>CM042412.1:30690977-31008477 GCA_023634145.1 Thymallus thymallus | reverse complement strand
GCTGCGTGTTTTCCCCACAGGAGTAAAACAGTATAAAGAACAGAAACAAAGAGAAAAAAAGAGTCTTTCATTGAAGCGGATTTGACTCATTTCTCTCCTTTAAACAGCACTAGCTATATAACTCTCTCGGATAGCTCTGGCAGTGTTACAGTTAAGCGAGAGGGAGGCATTCTTTGAAATAATATTCAGGATTGTTCCTAGAAAGGAATAGCGAGCTGATGTGAATATCCTGGTGGGTCCTATCAGCCCTAAAAAGATGAGAGAATAATTTATCATGTGTGTGATTTTCTCTTTTGTTCCTCGGCCCCCCAAAAGGCTTTTTAATTATGAAAGTCATAATTTACCAATGACAGCTGTTATCTGCTATCTGTCTCCTGATAACCACCCTCCCACCCTCCCACCCATTACTAAAGATGGCTCTTCATGTCTTTTCTCTCTGAGAGAAAAGGAGAAATCTGATGATAGAGACAAAGAAGGGTTAGATTAGAGAGATACCTCACTATTTTATACACACACACAACCACACACACACACACACAACCACACACACACACATCACATCACACACACACACACAACCACACACACACACACACACACACACATCACATCACACACACACACACACACACACACACACACACACACACACACACACACACACACATCACATCACACACACACACACACACACACACAACCACACACACACACATCACATTACACACACACACACACACAACCACACACACACACACACACACATCACATCACACACACACACACACACACACACACACACACACACACACACATCACATCACATCACATCACACACACACACACACACACACACACACACACACACACACACATCTCACACACTGACACACACACACACACACACACACACACACACACACACACACACATCACACACATCACATCACATCACACACACCACACATCACACACACACACATCTCACACACTGACACACACACACACACACACATTCAAAACCTTAAACACACAACCCACCTCACCCCCATGATTTTTAATCCAACTCATGGAGAGACCCAGTAATCCCACATCATTGGTCTGATAATCTAAGGTTCAAACAGAAATATACCACAGCACATGTGACAGCATTCTAAACATAAACAACCTTCTCTGTGCTATAGACCTTTACTGAAGCGGCACAGGGAGGTATTGAGGACATCAATAATGAATCGGCTGGTATTGACTGATGAATTCATGCAGGCCTTGTTGTTATTCATACTCATCAGTTCCATGGAGTTCAGATTACCTTTGATTCACAGTGTGATCTTGGGTTGTCTACGTCAGAGTTGGTGGCTAGTTAGGGAGAACCAAACCAATTCTCTATTCAAGATACACAGATCAAATCCACCGCTGGAACTCCAGTTAAGCTATTTACTACAGTTTTTCTTGATTGTTTACACACATGTTCTGAAAGCCTCATATTCTCAGAACTCTACACACAAATCAAAACACACACACAATGGGCAAAACCCCTCAATTCTCCATCAAAATGAAACTTTACATTCAAAACAATGTTATTTCTTATCAAAGGGGTATTTTGTTTTCAAATGACACACACAAACCATCATATGAAAAGACATTTATAAGAACCAGTTGAACACTGATGTGCTCAATGTAAAACACTATGATGAATGGAAAACACTTCTTCTCCGTTCACCATAATGACTTAGGCCTTTTGTTGGTTCAGTGTTGCCGTTACTACAGACAGTACATACATAAGTGTGTTGTAAAAAATTTGAGAATATTGTTTTTATACTCAGAACACACAAATACACGGTAACAAATATATTTTATTTTTCCCACAAAAACAATGCACACAGTGTACATCCCATTCCCAACCAACACAAAGTTGCACATACAGTGGTCTACATACAAAACAGAAGAATTTAATGTATACAGTTACAGTAAAACAAAAAAAGAAAAAAAAGAAAATAACTATGCTGTATCCTCTCTTCTGTTGCGGTCTGGCCACAGCACCTCATCCACATCACAAGCAATGTTTTCCCTGGCCAAGCAGCGGGGGAAATATCGCCTAGCATGGCGATTCCAGCCATGAAAAGCATCAGCTGCTATATCTCCACATGCGTCTTCCATAGCTTGGAGAAGAGGTATACGCGTTTGTGGATTTCGGTCATACACTTTCCATCTCCAGGCAGAAAAACATTCCTCAATAGGATTGAGGAATGGAGAATATGGAGGGAGATAAACAACTAAAAAGCGTGGGTGGGCAGTGAACCAGTTACGAACCAGAGCAGCCCTGTGGAAACTTACGTTGTCCCAAATGACAACGTACCTGAGCTGCTCTGGGCCATCTACCTGATCTGGTGGAATGAGTGTGTTGTGTAGGGTGTCCAGGAATGTGATCAGATGGGCGGTGTTGTAGGGGCCAAGGGTAGCATGGTGATGGATGACGCCGTGGTGGGTAATCGCTGCACACATTGTGACTTGAACAATGGCACGCTGGCCGATGATATTCCTTCCCCTCTTTCGTCTTTTTGTGAGGTTGAATCCAACCTCATCAATGAAGATGAACTGGTGCTCCACTGCAGCCACCTCTAGCTCAAGGACTCTCTGAAACACACATGACAATATCAGAAATAGACATGGAGTGGTCACTATTGTGAAGCACAATCATTATGATTACAATACTGAAATATGTATAATGTATACAGTGTTGAGAGTATGCATCAATTGTGGGATTGTATAGGACTCACTTGCACATAGTTATATCGCAATTCTTTGACTCTTTCTGAATTGCGTTCAAACGGCACCCTGTAGACCTGCTTCATCCTGAGATTATTTCTGCGCAAGACACGGTCCAGTGTTGATAAGCTTACCCTAACAATATTTTGAAATATCTCATTGTTTTCTATTATTTTTCTTTGTATTTGCCGTAATGTTATGGCGTTATTTTCTAGGACCATGTTCATGATTTCAGTTTCCTGTTCAGGAGACAGAACACGTTCCCGACCACCTTGTGTTGGTAATCTTTCAGTTCTGCCAAACAAATAGTAAAATACTGTAAATACAAAGTAGGAATACATTTACCAAATACTTGAAACATACTTTATTTTTACAGTCCTACAGAACAGTCCACAGGCAATACTGTACTACTGTACTCATTGAGTACTGTATTGATATGCAGTACTGCAATTTTCTAGTGAGAGTAGATTTCTTACCTATTCTCATTTCGGAAAGTCCGGATGATGGATGCTACAGTGTACCTGCTCAAATTTGGCTGTACTCTTTGCCCAGCCTCCTTCATTGTTAGACCATGGTTGACCACATGATCAACCAAAGTGGCTCGGATCTCATCAGAGATTACGGTCCTTGGCCTTCCTCGTCTTCGTCCTCGTCCTTGTCCTCCCCGTCCTCCTCCTCTTACTCTCACTCCTCTGGCTCTGCCTCTGTTTCCAATGTTGGCATCCATTGCTCCAAAACAGAAGAGCTCACCTGTTGCCCTTTTATGCTAAAGCTCTGATTGCTAATTGTAAAACTGTGTGACGGGTGTTTGCCCATGTGATGAGTCAGTGTGCATATTTGAATGGCAGTGTGTTCATTGTGAAAACAAGAGATTTTCTGCATGAAAATTGTGCCAAATGCAAAGAATTGTGTGTAGTGTTTTGAAAAAAGTGTGTTTTAGAACTGCAATTTGAGTGTAAAGCAGGAAGTGTGCTTGTAGTTTAGCAGAATTGGTTCAGGGGGTTGGTGCAGGAGTTACATGTTGTGGTCATTGTGTCTCAAGTACCAGTATTTGTGTGTAAACAATTGAGAAAAACTGTAATAATTTATCTATGAGAATCTACACCAGTTAGAATAAACTAGAATCATCCTGTAGGCTACAGACATTCAGAGCAAGCTCTGGAGAGTTCACATCAGTCCAGGAGAAGAGGAAGAAGAAGGGGGTAGTTATAGATGGAGAACCAGTGTAACCCTCTACTGGTCTGATTCCCTGTTGGACACCCTGGCAGACCCCAGAACACCACAGATATTCCTAGGGTTGTGAAGGTTCTGTCTGGGTCGGGGCCGACATCTCAGTGTTCACACAGGTGTGGGGAGAGGGCCTGGGGAGAGGCGGAAGATGCTTTTCCAGCCATGAAAGGAAAAACAAACAGACTGCTGGAGGGAGAGATAGAAGCTTCTTTGGCTCGCCTCTTAATCTATTCACCCAGAGGATATTTGGGTTGGTTCACTGAATTGCCAGGATCTCTTTCACTCTCAATAAGAGGAAAGTGGCACAGCGCTACCCAATGGTACTGTGGAGTAAGACCACGATACTAACTGTTCTCATTCAGATACACCCTGACCTACAGTGACATCACTACTCTACACTATCTGAGTCATTGACTGATACATCAAAAACACAAGGACCAAGTAGGAAGAAGAGAGAGGAGAGGAGAGGAGAGGAGAGGAGAGGAGAGGAGAGGAGAGGAGAGGAGAGGAGAGGAGAGGAGAGGAGAGGAGAGGAGAGGAGAGGAGAGGAGAGGAGAGGAGAGGAGAGGAGAGGAGAGGAGAGGAGAGGAGAGGAGAGGAGAGGAGAGGAGAGGAGAGGAGAGGAGAGGAGAGGAGAGTCTGTTTTTACCTTGTGATTTCCCAGAGGACCCTGATCTCCATTTGAGCATCCCTGATCCCTTTGCTCATCCCCTAATGATCCTCTCCATAAATCAGCCTTAATTATACTTGGTTAGGGACAGGCAGGTGCTCAGCAGGAAGAGCAGGAAGCAGACTCACCAGCCAGCCAGAGCCAGACCTCTCAATCCTATGTCTGATTTATTTCATTATTTAATGTCTTGTTATACCCATTGCTATAGCAACGATGCAGCGACCATGAGGGTTTAGTATTATTTATAGCTCTGCTAATGTATCCTGTCTGTTATAACTTAGTGTCTCATGGTTGACGGAGGCTAGTGTGGTAGTCAGAGAGGTGCTTCGTAATCTCAACCTACACACACATACACACACACACACAAACACAAACACACAAACACATACACACACATACACACACACACACACACACACACACTACCCCACCCTCTTCACCCCTTTAATAACCCACTTTCCCTGCTTCCGCCTCAGCACTTTAACCCTGACACCCCCTACTACCCCCACATCCCTATTCAACATGCCCCTCCTCTTCATCCACTTTCACCAATCCTAGTATTGGTTACAAAGAGCTCCACAAGCCAGCTCATTAGCATTGCTAATTACATTTCAGTAATAATGACACAGCATTACAAGACAAGAGGAGAAGGAGGAACAAGTCGAAATGATTAGGAAAACACCCACTTCCTCTTTACATGCACTCTTTCCCCTTTCAGCACCAGATGTGCCATGGTAGTGACAGAGATGTCCAAATATCATCTTTGTGTTCACCAAAGCTAGACTGCTGATAGCAGGTAATTTACCAGACATCCCACACCTGTGTTTGGGTAATTTACACATTCAAAGGATCAGATTCAAATGGAAATAGAGAATTTCCCAAATGATTTAGCATAACGTTCAATACCCATACATGGCCCAAAGGCTCCAATTTACTATCTTTCCCATGGCTATGGTTTGCTGTAACAAACCAATTAAGCTTTGGAAAAGACCCCAGGTAAGGTGTATGATATTCATTCAATCATTGAGGGACTTACAGTAATCCTTAATCCTTGAATAAACAATGCGGACTAAAATCATCATGTCCAAAAATAGACAGTTAATCAAACAGCCACAGCAGTCAGACAAAGGTCAAACAGCCACAGCAGTCAGACAAAGGTCAAACAGCCACAGCAGTCAGACAAAGGTCAAACAGCCACAGCAGTCAGACAAAGGTCAAACAGCCACAGCAGTCAGACAAAGGTCAAACAGCCACAGCAGTCAGACAAAGGTCAAACAGCCACAGCAGTCAGACAAAGGTCAATCAGCCACAGCAGTCAGACAAAGGTCAAACAGCCACAGCAGTCAGACAAAGGTCAATCAGCCACAGCAGTGTCTGTGTGTTTGTATCTGTGTGTGTATGTTTGTGTGTGTCTGTGTGTTTGTATCTGTGCGTGTGTGTTTGTGTGTGTCTGTGTGTTTGTATCTGTGCGTGTGTGTTTGTGTGTGTCTGTGTGTTTGTATCTGTGCGTGTGTGTTTGTGTGTGTCTGTGTGTTTGTATCTGTGTGTGTGTGTTTGTGTGTGTCTGTGTGTTTGTATCTGTGCGTGTGTGTTTGTGTGTGTCTGTGTGTTTGTATAGATAGATAGATAGGTACTTTATTGATCCCCCGGGGGGGAAATTTCATTATCAAGCAGCTACAACAAAAACACAGGGCAGGTGCAAAATGCCACAACGAAAGTACACAAAAGACAGATACACGGTACATGATACATAGAGCGGCAGTATGAAAAAGTATAGAAATACAGGATATCTGGAGTGCAAAAAAAAGCTATAAAAGGACATTGCATAGTATGAGTGGTTGGCTGAATATGTACACTATACATTGGTGGATGTTGGATGGTTAACTATACTATACAGGTTGATGGCAGAGAAATACTTCAGTAGCTAATGCGTATGATATGAGCGAGGGTAATAATAGTTTACTTAATAGACAGACTGGGTAAATGAACAGGTAAGTGAAAATTTTGCATGGTTAAATTAGCTGTACAGTTAGGTATACAGTTATATTTACAGATAAGTGAATACTTGCATGTTTACACAAACTGTACAGGTAAATGACAGGAAGAGATACTTTAATAGCTAAATGTGTGTATGATATCATTGGGGTAATAATAGTAATTCCCTTAAAATACAGTCCTTAGTGCGCAGGGTTTAATTACAGACAACTGCACTTATTGCACATTTGATATACTAAAAGCAATGAGAAAAGGTGCAACTGGCAGGATACTAATATGCATTCCTGAGTGAGTGCCTAGGTCCAATAATTACTTACAATATTGCATGTGATATAATATAACAACTGTACATGGGTATGTATATACAGACCTGTATGAATAAGTAGGTCCTGAGTGGATGAGTGCTGACGGAACAGAGTTACTCACGGATGGATGCATAATTGTTAAACTAGGTCCTAGCACCCCAACAGTTCCAGATCTATGTTGCCGACGGCACGGCACCCCGGTGAGGCATTATATAGTCTCATAGCCGCCGGCAGGAAGGACCTCCTGTAGCGCTCTCTGGCACACCGTGGTGGGATCAGTCTGTGACTGAAAGAGCTCCTCTGCGTCATAACCATAGCGTGCAGAGGGTGGGTGACGTTGTCCATGATGGCCAGCAGTTTGGCCAGGATCCGTCTCTCCGCCACCTCCTCTAGAGTGTCAAGGCTCATCCCCAGGACAGAGCTAGCCTTCCTGATCAGCTTATTTACCCGAGAAGCATCACCGGCTTTGATGTTTGCTCCCCAGCACACCACAGACTGGTAGAAGGTATGCAGTAGTTTACTGCACACGTTGAAGAACCTGAGCCTCCTCAGAAAGTAGAGTCGGCTCTGGCCCTTTTTGTACAGGGCCCCGGTGTTACCAGCCCATTCCAGTCTGTTGTCCATATGGACACCCAAGAACTTGTGTGTGTATCTGTGCGTGTGTGTTTGTGTGTGTCTGTGTGTTTGTATCTGTGTGTGTGTGTTTGTGTGTGTCTGTGTGTTTGTATCTGTGTGTGTGTGTGGGAGTGTCTGTGTGTTTGTATCTGTGTGTGTGTGTGTGTGTGTGTGTGTCTGTGTGTTTGTATCTGTGTGTGCGTGTGTGGGAGTGTCTGTGTGTTTGTATCTGTGTGTGTGGGAGTGGGAGTGTCTGTGTGTTTGTATCTGTGTGTGTGTGTGTGGGAGTGTCTGTGTGTTTGTATCTGTGTGTGTGGGAGTGTCTGTGTGTTTGTATCTGTGTGTGTGTGTTTGTGTGTGTCTGTGTGTTTGTATCTGTGTGTGTGTGTGTGGGAGTGTCTGTGTGTTTGTATCTGTGTGTGTGTGTTTGTGTGTGTCTGTGTGTTTGTATCTGTGTGTGTGTGTGTGTGAGTGTCTGTGTGTTTGTATCTGTGTGTGTGTTTGTGTGTGTCTGTGTGTTTGTATCTGTGTGTGTGTGTGTGGGAGTGTCTGTGTGTTTGTATCTGTGTGTGTGTGTTTGTGTGTGTCTGTGTGTTTGTATCTGTGTGTGTGTGTGTGGGAGTGTCTGTGTGTTTGTATCTGTGTGTGTGTTTGTGTGTGTCTGTGTGTTTGTATCTGTGTGTGTGTTTGTGTGTGTCTGTGTGTTTGTATCTGTGTGTGGGGGAGTGGGAGTGTCTGTGTGTTTGTATCTGTGTGTGTGTTTGTGTGTGTCTGTGTGTTTGTATCTGTCTGTGTGTTTGTGTGTGTCTGTGTGTTTGTATCTGTGTCTGTGTGTTTGTATCTGTGTGTGTGTGTGTGGGAGTGGGAGTGTGTTTGTATCTGTGTGTGGGAGTGGGAGTGTCTGTGTGTTTGTATCTGTGTGTGTGGGAGTGGGAGTGTCTGTGTGTTTGTATCTGTGGGAGTGGGAGTGGGAGTGGGAGTGGGAGTGCAGGAGTGGGAGTGGGAGTGGGAGTGGGAGTGTCTGTGTGTTTGTATCTGTGTGTGTCTGTGTGTTTGTATCTGTGTCTGTGTGTTTGTATCTGTGTGTGTGTGTCTGTGTGTTTGTATCTGTGTGTGTGTGTGTGGGAGTGGGAGTGCAGGAGTGGGTCAGACAGTCTAAGCTCTTGATCCAGTTTCAGCTGGCCGTTACTGGCTTTACAGCGAAGAGAGAAGAAAAAGAATTGTCTCATCATCAAATCATAGCGATCAATCCAGTAATTCAGCTATATATCCGTCAAATACACCGACTGCACTTTATATTGAATGAAAATGACCCAAAATATACAGTATGTCCCCAAAATACACTACTATTGTGGAAGTCACAACTGTAGAATGCCATCTCTACATTCTACAGGAGTGTTGCTATCTAGGACCTAAAAAGGTTATTTGGCTGTCCCCATTAAAGAAACCTTAGAAGACCCCTTTTTGGTTCCAGGTAGAAGTTAGAACCTTTTTGGTTCCAGCTAGAACCTTTCCACAGAGGGTTTACATGAATCCCAAAAGGGTTCTATGTACAAGGAACCCAAAGAAAGCCTGGCCCTCAGCTGTGGACCCTTTTTACTAAGAGTGTAGACATTCAACCCCATTGAATGAGGAAGAAAAGCAAACTGACCAGAATAGTAAACACAGACAGTAAAGTAAATGGTCGACCACAGGAACAGGTGAGGAGTCTGTTCGACAAGACAACTAAAACGAAAGCAAACCCTCTACACCCTCAGTTAGAGACCCCTCCCACCCTCTACACCCTCAGTTAGAGACCCCTCCCACCCTCTACACCCTCAGTTAGAGACCCCTCCCACCCTCTACACCCTCAGTTAGAGACCCCTCCCACCCTCTACACCCTACTTGATATTTTCAAAGTGACTCCTTAGTCTCATGCCTAGAAATGGCTCAAATTAACATATTCTGATGATTCATAAGAGAAGTATCTCTAATCTAACACTGCATGTGATTTCAAGAAGGCACACACTGACATCCTGTCTCAAAAAGACAGCAAGAAATGCCTAACTGCCATAGTGCAGCCTGGGGGCTAGCTAGGGGGCAGGATCAACACATCTGCCAACATAATTCTGTTTTCCTGACCTTTAGGGGCCGGCGCATGACCCCACAACCTTTAGCCTATACCTCTGCATGTTAGACTGGGTGCCACGGGCCAATTAAATCACATGACCCTCACCCTCCAATCACATTGTGATTGGTGACAGTGAGAGAAAGGACAGCGGGATCTGTGTGTGAGAGATAACAAGAAGAGAGAGATGGAGAAATGTCACTTTGGGGTCATGGACACTGATGTCAAGATCTATCTGTGAAGACTGTTGTTATGTGTGTCTATCAGAAACAGTATCTGGTTCTTCAGTCTGTCAGGAAGCATCTCTGGTTCAATTGAAATGCATTGAAACCATACTGATGTGTGATCAGTGATATTCCAGGACTGTCACTCACTGTCACAGATACCATAGCAACTTGCCTTATCGGAGCGTCATTACATTTTTATAAAAAAATAATGTAATCTAATTTGAAAGAGTAAATCTAATCGAGGAATTAAGTGAAAAATGGCAGATAATTACTGCAAACGCTAAGAGGAAAATATATAATTCCTTCCCAGAAAAAAGATCTATGCATTCTGGCTTTTAGTGAATTCTATCTTTCCTGCTTATTCGATTTCATTACATTGTTTCTCTGCCACAGATTATTGTTGAAACATACTTGACCTTCTTGAAGGCGTTGGCATTAGAGGTGGACTCAGTGTGATTGACAGCTGTATAACAGCACCTCTACTAAGACCTGAAGGCCACGCCCCCTGTATTGTTTGGGACAGAACCCCTGGTGGCCTAATCCTGTGGTGTGCCACTAAAACTCTCTCTGATTGGCAGTTGAATAGAGATTACCATCTGATTGGTAATGTGAGGTGACAGTGAGAGGCCAGTACAGTCATACACACATACACACTCTCAACATGTGAATGGTAAACAAACTAAATTGACAAATGCCCCCTCTCCTCCTTTCTCTCTCTCTCTCTCTCTCTCTCTCTCTCTGAACCAGACACAGCCAGGCCTGCCGGGCAAAGAGGCCCATGCTGGCTGTCATATGACTACTGCCATGGCAACGGGTCATAAACACAATCTGGGATGCCGTGTGGCCGGTGTAGCTGCAGGACTGGGAGCAGAACGAGACACAACGACCCACACCGTACCGCAGCCCCAAAACACCGGCCCCACCATCTAATTTCTGTGGCTATAGACGTATAGAGCCTAATGAGCAATGGGCCTCAAAGCCTCCCTCTCTGTCTGTTATACAGCTTTAAGCTAAACAGTCTACGGCAACTGAAGAACTACGGACTCCCAGCGGTGTGATGAAAAGAAATGCTTCTGCTATTTTTAGTTCCCTGTGTGTGTCCGAACAGCATTGGCCAGAGCCAGAGACAATGAATGGTGTCAGATTCACAGAGGAGGGTGGACCGGCTCAAGGTGACCGTCTGCATGGGACCGGAATGGTTTTGGCGGTGGCGGAACCATGATGCCGCCCCTGGCAACAGGATGTTACCATGGCACCGTGGAATGATGCCATTCCCAGCCCAGGATGTTATCAATCTCTTACTCTCTCTCTTTCTTTTCCACCTCTCCCTCTCTCTTTCTCTGTTTTGCTTTCTCCTCTGTGGCACTTTCTCCCTTTTTCAGTATCAGGCTCTTCAGGATCTCTTTCAGATGTGCTCACCTCAACTCCCATCTTCCTTCTCCTCTCTCTCCTCCCTCTCCTCAACTCCCCTCTTCCTTCTCCTCTCTCTCCTCCCTCTCCTCAACCCCCATCTTCCTTCTCCTCTCTCTCCTCCCTCTGCTCCACCTCTTCATCATCCATGAGTGCATCATCCAACAACTAGATAGACAGACAGACAGACAGACAGACAGACAGACAGGCAGGCAGGCAGGCAGACAGACAGACAGACAGACAGACAGACAGACAGACAGACAGAGACAGACAGACAGACAGTTGGGAGGAGATTTCCGATGTACCGTTTCCATGGCACATGGTTAATGAACTGATACACAAAACGACGCCGGATTCAAAACTTACGAGCTTTGAATTTAAATTATTATACCAAATTCTTGCAACCAATAGAATGTTATATATACAGTATGGGGGATACAACCATCCCAGCTCTGCGGATTTTGCTGTGAAGAGACAGTATCATTAGATACTGCCCATATGTAGCTTGTTTTTAGTCGCAGGTTCAGGAATGGCTGAAAAATGTCAACATTTACTTGGAGATAACTCTGCAGATATATAGCACTGCTGGAAGGTTTGAAAAGTCAATCAATCAATAATATAATAATACTCTGAGCAAAAAAATGTATCTTTAATTTACAATCTATAGAAACTATGAGAATAGAAAGGTTCAGAACGTGTGTGAAACATCACAGCACAGTAGAACAATTTATGGCAGCTAGAAATCAAAACTGGATGGTCTTCAGAGATACAGTTGAAGTCGGAAGTTTACATACACTTAGGTTGATGTCATTAAAACTCATTTTTCAACCACTCCACAGATTTCATGTTAACAAACTATAGTTTTGGGAAGTTGGTTAGGACATCTACTTTGTGCATGACACAAGTAATTCTTCCAACAAATGTTTACAGACAGATTATTTCACTTATAATTCACTATATCACACTTCCAGTGGGTCAGAAGTTTACATACACTAAGTTGACAGTGCCTTTAAACATTCCAGAAAATGATGTTATGACTTTAGAAGCTTCTGATAGGCTAATTGATATAATTTGAGTAAATTGGAGGTGTACTTTTGGATGTATTTCAAGGCCTACCTTCAAACTCAGTGCCTCTTTGCTCGACATCATGGGAAAATCTAAAGAAATCAAAAAAGACTTCAGAAAAAAATGTGTAGACCTCCACAAGTCTGTATCATCCTTGGGAGCAATTTCCAAACTGTCAGGCCCTGATTAAGGCCAGGTCTCTGGCTCCCCCTAGTGGGAGTTGGATGGCCACAGTCAGGACCTGACAGTAGTTCTGGGTGTTTCTTTTCTGTTGGTCTTATCCCCAATTAGAGGCAGCTGTCTTTAGTTGTCTCTAATTGGGGATTCTATTTAAGTTCAGTTGTTTCACCTGTGTTTGTGGGTTTTTGTGTGTGTTCCTTTTGTTTTCACACTGGTTCATGGTCGCTGCCTCTCCTTTGTTCGGTTTTGGGATTATATTACTGGAATAAAGGAATGTCTTCGCACTACAGCTCTGCGCCTTGGGTCCTGTTTCATAGCGATTGTGACACAAACGCCTGAAGGTACTACGTTCATCTGTACAAACAATAGTACGCAAGTATAAACACCATGGGGCCACGCAGTCATCATACCGTTCAGGAAGGAGAGGAGTCTCCTAGAGATGAACATACTTTGGTGTGAAAAGTGCAAATCAATCCCAGAACAACAGCAAAGGACCTTGTGAAGATGCTGGATGAAACAGGTACAAAAGTATCTATATCCACAGTAAAACGAGTCCTATATCGGCATAACCTGAAAGGCCGCTCAGCAAGGAAGAAGCCACTGCTCCAAAACCGCCATAAAAAACCCAGACTACGGTTTGCAACTGCACATGGGGACTAAGATCATACTTTATGGGAAAATGTCCAATGGTCTGATGAAACAAAAATAGAACTGTTTGGTCATAATGACCATCGTTATGTTTGGAGGAAAAAGGGGGAGGCTTGCAAGCCGAAGAACACCATCCCAACCGTGAAGCACTGGGGTGGCAGCATCATGTTGTGGGGGTGCTTTGCTGCAGGAGGGACTGGTGCACTTCACAAAATAGATGGCATCATGAGGAAGGACAATTATGTGGATATATTGAAGCAACATCTCAAGACATCAGTCAGGAAGTTAAAGCTTGGTCACAAATGGGTCTTCCAAATGGACAATGACCCCAAGCATACTTCCAAAGTTGTGGCAAAATGGCTTAAGGACAACAAAGTCAAGGTATTGGAGTGGCCGTCACAAAGCCCTGACCTCAATCCTATAGAACATTTGTGGGCAGAACTGAAAAAGCGTGTGCGAGCAAGGAGGCCTACAAACCTGACTCAGTTACACCAGTTCTGTCAGGAGGAATGGGCCAAAATTCACCGAACTTATTGTGGGAAGCTTGTGGAAGGCTACACAAAATGTTTGACCCAAGTTAAACAAGTTAAAGGCAATGCTACCAAATACTAATTGAGTTTATGTAAACTTCTGACCCACTGGGAATGTGATGAAAGAAATAAAAGCTGAAATAAATAATTATTCTGACATTTCACATTATTAGATAGATAGATAGATAGATAGATAGATAGATAGATAGATAGATAGATAGATAGATAGATAGATAGATAGATAGATAGATAGATAGATAGATAGATAGATAGATAGATAGATAGATAGATAGATAGATAGATAGATACTTTATTGATCCCCGAGAGGGAAATGTCTTAAAATAAAGTGGCGATCCTAACTGACATAAGACAGGGAATTTTTATTAGGATTATTAGGAATTGTAAAAAACTGAGTTTAAATGTATTTGGCTAAGGTGTATGTAAACTTCTGACTTCAATTGTAGATGGGAGGGGTTGAGGGGAGCTGAAGGCTGGGACTAAAAACAAACAAAAGATAACTAATGTAAAATATACTGTTCTTAAATGTATATACTGTATAAACCTGAAGTACAAGCCTAAGTATTGTTGTCCATATGTTTACTCATTTTAGGGGAGGGGTGGTAGGGTATATTGACAATGATGCAGACAATTACATTGATATAATACATAATCTATATGCAATAGTAAAGCTGATCTACACAACACTATATTTTTGCATAAACTCATAACATCATAACATCATATCTTCATTTAATTGTACATTAAGATGTCCCCTATCTGTACACATGGTACTCTGTAATCCAATCTGTGAATACATTCACATGTATGCTGTACAGGATTATATTCACAGCACTGAGATGGTGAAGCTCAGGCCTCTCAGATGAAGCTCAGCAAACCTGTCTCTATTATCTAAACAGACGGTAAGCATAGTGCCGTAGGTGTGTAACTTGTGCTTCCACTGCCCACGACGATGAAAACAGATGACAAACAAACATAAAAACTAAGGATTTCCCTGTTAATGAGAGACAATAAATGCCTGAATTCCACGACATATGGGAGAGTTCAGGCTGGGAGGCATTCAAAGCAGCCTCGCCGTTCTCCGCCATATGGTGTCACTAATTGCTGTTTCTCACAGCTACACCGTTCGCAGGAAGAGGTACAAAAAAGAGAGGAAGAGACAAAAAACAGCACCCCAAAACAGCACCCCAAAACTGGGGCAGAAGTTGATGTTGGTATTGATGTTCTATTTTATCAGCTACTAAATTGAGCCTGAAGGGAATCGTGAGCATGATGTGGAATTGTGGAAAGAACATTGTTTTAATTCAAAAACAATTTCTTCTTTTGAAAGAGAGAGACAGAGAGTAATCAGATCTGGTGAGAGAGACAAAAACGCAAAAGGAAATTCCCTCTATGTAACTATAGTTAAATACTATATTAGATCAGGGTACATTTGACCTGATCTGAGGTTGATTTAAACCATTTCTGAACAAATAATCCATTGATGTCAATCAAATATGGAACATGTACTCAAATAGCTAATAAGCCAATATGGCAGTATATTTTCTATAGACCACATACACAGGTGTTCTAGGCTGCTAACAAGCTGTTTTTTTTGCAGATCTACTGACAGAGCCAAAGGAAACGTTTTCTATGCTGTTTGATGCGTACAGGAAGTCTATGGTTCAAACACACTTTCATCTCAACAAAAAGGGGGGATGAGAAGCAGAAACATGGAATCAGATGTCATGTCAAAGATAGTTACAGTGTCACCTTAGTCAATTATAAATATCAAAGCTAGTTACAGTGTCACCTTAGTCAATTATAAATGTCAAAGATAGTTACAGTCTCACCTTAGTCAATTATAAATGTCAAAGCTAGTTACAGTCTCACCTTAGTCAATTATAAATGTCAAAGATAGTTACAGTATCACCTTAGTCAATTATAAATGTCAAAGCTAGTTACAGTATCACCTTAGTCAATTATAAATGTCAAAGATAGTTACAGTATCACCTTAGTCAATTATAAATGTCAAAGCTAGTTACAGTATCACCTTAGTCAATTATAAATGTCAAAGCTAGTTACAGTATCACCTTAGTCAATTATAAATGTCAAAGCTAGTTACAGTATCACCTTAGTCAATTATAAATGTCAAAGATAGTTACAGTATCACCTTAGTCAATTATAAATGTCAAAGCTAGTTACAGTATCACCTTAGTCAATTATAAATGTCAAAGCTAGTTACAGTATCACCTTAGTCAATTATAAATGTCAAAGCTAGTTACAGTATCACCTTAGTCAATTATAAATGTCAAAGATAGTTACAGTATCACCTTAGTCAATTATAAATGTCAAAGCTAGTTACAGTATCACCTTAGTCAATTATAAATGTCAAAGCTAGTTACAGTATCACCTTAGTCAATTATAAATGTCAAAGCTAGTTACAGTATCACCTTAGTCAATTATAAATGTCAAAGCTAGTTACAGTATCACCTTAGTCAATTATAAATGTCAAAGCTAGTTACAGTATCACCTTAGTCAATTATAAATGTCAAAGCTAGTTACAGTATCACCTTAGTCAATTATAAATGTCAAAGCTAGTTACAGTATCACCTTAGTCAATTATAAATGTCAAAGCTAGTTACAGTATCACCTTAGTCAATTATAAATGTCAAAGCTAGTTACAGTATCACCTTAGTCAATTATAAATGTCAAAGCTAGTTACAGTATCACCTTAGTCAATTATAAATGTCAAAGATAGTTACAGTATCACCTTAGTCAATTATAAATGTCAAAGATAGTTACAGTATCACCTTAGTCAATTATAAATGTCAAAGATAGTTACAGTATCACCTTAGTCAATTATAAATGTCAAAGCTAGTTACAGTATCACCTTAGTCAATTATAAATGTCAAAGCTAGTTACAGTATCACCTTAGTCAATTATAAATGTCAAAGATAGTTACAGTATCACCTTAGTCAATTATAAATGTCAAAGCTAGTTACAGTATCACCTTAGTCAATTATAAATGTCAAAGCTAGTTACAGTATCACCTTAGTCAATTATAAATGTCAAAGATAGTTACAGTATCACCTTAGTCAATTATAAATGTCAAAGCTAGTTACAGTATCACCTTAGTCAATTATAAATGTCAAAGCTAGTTACAGTATCACCTTAGTCAATTATAAATGTCAAAGCTAGTTACAGTATCACCTTAGTCAATTATAAATGTCAAAGATAGTTACAGTATCACCTTAGTCAATTATAAATGTCAAAGATAGTTACAGTCTCACCTTAGTCAATTATAAATGTCAAAGCTAGTTACAGTATCACCTTAGTCAATTATAAATGTCAAAGCTAGTTACAGTATCACCTTAGTCAATTATAAATGTCAAAGCTAGTTACAGTATCACCTTAGTCAATTATAAATGTCAAAGATAGTTACAGTATCACCTTAGTCAATTATAAATGTCAAAGCTAGTTACAGTATCACCTTAGTCAATTATAAATGTCAAAGCTAGTTACAGTCTCACCTTAGTCAATTATAAATGTCAAAGATAGTTACAGTCTCACCTTAGTCAATTATAAATGTCAAAGATAGTTACAGTATCACCTTAGTCAATTATAAATGTCAAAGCTAGTTACAGTATCACCTTAGTCAATTATAAATGTCAAAGCTAGTTACAGTATCACCTTAGTCAATTATAAATGTCAAAGATAGTTACAGTATCACCTTAGTCAATTATAAATGTCAAAGATAGTTACAGTATCACCTTAGTCAATTATAAATGTCAAAGCTAGTTACAGTATCACCTTAGTCAATTATAAATGTCAAATGACAGCATTTACTCATCAACTGTAGATGATCGTCACAGAAGGAAGAACACTAAATGAAAGCATCTCAACTCGTACTGTATTAGTAATATACACTGAGTACAAAACATTAGTATTAGTAACTTCCTGGTATTGAGTTGCAGCCCCCTTTTGCCCTCAGAACAGACTCAGTTTGTCTGGACATGGACTCTACAAGGTGTTGAAAGAGTTCCACAGGGATGCTGGTCCATGTTGACTCCAATGCTTCCCACAGTTGTGTCAAGATGGCTGGGTTTCTTTTGGTGGTGAAACCCAGCACCTTTGCAGTTCTTGACACACTCAAACTGGTGCGCCTGGCATCCTCTACCAGACCCTGTTCAAAGGCACCCATTCACCCTCTGAATGTCACACATACACAATCCATGTCTGAAATTTCCCCCCCGGGGGATCAATAAAGTACCTATCTATCTATCTATCTAAACTGTCTCAAGGCTTAAAAATCCTTCTTTAACCTGTCTCCTCCCCTTCATCTACACTGACTGAAGTGGATTTAACAGGTGACATCAATAAGGGATCATAGCTTGCACCTTGATTCATCTGGTCAGTCTATATCATGGAAAGAACATGTTTTGTACACTCTGTGTAATGAATCCATCTGTGCAGATTATTAGGTGAACCATTATTAGGTGAAGCAAGCTACCTGTACCTGAATATTACCTAAACATCAACAACTAAAAATGGTGTTTCTTTGGGTCTGTAGTTAAAAGCAAGGAAGCTGAGATGTTATCTCTACACAACAAGGAAAAATATAGCAACAAAGCCTATCTTATCTGTAATGACCTGCATGGCAATTGACATCATCAACAAACCATTATGTGCAGTTTGGTGAGAGCAGATCACACTTTCACTTACTGGTGTCTCAGAGACACACAGAGCAACAACCCAAGCAGCTAGAAATATCGAATAAAAGTCCATGCTTTGAGTCAAATGACATTACAGTTCATGTGTTTTCCCCCATCTAAATATGTAGCAGCGTCTCTCTGGCAGCAATTGGCTTCTTTGTGACTTTAAAACACTGTAAGAGAGAGGTAAATGACCTTGTTGATTTTATTACATTAGATTAACTGAACTTTTCAAGTAACATCAAGTAGATGAAGATTACTATTGACCTTCCAGAAGGAATTGGATTAATTACTGAGAAAATATCAAGAATGCAGTAATTTCATAGTAATTAATGTGAATTATAACTACATTATAGGCTTTGATATAATTGTATTACTTGTAACTGTCTGAGTTTTTCATAATGATACTGTGAATTACTTAGTTCTGTTTTGTTGTTGATGAGCCGTAAAAGTGAATTTCCTCGTATGAAACACAATCATTCTGAATCAGAGTAAGCTACCATGCACTCCAGCTAAACAGTGATGATGCTGACTAGCGGTGTGGTGAGGGAGGGATGCTTTCCTCTCAGCTGCTCTGTTAAAATCTGCCACCTATGAAGCCACACAGGGCACAGCCATATTGGATCTCAGCTCCAGTGTCACATGACTCCCCCAGAGCCCTGATATGGCCGTCAATCTGGTCCTGAAATCTGGGAGCGTTAGACCAGCGCCGCCAAACAATCTGCAGCAGTACAGGTTTCTAAGGCGACAACAGCTCAGAGCCATGAGCAGTGAGCCATGAGCAGTGAGCCATGAGCAGTGAGCCATGAGCAGTGAGCCATGAGCAGTGAGCCATGAGCAGTGAGTAATGATAATTATGCCGATAACAGCAGTGGTTACACTTCAATGGCAGTGATAGGAAGAGAGTAAGTGTGTAACATCATTGTGGTGATACAGAACAAATATTGAAAATACTGAATACAGTTCTAATGTTATGGGTTAGCTATAAATCTGTCCACATGGCCATAATCTTACAGAGTAAGCAGTCCTGTTGGTACAGAAGAGATGAGAGGGAAGAATAGTCTGTCAGCTCTTCAGAGGATCAGCTTTACCGCGGTCTGCCCTCCACACACACACGGTCAACTATAGAACAGCTGTCTTGCAGTTAGACATGACGTATAATCTGGCACACAGACAACACTGCTACTGTGCATTTACCTGCATACTGTGGTGCATCACATGGACTACAATCCACCAAAGTTGACCTTCAATGCAAAAGCGCTGAGAGGAAGATTGCGCTATACACAACATTATTGACCACAACAACCTCAAAATACTTGATCAAGGCATGTGTGCAATTCACATCTGTATCAAGTGACATTGGAAGTCAGTGCATTTCAAGAATATAAAGCCAAACAAATAGAATTCTGCTCCAGCACCGGTAAAACATTTCTGTTCACATTCACACACATGTAATAATTTAGAGAACAGGATTGTAGTAATATAGCAAACCTTCAGTTCAAAGCAATTTTTGCAGTGTCATGCCTCAACCTCCGCATTAGGTTACCTTTCAAACCACTGCAGACTGAGCAAGAGAATGAATGAGTAAGCAGAAAGCACTTACCTTGCAGTCTCTGCATCACATTGGCAATATCTCTGGCTGATCGTCCATAGTGCTGGGGTGATGATGCCATACCGCTGCCCTGGGGTCAGTTAAGTTGTGCTCCAACCCCTTTCTTTAAAACCCAGCAGAAGCACTGGAATCAGTTCTTAGTATTTCAGTAGCTTGAGTCTCCAGACTAAACTCATAGGAGTCTATGGGCTGTGTCCATAATGCTGTATCCTCCTGAACAAGTCATCCCTGTTGCAGCAGTGCTCAGGTTGCAATCTCTCACTCTCTCAAGCTCCTCCCCTGTCTGTCTGTGTATTTGTATGTGTGTGTCTCTCTCTCTCTCTCTGCCCCCTCCCTCCATCTCTTCTCAGACTGTTTTCTCTCTCTCTCTCTCTCCCTCTCCTCAGTCTCTCTCCTTGCTGGTCTGCATGCACTGCCACCTGGTGTCCAATCAAAGTTCTCATGGTGCTCCTCGAGGAGCTCTGGCCAATGGTGAGCCATGTCTCTTCACCTGAGAGAGAGAGAGAGAGAGAGAGAGAGAGAGAGAGGGAGAGAGAGAGAGAGAGAGAGAGAGAGAGTTGGTAAAGCACAGCAGATATGCATCCAAATAATCAGCAAATCCTTTTATCAATATCATTATTCCCAAAAAGCATAAAGGTTGTAAATCAGTCATTAATCAACACACACACACATGCCTTCTGTACATGTCTATACATGCCTTCTGTACATGTCTATACATGCCTTCTGTACATGTCAATACATGCCTTCTGTACATGTCAATACATGCCTTCTGTACATGTCAATACATGCCTTCTGTACATGTCAATACATGCCTTCTGTACATGTCTATACATGCCTTCTGTACATGTCAATACATGCCTTCTGTACATGTCAATACATGCCTTCTGTACATGTCAATACATGCCTTCTGTACATGTCAATACATGCCTTCTGTACATGTCTATACATGCCTTCTGTACATGTCAATACATGCCTTCTGTACATGTCAATACATGCCTTCTGTACATGTCAATACATGCCTTCTGTACATGTCAATACATGCCTTCTGTACATGTCTATACATGCCTTCTGTACATGTCAATACATGCCTTCTGTACATGTCAATACATGCCTTCTGTACATGTCTATACATGCCTTCTGTACATGTCAATACATGCCTTCTGTACATGTCAATACATGGACTTAAAATCCTGTAGGTTAGAATTGCCATCTAATAGCAGGAGATTGGTTTACAGCAGTGGATAGGTCATACAGTATAACTACTGATCTGGTTGGTTTACAGCAGTGGATAGGTCATACAGTATAACTACTGATCTGGTTGGTTTACAGCAGTGGATAGGCCATACAGTATAACTACTGATCTGGTTGGTTTACAGCAGTGGATAGGTCATACAGTATAACTATTGATCTGGTTGGTTTACAGCAGTGGATAGGCCATACAGTATAACTATTGATCTGGTTGGTTTACAGCAGTGGATAGGTCATACAGTATAACTATTGATCTGGTTGGGTTACAGCAGTGGATAGGTCATACAGTATAACTATTGATCTGATTGGTTTACAGCAGTGGATAGGTCATACAGTATAACTACTGATCTGGTTGGGTTACAGCAGTGGATAGGTCATACAGTATAACTATTGATCTGATTGGTTTACAGCAGTGGATAGGTCATACAGTATAACTACTGATCTGGTTGGTTTACAGCAGTGGATAGGTCATACAGTATAACTATTGATCTGGTTGGTTTACAGCAGTGGATAGGTCATACAGTATAACTATTGATCTGGTTGGTTTACAGCAGTGGATAGGTCATACAGTATAACTATTGATCTGGTTGGTTTACAGCAGTGGATAGGTCATACAGTATAACTACTGATCTGGTTGGTTTACAGCAGTGGATATGCCATACAGTATAACTACTGATCTGGTTGGTTTACAGCAGTGGATAGGTCATACAGTATAACTATTGATCTGGTTGGTTTACAGCAGTGGATAGGTCATACAGTATAACTACTGATCTGGTTGGGTTACAGCAGTGGATAGGTCATACAGTATAACTATTGATCTGGTTGGGTTACAGCAGTGGATAGGTCATACAGTATAACTATTGATCTGGTTGGGTTACAGCAGTGGATAGGCCATACAGTATAACTACTGATCTGGTTGGTTTACAGCAGTGGATAGGTCATACAGTATAACTACTGATCTGGTTGGTTACAGCAGTGGATAGGTCATACAGTATAACTACTGAAGGCAAAATTTGCTTTGAAATATATGTTCCCAGAGGTAAAAGGGGCAAATAGTGCAGTCCAGATGGGGGTTAGAAACGGCATGCCTATCATGGGTTTTCTATATGCTGCAGCCCCGCCGCCCCGGGATGAAGTGCTGACTCTCACATTTACACGCTGCGCGGGTCGGGGTGACCTCTACCAAGCACAACCCCACAGGACTGAGCCGAGAGCGGAGGAATGAGGGAGTCTGCCGCAGAAGATGGGAAAGAAATAGACATAAAAATGGAACAGAGAGGGATCGAGTTGAATCCTCTGTGTTGAGAAGAAGTGTAGCGGCATCACCGAACGTTCCGATCCATCTGTATCCTTATTTTATTAGCGCACAACCTCGCTCATGCCCGCACAAAGCCGGCTAGAATAATCTCCTTCACGCGCTGTCAGCACTATTATGAAATCGTATTAGAAAGTTCTCGTCGCCAACCTGCCCGTCAGAATCGACCCCTTCCCTGTGAGAACCGGCAAACTGTATTGTTGCAACCTGAGACATAATGATACATTGCATTGAGAGACGTCATTGGGTCATTGGCTACTGCATTTCCCATCCCAATTACAAATTCCCCATAATAAACGTTTTGCGACTGAATATATCTAGCCCTACAAACTGACCAGTTTCTAAGTAAAATCTCAACTGAATTACAAAAAAACGTATATTTTAAAAGAGATGATAATATTGGGTTTACTGTAGAAATTCTGGAGAGCAAGTTCTTCTCACCCTCATCTTTGTTGAAGTTGCCCACCTGCTTCAAAACGTCCACTATAGATAGATAGATAGATAGATAGATAGATAGATAGATAGATAGATAGATAGATAGATAGATAGATAGATAGATAGATAGATAGGTACTTTATTGATCCCCCGGGGGGGAAATTTCATTGTCAAGCAGCTACAACAAAACACAGGGCAGGTGCAAAATGCCACAACGAAAGTACACAAAAGACAGATACACGATACATGATACATAGAGCAACAGTATGAAAAAGTATAGAAATACAAGATATCTGGAGTGCAAAAAAAGCTATAAAAAGACATAGCATAGTATGGGTGGTTGGCTGAATATGTACACTATACATTGGTGGATGGTGCATGGTTAACTATACTATACAGGTCGATGGCAGAGAAATACTTCAGTAGCTAAAAATGCGTATGATATGAGCGAGGGTAATAATAGTTTACTTAATAGACAGACTGGGTAAATGAACAGGTAAGTTAATATTTTGCATGGTTAAATTAGCTGTACAGGTAAGTATACAGTTATATTTACAGATAAGTGAATACTTGCATGGTTACACAAACTGTACAGGTAAATGACAGGAAGAGATACTTTAATAGCTAAATGTGTGTATGATATAATTTGGGGTAATAATAGTAATTCCCTTAAAATACAGGCCTTAGTGCACAGGGTTTAATTACAGACAACTGCACGTATTGCACATTCGATATACTAAAAGCAATGAGAAAAGGTGCAACTGACAGGATACTAATATGCATTCCTGAGTGAATGCCTACGTAAGTTAGGTCCAAGAATTACTAGCAATATTGCACGTGATATGATATAACAACTGTACATGAATATGTATATACAGACCTGCATGAATAAATAGGTCCTGAGTGAATGAGTGCTGACGGACCAGAGTTACTCACTGATGGATGCATAATTGTTAAACTAGGTCAACAGTTCCAGATCTATGTTGCCGATGGCACGGCACCCCGGTGAGGCATTAAATCTAATAGCCGCCGGCAGGAAGGACCTCCTGTAACGCTCTCTGGCACACCGTGGTGGGATCAGTCTGTGACTGAAGGTCCACTATCATCCCCCTGCTTCAAAACATCCACTATCATCCCCCTGCTTCAAAACGTCCACTATCATCCCCCTGCTTCAAAACGTCCACTATCATCCCCCTGCTTCAAAACGTCCACTATCATCCCCCTGCTTCAAAACGTCCACTATCATCCCCCTGCTTCAAAACGTCCACTATCATCCCCCTGCTTCAAAACGTCCACTATCATCCCCCTGCTTCAAAACGTCCACTATCATCCCCCTGCTTCAAAACGTCCCCTATCATCCCCCTGCTTCAAAACGTCCACTATCATCCCCCTGCTTCAAAACGTCCACTATCATCCCCCTGCTTCAAAACGTCCACTATCATCCCCCTGCTTCAAAACGTCCACTATCATCCCCCTGCTTCAAAACGTCCACTATCATCCCCCTGCTTCAAAACGTCCACTATCATCCCCCTGCTTCAAAACGTCCACTATCATCCCCCTGCTTCAAAACGTCCACTATCATCCCCCTGCTTCAAAACGTCCACTATCATCCCCCTGCTTCAAAACGTCCACTATCATCCCCCTGCTTCAAAACGTCCACTATCATCACCCTGCTTCAAAACGTCCACTATCATCCCCCTGCTTCAAAACGTCCACTATCATCCCCCTGCCCAAGAAAGGGAAAGTAACTGAACTGAATGACATATCATGAAGAGAGGCTGGTCAGCACTCGACCCTCTCCAATTCGCCTACTGCCCTGAGAGATCCACACTGCCCTCACCTACCTGGACAAAAGTAATGCATATGTGAGGATGCTGTTCATGGACTACAGCTCGGCCTTCAATACCATAGTGCCCTAAAACCTCATTACAAAGCTCATGTCCCAGGGTCTGAACAACTCCCTATGCAACTGGGTCTTGGACTTCCTGACAGGCCGTCGCCAGGTCAGTGTAGAGGTAGGCAACATTACCTCCTCTACACTGATTTTAAACATGGGGCCCCACAAGGGTGCGTCCTGAGTCCCCTGCTCTATTCCCTGTATACCCACGACTGCGTGGCCTCACACAGTTCCAACTCCATCATCAAGTTCGCTGACGATAGGACAGTACTAAGCCTGATTACCAACAACGATAAGACAGCCTATAGGGAGGAGGTAGGCACTCTGACGGCATGGTGCCAGGTAAACAACCTCTCCCTATATATTCATACAGTTGTTATGATGTATATAGTGTTGTTATGATGTATATAGTGTTATTTATATTCATACAGTTGTTATGATGTATATATTGCTATTTATATTCATACAGTTGTTATGATGTATATAGTGCTATTTATATTCATACAGTTGTTATGATGTATATAGTGCTATTTATATTTCTATCGGTTTTTTTCAAGACCATTTTCATTGTTTGATTCCACTTATTCCTGCATGTTGGAGCTCGGAGCCTAAGATGTTCACTGTACCCTGCAATCCCACCTGTAACCCTGTACATGTGACTATTAAACACCCCTGAATCTAAAACCATGGGGAAAATTTACCATGGAAAATAACACCACCTACTGTTAAATAAGGAGAATAAACTCAAGTGATTTAGGCCCTACAGTACTGTAGGGTGTATGACCTTTCTATACTTTTTCATACTGCCGCTCTATGTATCATGTACCGTGTATCTGTCTTTTGTGTACTTTCGTTGTGGCATTTTGCACCTGCCCTGTGTTTTGTTGTAGCTGCTTGACAATGAAATTTCCCTCCCGGGGGATCAATAAAGTACCTATCTATCTATCTATCTATCTATCTATCTATCTATCTATCTATCTATCTATCTATCTATCTATCTATCTATCTATCTATCTATCTATCTATCTATCTATCTATCTATCTATCTATCTATCTATCTATCTATCTATCTATCTATCTATCTATCTATCTATCTATCTATCTATCTATCTATCTATCTATCTATCTTTACAGAGTCCCTAAAAAACATAGAGATAGATAGAGGACTTATGGATATAACACATTTTAGCATGGCCATTGCCATTGCTATTGGCCATCATCCACCGTTTTAAAGTAGTCAAGTAGTCAACTGGTTGGGGATCCTTACGGGTTGTAGTCTCAAAGGCGCTGTCCATGCTGTCATATAATGGCAAAGATATAAAGATGTCCTCTATCTATCTCTATGCTAAAAACACGCCACTTAAAAAAACAACATGCCACTAATTTAACCATTCTCCTATTTGTTTAAAATGCAGTGTTACATACATTTTACAGTGGTAAAGTTTCCAAATGAAACGAACACCCCCACCTCCCTGTCATGGTTTAAACCATTTCGTTTTAAGTGGCGGCGTTGTCCACATAGATAAAAATGGCCTAAACTGAGCTCCTTTATTCCAATACATCAGATTTATCTGTTGATTTATCATTGTTTGCTTTTGTCAGTCAGCTTTGCTGGTACTGGTGTACTCCGTGCTGGTACTGGTGTACTCCGTGCTGGTACTGGTGTACTCCGTGCCAGCCGTGGCCAGAAGTAGTAGACCATTTATTTTGCTTAATTCTTTTCATCAATATTTGTTTTCTTTGCTGGATCAGTTGATGATGGTCGACAATATCACTAGACAACTAGCCTACAGTTAGACACCAATATCACTAGACAACTAGCCTACAGTTAGACACCAATATCACTAGACAACTAGCCTACAGCTAGACACCAATATCACTAGACAACTAGCCTACAGCTAGACACCAATATCACTAGACAACTAGCCTACAGCTAGTCACCAATATCACTAGACAACTAGCCTACAGTTAGACACCAATATCACTAGACAACTAGCCTACAGTTAGACACCAATATCACTAGACAACTAGCCTACAGCTAGACACCAATATCACTAGACAACTAGCCTACAGCTAGTCACCAATATCACTAGACAACTAGCCTACAGCTAGACACCAATATCACTAGACAACTAGCCTACAGCTAGTCACCAATATCACTAGACAACTAGCCTACAGCTAGTCACCAATATCACTAGACAACTAGCCTACAGCTAGTCACCAATATCACTAGACAACTAGCCTACAGCTAGACACCAATATCACTAGACAACTAGCCTACAGCTAGACACCAATATCACTAGACAACTAGCCTACAGCTAGTCACCAATATCACTAGACAACTAGCCTACAGCTAGTCAACAATATCACTAGACAACTAGCCTACAGCTAGTCACCAATATCACTAGACAACTAGCCTACAGTTAGACACCAATATCACTAGACAACTAGCCTACAGTTAGACACCAATATCACTAGACAACTAGCCTACAGCGAGACACCAATATCACTAGACAACTAGCCTACAGCTAGTCACCAATATCACTAGACAACTAGCCTACAGCTAGTCACCAATATCACTAGACAACTAGCCTACAGCTAGTCACCAATATCACTATGCAACTAGCCTACAGTTAGACACCAATATCACTAGACAACTAGCCTACAGCTAGACACCAATATCACTAGACAACTAGCCTACAGCTAGTCAACAATATCACTAGACAACTAGCCTACAGTTAGTCACCAATATCACTAGACAACTAGCCTACAGTTAGACACCAATATCACTAGACAACTAGCCTACAGCTAGACACCAATATCACTAGACAACTAGCCTACAGCTAGTCACCAATATCACTAGACAACTAGCCTACAGCTAGTCACCAATATCACTAGACAACTAGCCTACAGCTAGTCACCAATATCACTAGACAGCTAGCCTACAGCTAGACACCAATATCACTAGACAACTAGCCTACAGTTAGACACCAATATCACTAGACAACTAGCCTACAGTTAGACACTAATATCACTAGACAACTAGCCTACAGCTAGACACCAATATCACTAGACAACTAGCCTACAGCTAGTCACCAATATCACTAGACAACTAGCCTACAGCTAGTCACCAATATCACTAGACAACTAGCCTACAGCTAGACACCAATATCACTAGACAACTAGCCTACAGTTAGACACCAATATCACTAGACAACTAGCCTACAGCGAGACACCAATATCACTAGACAACTAGCCTACAGCTAGTCACCAATATCACTAGACAACTAGCCTACAGCTAGTCACCAATATCACTAGACAACTAGCCTACAGCTAGTCACCAATATCACTAGACAACTAGCCTACAGTTAGACACCAATATCACTAGACAACTAGCCTACAGCTAGTCAACAATATCACTAGACAACTAGCCTACAGCTAGTCACCAATATCACTAGACAACTAGCCTACAGTTAGACACCAATATCACTAGACAACTAGCCTACAGTTAGACACCAATATCACTAGACAACTAGCCTACAGCGAGACACCAATATCACTAGACAACTAGCCTACAGCTAGTCACCAATATCACTAGACAACTAGCCTACAGCTAGTCACCAATATCACTAGACAACTAGCCTACAGCTAGTCACCAATATCACTAGACAACTAGCCTACAGTTAGACACCAATATCACTAGACAACTAGCCTACAGCTAGTCACCAATATCACTAGACAACTAGCCTACAGCTAGTCACCAATACCACTAGACAACTAGCCTACAGCTAGTCACCAATATCACTAGACAGCTAGCCTACAGCTAGACACCAATATCACTAGACAACTAGCCTACAGTTAGACACCAATATCACTAGACAACTAGCCTACAGTTAGACACCAATATCACTAGACAACTAGCCTACAGCTAGACACCAATATCACTAGACAACTAGCCTACAGCTAGTCACCAATATCACTAGACAACTAGCCTACAGCGAGACACCAATATCACTAGACAACTAGCCTACAGCTAGTCACTAATATCACTAGACAACTAGCCTACAGCTAGTCACCAATATCACTAGACAACTAGCCTACAGCTAGTCACCAATATCACTAGACAACTAGCCTACAGCTAGTCACCAATATCACTAGACAACTAGCCTACAGCTAGACACCAATATCACTAGACAACTAGCCTACAGTTAGACACCAATATCACTAGACAACTAGCCTACAGCTAGTCACTAATATCACTAGACAACTAGCCTACAGCTAGTCACCAATATCACTAGACAACTAGCCTACAGCTAGTCACCAATATCACTAGACAACTAGCCTACAGCTAGTCACCAATATCACTAGACAACTAGCCTACAGTTAGACACCAATATCACTAGACAACTAGCCTACAGTTAGACACCAATATCACTAGACAACTAGCCTACAGTTAGACACCAATATCACTAGACAACTAGCCTACAGCTAGTCACCAATATCACTAGACAACTAGCCTACAGCGAGACACCAATATCACTAGACAACTAGCCTACAGCTAGTCACCAATATCACTAGACAACTAGCCTACAGCTAGTCACCAATATCACTAGACAACTAGCCTACAGTTAGACACCAATATCACTAGACAACTAGCCTACAGCTAGTCACCAATATCACTAGACAACTAGCCTACAGCGAGACACCAATATCACTAGACAACTAGCCTACAGCTAGTCACCAATATCACTAGACAACTAGCCTACAGCTAGTCACCAATATCACTAGACAACTAGCCTACAGTTAGACACCAATATCACTAGACAACTAGCCTACAGCTAGTCACCAATATCACTAGACAACTAGCCTACAGCTAGTCACCAATATCACTAGACAACTAGCCTACAGCGAGACACCAATATCACTAGACAACTAGCCTACAGCTAGACACCAATATCACTAGACAACTAGCCTACAGTTAGACACCAATATCACTAGACAACTAGCCTACAGCGAGACACCAATATCACTAGACAACTAGCCTACAGCTAGTCAACAATATCACTAGACAACTAGCCTACAGCTAGACACCAATATCACTAGACAACTAGCCTACAGTTAGACACCAATATCACTAGACAACTAGCCTACAGTTAGACACCAATATCACTAGACAACTAGCCTACAGCTAGTCACCAATATCACTAGACAACTAGCCTACAGTTAGACACCAATATCACTAGACAACTAGCCTACAGCTAGTCACCAATATCACTAGACAACTAGCCTACAGCTAGTCACCAATATCACTAGACAACTAGCCTACAGTTAGACACCAATATCACTAGACAACTAGCCTACAGTTAGACACCAATATCACTAGACAACTAGCCTACAGTTAGACACCAATATCACTAGACAACTAGCCTACAGTTAGACACCAATATCACTAGACAACTAGCCTACAGCTAGTCACCAATATCACTAGACAACTAGCCTACAGCGAGACACCAATATCACTAGACAACTAGCCTACAGCTAGTCACTAATATCACTAGACAACTAGCCTACAGCTAGTCACCAATATCACTAGACAACTAGCCTACAGCGAGACACCAATATCACTAGACAACTAGCCTACAGCTAGTCACCAATATCACTAGACAACTAGCCTACAGCTAGTCACCAATATCACTAGACAACTAGCCTACAGCTAGACACCAATATCACTAGACAACTAGCCTACAGTTAGACACCAATATCACTAGACAACTAGCCTACAGTTAGACACCAATATCACTAGACAACTAGCCTACAGTTAGTCACCAATATCACTAGACAACTAGCCTACAGCTAGACACCAATATCACTAGACAACTAGCCTACAGTTAGACACCAATGTGCATCCAATCCATCCAACAAGTAGCCTAGAAGTTAATGACAGAAGGCCTATAGTTGACTCTTTGGCTTAGAAGCATTTGGTTTTGCAATGGCATAGGCCTACATTATTTTGAATTTGTGTGCCTATGAGAACTGTTTTCACAGCGAAACAATGAAATGTTACGTAGGCATAGTTACACTTGCAGTGCATTTCCCGAGATCTCCAAGATCCATGATTCGTACAGGGTTTAAGTTCAATGTTCAATAACACTGTCATATAAATGTCATTCATGTATGGAAAGAAAGGTAGTGTTTTATGTCACGCGATCTGTGAAGTCTCCAAGCATTAACTCATGAATTATGGACAACTCATGAACTAGGTTGTAAAACATGTTTTGATTCAAGTCCTGTATTATATTGAATGTAGGCTGAAAGGGTAGGCTACCTGTTGCCTCTGCTGAAAGGGTAGGCTACCTGTTGCCTCTGCTGAAAGGGTAGGCTACCTGTTGCCTCTGCTGAAAGGGTAGGCTACCTGTTGCCTCTGCTGAAAGGGTAGGCTACCTGTTGCCTCTGCTGAAAGGGTAGGCTACCTGTTGCCTCTGCTGAAAGGGTAGGCTACCTGTTGCCTCTGCTGAAAGGGTAGGCTACCTGTTGCCTCTGCTGAAAGGGTAGGCTACCTGTTGCCTCTGCTGAAAGGGCAGGCTACCTGCAGGCCTAGTGGAGGGTAAATATATTAGGATACCTGTTTTTCTTTTATCAAGGTAAATATATTGATAAAAGTCACCTTGTCCTGCAGACATTTACACGGTTATCAAAACGTCACGCCAGGGTGAGCCTACACGAAACACAGACCTTATTTTAAGTGTTTCTAAAATCCTCTATGGGAAAAAAGAATGGAGGAAAAATGATTGCAACCATTTCCTTGTTTGACCGCTAGGTTTTATGGGTATTATGACTCATACTGGGGTACTCTATTTGAAGTTCATGGTAATACACATTGTAGCTTAGTCTACTAATTTGACCTTGTGTGTTAGGGTGACCTGGGACAGTTTCAGACCCATTTTAGGTGTCCTGACGTTTCAAGCTACAAAAAGAGGTAAATCTGTCAGCAAGACGCATCAATTAATTTAGGCCTAATCAATGGCAGTCGCTGAATGTCATTAGACAAACCTTTTGGTGTTATGTAACAGATGTCGATTTCCGTTCATTAAATGATGCGAGTATACATGCAATTTGGATGCTGGAATTATTTTTGGAGTGGACGAACATGCACAGGTAGCCTACTTTTTGAAGTGATTCTTTATTCTTCTGAGAATAAGATTTAAAAAATGATGACTGGTTGTGTTCATGCCACATTAAAAAGTTTACTGTTTAAATAACACCTTTATTATTAGGCCCGTATTAAAATGTGCACTCAATAAACATCTCACAACATCTGCCCCCACCTCTGTGAATGTCACACAGAGCTCTAGCTTCCTAAACTAGTTAGGGACTTGCCTTTCATCTCATATATCATCATTTAGAACAAACAGAAAGTTTGTTTTTGTTTGAAACCTATGAATTATTTTAGATTGTCTATAAATCGAAACCACTCTACGATGTAAGGATTGCAGGCATGTGATTTGTCAGTGGCTGTGACGTAGGGTTCAGCCAGGAGTTGATGGACAGTCGGAAGAGCGAATTAAATGGTAGGAGGAGCATCCCAGCTTCAAGTGGTTTCAGATTTCACATCCTACGTCACACAATGCAAGCCATTTTTATCTATGGTGTCCACAGATCGAGTTATAAGCAAAAATGACATCCAAAACTGGTACCAGAACCACACAGGTCACCTAAACAGGGGACTTTAGATCTAAGATTAATAGGCCCAGTGTCCCAGGCTTCTAGAGAGGTTGTGAATTTCTTTCCTCTCCAGACATCAAGGGCTGATGGTTTCCCAGACCAAGGTTCTAAACCTGTCATTGTATGTACAGAACAGTGGGTTACTTTGATTCTAAAGAGAGGTTGCATTGATTTATTTGCTCTGTAGAATAATAGAATCCCTGATCAAGCCCACACCCTGCAACACGTCCAAACACTGCTAAACAATGCTAATCAGTACTGGTACTAAACTTAATGTTGCAAGGAAAAAGCCATATCTTCCTCTGTCCAGTGTCTGTGATCTTTTGTCCATCTTAATCTTTTATTTTTATTGGCCGGTCTGAGATATGGCTTTTTCTTTGCAACTCTGCCTAGAAGGCCAGCATCCCAGAGTCGCCTCTTCACTGTTGACGTTGAGACTGGTGTTTTGTGGGTACTATTTAATGAAGCTGCCAGTTGAGGACTCTAACTAGACACTCTAATGTACATGCCCTCTTGCTCAGTTGTGCACCGGGGCCTCCCACTCCTCTTACTTGCTTTTCTTTCAAAAACAAGGACATTTCTAAGTGACCCCAAACTTTTGAACGGTAGTGTAAATTAACACATTCTTTTAAAGAATATCTCCTCCGCCTGTATGTGGACAGACAAGCCCCGTGGTTGTGCAACCCCTGTGTGATTGAACAAAACACAATGCCTCTGAATACCATCTAACAGGGCATAGTAGGCGTTTGCTGGTTCCTTTGGACGGGTTTGAGACAGGGCAACAATGAGAGGAAGTCCCTGCGAGACCCAGCCCTCCCTCTTCCAGTGAAGTGGGGTGGGAACCCACAGGACCCGTGTGGACCAGGAGGTTCCCTGCTATACTAAGGACTGCATTCCAATAGAAAAATTGCTCCCTTTCCTCTGACCACATTAGCGGATCTGAATGGATTGTATAGTCAAAGCAATATGCTGACAGCTCCACCACCTAGAAATCTAGGCGTGATAGGCAGGGTCATATTATTTCCTTCACCTATCCAGTCCTCTTAGATCGGAGGGAGAAAATCACAAAGGGCAGAGTGACAGGAACAAGGGAGGGACTGAGGGTTATGTAGAGCTGTGACCCTGGTTCTCTATCTTAACAGGGAGGGACTGAGGGTTGTGTTGAGCTGTGACCCTGGTTCTCTGTGTTATTAGAGCCTAGTATTTTTACTGGACCTCTACGAGCGACGCAGGCCTGGAAGGCCCATGCAGACACCACTGACCTGGCAGACATGGTGGAGAGACTGAGGTTACAGTACTTACAACGGAGCTGGAAAACCAGAGCACGTACGCTCAGATATAAAACCAGAGCACATACACTCAGATATAAAACCAGAGCACGTACACTCAGATATAAAACCAGAGCACGTACGCTCAGATATAAAACCAGAGCACGTACACTCAGATATAAAACCAGAGCACGTACACTCAGATATAAAACCAGAGCACGTACACTCAGATATAAAACCAGAGCACGTACACTCAGATATAAAACAAATATGCAAGAGTTGTTTTGCAGCACATAGAAATACTATCTATTTTATAACTTCTTTTGTCTATTTGTTTTTATTAACACCATTCGGGGGTTTCGGGGGTTTCGGGGGTTTCAGGGTTTCAGCTCCAGCTTTGACGTTTAGACCCAAGGTTGTAATTGGTAGCGTTGGTCTTGAAGAAACTGTCGCCTGTGGTTGCTGTGGTGGTCTGAGAAAAACCTCCATGTTTATCATTTAAATAATAATGTAATCAGGGGAAGGGGGATTGAGGGGAGGGTCTAGTGAATTTATTTCTCTCATTAATCAAACTTAAGGAAATGATGGGACAGGAAGTGATTACGGCAGCCCCCCTCCCGCCCTCCAGGAGGAACTCTGTCCTGGACAGATAAGAGAACCCTGTTGCTAATTTTGCTCAGAAAAGCAGGAAATGTGACAGTGAAGTTTTCCACTTCCACAAACAAGGGAGCCGCCAGCCCAGCTTTGGAGGGAATCCTGTGTGGCTGAGTTCTTCTGGGCTGATCTCTCTCCCTCTGAGAGAGAGAGAGAGAGAGAGAGAGAAAGAGAGAGAGAGAGAGAGAGAGAGAGAGAGAGAGAGAGAGAGAGAGAGAGAGAGAGAGAGAAAGAGAGAGAGAGAGAAAGGGAGAAAAGTGAGGGAAGAAAGAAAAGAAGCAGAGAAAGTGAAGGAGGGAGAGAGAAGAGAGGTACAGAAAGGGACAGAGAGAGAGTGAGTGAGTGATAGAGGAGAGAAAGTGAGGAAGGTATAGGTAGGAGGAAGAAAGAGAGAGAGACGTGAGGAAGCCGAGGAGTGCTACTGGATGCATAACATTCTCTCCTCTTCCTCTCTGACAGTGCAGAGAAAGTTATGGCCGAGAACAACACCAATCTCTTTCTGGAAATACTTAAATCATTTGATGTTGGTGAGTTTTTACAACTCTCTCATCTGCTCCTCTGTTCTTCTTTGTTTTCACTGGAATGTATAGGTTTAATGATGATGAGAGTACTTGAGTTTTATATTTTGTCATGAAAAGAAAACATGCATTCAAAACTGCATTTATCCTCTCTGTTAGGCTTTTTCCTCCGTCCTTCTTGTCTGATTTCCCCGGACAATGAAACACTATGTAGAGGTAAAAACCCTAACAGTTAGGTCTTCATAAGACCTAACTGTATCCAAATCCACTGGGATTTGTCCTCTGTTCCTTTCTCTCTTTTCAGAGAGACCAAATGGTGACCATAGTGTCTCGGGGAGCAAGTCAAAGACAACAAAATGTTTATCATTATTTTGCTGGAAGTAGATGTAATCAGTTTTGTGTCTCTGGAGGACTTGGTCTCATAAACACCATAGAGGAAGGACTGTGATTATTTGACAGAGTTCTATTTGTTCCTCATCATAACAGCGCTGTTGACAGGATAGTGACTTGTTGTGGGCTTGGCGGTACATATCTGGGCTGGGTCCAGATTGAAAACCGTTCCCTCCACAGACTATAAACCACATCACTTTTACTATGAGAGCTTCACAGTGGTAGTTGTTTAGTGTGGCAAAAAATAAAGAAATAATTAAAGGAGCATGAAGGTGTCTATTGAATATCTAATGATGATGGCAGGTAATAGTTAGTTTTAAACTGGTACTTTCATATAATAATAATAATAATATAATATATAATATCTTCTGTGTCGAAAAACTCTTATTCTATGTCTCCCTCAAACCAAGATATAACGAATACCTTTCCCTCGCTCTCCTTTCCAGTCTCCCTGATCATAGCTTTCTGTGTGTCCATTGCGGTGGGCATCCTATTGGGGGTGCTGGTCTATGTGGTCCTGACCTGGATGTCCCGTCGCAGGGCTGGCTCGGGCAGCATCACCCGCCGGCCACCTCGCCTGCCCCGAACCTCCCCGCGCGCCCGGCCTGGCTTCAACCGCAACAGCAGCTACGACCGGCGGAGCAACAACAGCCTGGTTAGCGCTGCCTTCAGCTTCCACCGCCAGGCCTCCTCCCCAGACCAGGCTGACCCTTTGGGTCGCAAACCCAGCTTCAGGGCCTCCACCTTTCACCCACTCCTCCAGTGCAGCCAGATCGCCCGGGAAGCTGAGGAGGGGAGCCAGACCACGTTGCCTCGCACTCCAACCCTGACCTCTTCAGCTGGGGCAGCCCACCAAACCGCAGCCCAGGCTGCTGCCACCCCGCCCAGGCCCGAGTTGTTCTGGAGCAGTAGTAGTCTGAGGGGGTTCCATGCCACACAGACCCCACCTCCTGCTTATGAGAGCATTATAAGGGCCTACCAGGAGACCTGCACCTGAGGAGGGGATGGATGTGTCCAGGCTGATAGTGGACTGACTGAGCCCAGGCTTGTCAATAGGTGTTAGAACAACTGGATTTGTTTGACTCAAGGGGAAAATAAAGATCCCTAATGCTAATATATGTGTCTATGTGAGTGAGTGTGTGTTTGCTTGCGTGTGTGTGTGTGTGTGTGTGTGTGTGTGTATGTGTGTGTTTGTGTGTGTGTGTGTGTGTGTGTGTGTGTGTGTGTGTGTGTGTGTGTGTGTGTGTGTGTGTGTGTGTGTGTGTGTGTGTGTGTGTGTGTGTGTGTGTGTGTGTGTGTGTGTGTGTGTATGTGTGTGTTTGTGTGTGTGTGTGTGTGTGTGTGTGTGTGTGTGTGTGTGTGTGTGTGTGTGTATGTGTGTGTTTGTGTCAGCTGTTTATTACTGTGTTTGTGAGAAAGAGATGACCTTGTATCATGTTTATGTTCAGAAAAGACAGAGCATTTGTTGTGTGAATGTGTGTGTGTGTGTGAATATGTTTGTGCACGTGTCTAATGAGATTGATAAGATTGAGAACTCATGTTGATTTCCATCATAAACCAACCCAATCCACCCATGTAACAGGACTGCTTTCTATTTGTGAGCTTGGACATGCAAAACTATATGGATAGACAAGGTTTGCATGAAGAAACACAAACCTCTACTATTGTGAATCTGCTGAATGTGTGTATGATTGTATGATTATCATGGATCTGACTTATAAAATCACACTAATCATAACTTAACACAATAAAATGCTGAATGAAATGGTAATGGGGTCTGTTCTGAATATGAACCTAATATCATCTGTACCAGAGACTTGGAATCACATAAGTTGTGCCCTTATTTGGTGCCACTGCTGTCCAGTGTCCAGTCTATCGGCTACCCTTTTCTGGTGGGCAAACTGACGGATCTCTAACTGACTCCCTCTCACTGTTTCCTGAGGAAGGAATTATTTCACTGGGTTGAAATGTAAGAGGTCAGGGCTTTGGGTTCCCAGTTACACAATAGCCAAAGAGACAGTCTACACAGCCCCATCCCTTAGCCATTTACTAAAAAAGTGGCGGGTGGCGGTTTTGTTGATATTTGAATCCCAGATTGCCCATTTAAAATAAGTGGATATTGACCAGCCACAGGAGGTTGGTGGCACTTTAATTGGGGAGGATGGGCTCATGGTAATGGCTGGAGCGTAGTCAGTGGAATGATTTTAAATACATCAAACACATGGTTTCCAGGTGTTTGATGCCGTTCCATTTGCTCCGTTCTGGCCATTATTATGAGCCGTCCTCCTCTCAGCAGCCTCCACTGTGACAGACCAGCAGAAGAATATTTAAGTTCAGGCATAGGGGTCAAAATAAATCAAGGTAAGGGTTAAGGTTAGGTTCATGAACTATGTTTAGGATATCGTTTCAGTGAGGTTTGGGAAAGGCATAAAAGTTAACAATGGGTTTGAGTACGCAACTCAGGTTGTATCACAATCTTGATTGGGAGTCCCACAGCGCGGCGCACAATTGGCCCAGCATCGTCTGGGTTTGGCCGGGGTAGGCCGTCATTGTAAATAAGAATTTGTTCTTAACTGACTTGCCTAGTTAAATAAAGGTTAAATAAATACTTCTGCAAGTGACCTTCTTAGAACAATTGACCACACCCCCAAACAATCATATTCAAGACATCATCCTCAAAATGCAGATTGAATCCAAAACCACCACCTAGACCCTACCAAGTTGCTCGGAGGGCCTGACGAAACTCAGAGGGTGACTTCCAGAGTGGCGAGGGGATCAATAAACCCATAAACACACTCGTGACTTGAATGATGCAGTTCATACTACACTTTTAAATATTAAAACGAGCGTGAAATTCAAATGAACAAATCCCCCCTGTCATTTCCCTAAATATATACATAAGAAACAGTTTAACATTGTATTTGGAAGGTATTTCATATTTTACATGGGTCGAAATCAGACATAAACAAATGCACTTGTCATATAATTAGGCATGCCTCTCCATTATTTTATTTTATTCACGTTTAATGAGCATTACGGTAGTTGGAGTTCTGGAGAAGAAGACGTCTGTTTGAAGGTATTACGGTAAGTGACGTCTGTTAATGAGCATTACGGTAGTTGGAGTTCTGGAGAAGAAGACGTCTGTTTGAAGGTATTACGGTAAGTGACGTCTGTTAATGAGCATTACGGTAGTTGGAGTTCTGGAGAAGAAGACGTCTGTTTGAAGGTATTACGGTAAGTGACGTCTGTTAATGAGCATTACGGTAGTTGGAGTTCTGGAGAAGAAGACGTCTGTTTGAAGGTATTACGGTAAGTGACGTCTGTTAATGAGCATTACGGTAGTTGGAGTTCTGGAGAAGAAGACGTCTGTTTGAAGGTATTACGGTAAGTGACGTCTGTTAATGAGCATTACGGTAGTTGGAGTTCTGGAGAAGAAGACGTCTGTTTGAAGGTATTACGGTAAGTGACGTCTGTTAATGAGCATTACGGTAGTTGGAGTTCTGGAGAAGAAGACGTCTGTTTGAAGGTATTACGGTAAGTGACGTCTGTTAATGAGCATTACGGTAGTTGGAGTTCTGGAGAAGAAGACGTCTGTTTGAAGGTATTACGGTAAGTGACGTCTGTTAATGAGCATTACGGTAGTTGGAGTTCTGGAGAAGAAGACGTCTGTTTGAAAGTATTACGGTAAGTGACGTCTGTTAATGAGCATTACGGTAGTTGGAGTTCTGGAGAAGAAGACGTCTGTTTGAAGGTATTACGGTAAGTGACGTCTTTTCATAACACAGCTAGCTGACAAAGGTTGGGGTTGAGGGAGGAAGCTCTCTACTAGCCCTTAAAAATACACAAATTAAAACTTCGAAATAAGGTAAATGTGTATAATATCTAGCAAACTACACCCATTAGTCTGGTTATAAGTCTTACAATATCATGTCTGTCTGCTACGCTTGCTAACTTCAGCTGTATAATTAGGGGGCTTTCGCTAGCTAGCTAATGTTAGCTACAGTAAGTTAGGTACGTATGCTCAGTCATGTCACAGACTGGATGTTTGTCTACCACAAGTTAGTGGTTTTTATCAAAGAACTACCCAAATGCAAAATAAGTGGCTGCTCTTTTTCTCAAATGGGAACATTGCATTAGCTGGCTAGATAGCTAGCTAGTTTCATGTTGCCCTACCAGACCGGCACCTTGACTTGTCCATGGTAGCTAGCTAACTAGACAACTGGTAGCTTGCTGGCTAACCTGTCACATCATCTCTGAAAGTATATCAAGAAATAACATCCCCTTTCACAGACCTAAGGCTCTTCATGGTAACGTTACTGAAGTGTAGTTTCTCTCTCAGCCAGTTGCTGTAATAGTGCTGTAGCTGTGTTTACTGGCTCATTTGATTTCTCTCTTGGGTGAATGTGTGTAGATAGAGGATGTCTGTGGCTGCACTCCGTATGATACGTTGCAGGAGGCTGAGCAGCACCACTGGTCCTGGTGTGAAGAAGGTGCTGCTGTGGAGGGACATCAGTATGTTATGGGACTGTCCCCCTTCACAAGCCACACTCAATAAGGAAATATGATAACTTATCAAATAGCTGATACACCCACATAATGTGTGATTATCTGGTTTTCTTTAATATCCTTAGCTATTTTAAAAAATAACATATTTTTCTTATGTTTTGATTTCAGGGAAAATTGCAAAGGTGACCGGAGCTGTCATATTGGGGTAGGTGAAGATGATAATAACCACTTCACATATAAACTCTCAGACATACTAAGTTATTTTAGGTTTGGTTCATTCAGTATGGAGACCTTCTATCCCCTATCTGCTCTAACTACTGGATATCTTGTCTGGCTTCATTCCTCTCTCAGGGGTTGTGTGTTTATCACATACGAGGTGGTTTCCTTGAACAAGGCGGTGAGCATCGACACACAGGCCATTCAGCAGGAAAAGCTCAAGTCTTACATCTACCTGTCAGCCACGCCCTCTAAAGAGCAGGAGAACTTTGGCACAGGTACAGTATGTAATTGACCTCACCTGGGCTTTGTGACAAGGCCCTGTCATGTGCTCTCTGATAACAATAGTTATCAGTATATATGTGATATTCCACATAGGGAATGCTGAGATTTGATGTTTTGTGCTTTTTCTCTGCTCTATCCTGTTTACAACCCAAAATGGAGGGGTTTCTGGAACACGTTTGTATGTCCCAAGACTTCCTCAAGATTCTACCCAATAAACGGCCCACTTGTGGTGCATGTTGTCACAGAAAATATATTGGCTGAGTTTTGGAAGAGTTGTTGATGGGTTTATGCCAGGTCCAGGTGTCCAGCGACGACAGTCTTCCTTCCTCCCTCTGCTCTCCCTCCTGGGTACTGTAGCTCAGCATGTCTGGTCCCTGCTCTCACTTCCACTGGTCAAGGCTGCTGTGAATGAAAACAGACCATCCAGCCAAGACCGATAGGAAACGGTTTAGAGAAGCAGTAAACAGAAGCAAGCAACAACTGTCATTTTAAAACAAGATTTACATGCTAAGAGCCTATTGTTTGGTCAATTTTATTAGCAAATCTGCAGGTAGATCAACCAGAGGCCCAGCCTGGAGCAGTATACAGATATAGCTTGGTACATAGTTAATTTGAGGTGTTAAAATACTGTGTTATAACATGTTAATTACTGGTTGTAACCAAACCCATGTATCTGTTTCAGGGCTCACATATAAGGCCAGGAGAGAACTTCATAAATCAGCAAGGAGGTTTCTGGAAATGTCCTCAAGGATTCTTCTGAGGCCTCTGGATGGTGAGAAAGACCCACTGAAAGTAGTTTCCTCCTACAACTGCAGTATTGTTTTTTATATTTATTTTACTTAAGCTACAGCTGCATTTAGAAACATACACACAATACTTTAGTTGTTGTACCACATGCGTTTAAACTTCCTATTCTGCTCTTACTGGAAAGCAGAAGTCATTGTTGTGAATAGAAACATTAGTGTTCTTCCTCAACTACTGGGTGAAGCTCAGTTGGGGTATTTCAGACACACACGGATGGATGTCAGTAGGTTTGTTATTGAGACAACGTGTTCACCTCAGGAAACACCTGCCCCCTCACTTCCTGGGTTTGAATGGAAGCATTAGTGTGTGTCTTCATGCATGTACTTTTGTGTGTATTCTTATGCTTGAGTCATCACCAGTCACATGTGTAGACTGAACCCCCTCCCCTCTCATCAATGCTTTATAATGTGGCAGACATTATGTAATTCAATTGTACAATGGGGATTGTACAGATTCTGCATAGATTGTACATTCAAAACTGTTCTACCATTAACCTTTTCTGACCTTACTGTTTGGCACTCGATAGCTGCCCCGGCTGCCCGGCCCATGATAGCAGCAGGTCTGCAGGCTCATTGCTGTAGTAACTGTAGTAGAATAATGATTGATGGAATTAGTTGGTAGATTGTCTTTGTTTGTTTGTGGTATTGGTCATTTAGGTGTAGTTCTTAAATGTATTTCAAATTAAATATATTATGTAAGAACATGCTTGAAAAATATCCATATTTTCATCATAAAAATATAAATTGTAACTGTGTGTATTTCCAGAACACTTGAGTCGCATGGATGCGGACCCCCATGAGGTGGCGCTGTGGGTCCTGTTGAAGAGGGCTTGTTCAGCCAATAGGACCACCAGACTGTCAGCTGTACAGGAGCTGGCCCAGAACCATCACTGGCAGGGTGAGACATCACCACTTTCAACCTGTTAACATGCTAAATCTGTGCTAATGAACAGTGATAGTGATTGGTCCGTTTCCCCTGGCCATCACAGACTACCAGTACCAGACAGCAGCCCAGGCCATAGACCAGAGGACAGCATTGGGTCTGGCCCGCACCTCTCAGGTGGACCAACGCTTCTTCCTGTCTCCGCCTGTCCTGCCTGGGATGGAAGATGTAGGTATCTCTCACTGATGGGGATTCAAATGATTGTGTACGAAGGTGCTGTGTGTGTTTTAATGTGAGTGTGTTTGTTTGGCCCTCTTCTTAGGGGTTGTCTGTAGAGGACGGTCTGAGGAAGCTGTTGGCGTCTCTTCCCCAGTCTGAGGTGGACCAATGTGTTCAGTACTTCACCTCACTGGCCCTGAGGGAGAGTACCCAGTCCCTGGCCGCACAGAGGGCAAGAGATGCTCACACACACACATGCATACATACATACACACTCACTCACACACGCTTTTAGGTTGATAACAGTATCTCTCTGTTTTAGGGGGGTCTGTGGTGTTTTGGGGGGAATGGACTGCCCTATGCCCAAAGCCTCACTTCTGTCCCTTCTGAAAAGGTTGAGTTCTTCTGTCTACAGGCCCTAGTGCAGCACTCCAAGGTTATTTAACATTTTGCTTCAACCACTTGTAACTCAAGCATACATTTTGTCAAGGGACTTTTGTTAAACATTGTTAGTCTTTATTGTCCAGTTACATGAACTTCTTTTTCATCAATACCTTGTAACTCACCATAACAGAGCCTCAAGGTTCGCATATCATTGGATACAGTCGTTGACACTGTCAGGAGAGCCTCTAAATGCATTCTAACAACTGTATGTCTGTACTCCAGGTCCAAAGTCACTGTGACCACATTGTGGCCAACGGGGGCGTGCAGCTCCTTCAGAGGGTCTACCAGCTCCGCAGAGACTCCCCGAAGATCCAGAGGAACATTGTACGCATCATCGGCAACCTGGCTCTCAATGACAGCGTGCACCAGGCCATAGTACAGTCAGGTGGGTGCTAGTTCTCTGCTCAGTGTGTCAGGTGGGTGCTAGTTGTCTGCTCAGTGTGTCAGGTGGGTGCTAGTTCTCTGCTCAGTGTGTCAGGTGGGTGCTAGTTCTCTGCTCAGTGTGTCAGGTGGGTGCTAGTTCTCTGCTCAGTGTGTCAGGTGGGTGCTAGTTCTCCGCTCAGTGTGTCAGGCGGGTGCTAGTTCTCCGCTCAGTGTGTCAGGTGGGTGCTAGTTCTCCGCTCAGTGTGTCAGGTGGGTGCTAGTTCTCTGCTCAGTGTGTCAGGTGGGTGCTAGTTCTCTGCTCAGTGTGTCAGGTGGGTGCTAGTTCTCTGTTCAGTGTGTCAGGTGGGTGCTAGCTCTCCATTCAGTGTGTCAGGTGGGTGCTAGTTCTCTGTTCAGTGTGTCAGGTGGGTGCTAGCTCTCCATTCAGTGTGTCAGGTGGGTGCTAGTTCTCCTCTCAGTGTGTCAGGTGGGTGCTAGTTCAATGTTCAGTGTGTCAGGTAGGTGCTAGTTCTTTGTTCAGTGTGTCAGGTGGGTGCTAGCTCTCCATTCAGTGTGTCAGGTGGGTGCTAGTTCTTTGTTCAGTGTGTCAGGTGGGTGCTAGCTCTCCATTCAGTGTGTCAGGTGGGTGCTTGTTCTCCGCTCAGTGTGTCAGGTGGGTGCTAGCTCTCCATTCAGTGTGTCAGGTTGGTGCTAGCTCTCCATTCAGTGTGTCAGGTGGGTGCTAGCTCTCCATTCAGTGTGTCAGGTGGGTGCTAGTTCTCCGCTCAGTGTGTCAGGTGGGTGCTAGTTCTCCGCTCAGTGTGTCAGGTGGGTGCTAGTTCTCCGCTCAGTGTGTCAGGTGGGTGCTAGTTCTCCATTCAGTGTGTCAGGTGGGTGCTAGTTCTCCATTCAGTGTGTCAGGTGGGTGCTAGTTCTCCTCTCAGTGTGTCAGGTGGGTGCTAGTTCTTTGTTCAGTGTGTCAGGTGGGTGCTAGTTCTTTGTTCAGTGTGTCAGGTGGGTGCTAGCTCTCCATTCAGTGTGTCAGGTGGGTGCTAGTTCTTTGTTCAGTGTGTCAGGTGGGTGCTAGCTCTCCATTCAGTGTGTCAGGTGGGTGCTAGTTCTTTGTTCAGTGTGTCAGGTGGGTGCTAGCTCTCCATTCAGTGTGTCAGGTGGGTGCTAGTTCTTTGTTCAGTGTGTCAGGTGGGTGCTAGTTCTCCATTCAGTGTGTCAGGTGGGTGCTAGTTCTTTGTTCAGTGTATCAGGTGGGTGCTAGCTCTCCATTCAGTGTGTCAGGTGGGTGCTAGTTCTTTGTTCAGTGTGTCAGGTGGGTGCTAGCTCTCCATTCAGTGTGTCAGGTGGGTGCTAGTTCTTTGTTCAGTGTGTCAGGTGGGTGCTAGCTCTCCATTCAGTGTGTCAGGTGGGTGCTAGCTCTCCATTCAGTGTGTCAGGTGGGTGCTAGCTCTCCATTCAGTGTGTCAGGTGGGTGCTAGTTCTTTGTTCAGTGTGTCAGGTGGGTGCTAGCTCTCCGTTCAGTGTGTCAGGTGGGTGCTAGTTCTCCGCTCAGTGTGTCAGGTGGGTGCTAGCTCTCCATTCAGTGTGTCAGGTGGGTGCTAGTTCTTTGTTCAGTGTGTCAGGTGGGTGCTAGCTCTCCATTCAGTGTGTCAGGTGGGTGCTAGTTCTCCACTCAGTGTGTCAGGTGGGTGCTAGTTCTCCACTCAGTGTGTCAGGTGGGTGCTAGTTCTCCGCTCAGTGTGTCAGGTGGGTGCTAGTTCTCCGCTCAGTGTGTCAGGTGGGTGCTAGTTCTCCGCTCAGTGTGTCAGGTGGGTGCTAGTTCTCCATTCAGTGTGTCAGGTGGGTGCTAGTTCTCCGCTCAGTGTGTCAGGTGGGTGCTAGTTCTCCGCTCAGTGTGTCAGGTGGGTGCTAGTTCTCCGCTCAGTGTGTCCGGGGTACTGGCTATCGGATTATGTTCTGTTACTAGTGGCATCATATATGATGTTCTGTTACCTTGCAGGTTGGGTGTCGGTGCTAGCGGAGATGATGCAGTCTCCACACGTTATGCAGGCGTCCCATGCTGCTCGGGCTCTGGCCAACCTGGACAGGGAGACGGTCAAGGAGAAGTACCAGGATGGAGTCTACGTGTTACATCCCCAGTGCCGAACCAGGTACACATCATATGCAAGTAAAGTCATAACGTATTTTAAAAAGTCATGACAGCTGTGACAGAAACAGGAAGTTTGGGTACAATTGGATAAATGCAGACAGATCATTTGTTTGTTCGACATGGTGGGATCTTTTTGTGTTTGTAAAATGTATTATGCGGTGGAAACGCCTTTATGCTCAAATATTGATATAGGAACCATCATATTGAAGTCAACTTGGAGTCATGCGATGATACGCTATATATACAAAAGTGTGTGGACACACCTTCAAATTAGTGGATTCGGCTATTTCAGCCACACGTTGCTGACAAGGGTATAAAATACAGCACACATCCATGCAATCTCCATAGACAAACAATGGCAGTAGAATTACCTTACTGAAGAGCTCAGTGACTTTCAACGTGGCACCGTCATAGGATGCCACCTTTCCAACGAGTCAGTTTGTCAAATTTCTGCCCTGCTAGAGCTGCCCCGGTCAACTGTAAGCTGTTATTGTGGTGTGGAAACGTCTAGGAGCAACAACGGCTCAGGCGTGAAGTGGTCGGCCACACAAGCTCACAGTACGGGACCGCAGAGTGCTATAGCGCGTAAAAATCGTCTGTCCTCAGTTGCAACACTCACTACCGTATTCCAAACTGCCTCTGGAAGCAACGTCAGCACAAGAACTGTTCGTCTGTAGCGTCATAAAATGGGTTTCAATAGCCGAGCATCGCACACAGGACTAAGATCACCAATTCCAAGCGTCGGCTGGAGTGGTGTAAAGCACGCCGCCATTGGACTCTGGAGCACTGGAAACACGTTCTCTGGCGTGATGAATCACGCTTCACCATCTGGCAGTCTGACGGACAAATCTGGGTTTGACGGATGCCAGGAGTAGGCTACCTTCCCCAATGCATAGTGCCAACTGTAAAGTTTGGTGGAGGAATAATGGTTTGGGGCTGTTTTTCATGGTTCGGGTCTCTTAGTTCCAGTGAAGGGAAATCTTAATGCTACAACATACAATGACATTCTAGACCAGCGTTTCTTAAAAGTATGGGTCGCGACGTAAATGTATAATTGTTTCATTAATTACTGGAATTGATTTGGCCAAGTGCAACTGCTCTTGGTTCAGTGCGCTCTCTGCTTAGCGGTGTCGGCTCAGTTTGGCAGCTGGGCGAGGTAGAGGGAGATGCCCATGTTTTCTGCAGTTTTCTTGAAGATCACTCCGCGACCCACACGCTGCAGAGCTGTCGTTCAAGCCACTGACTTGTCATTCCCACTCCCCATCACTCACCGCTGTCGTTGAAATGGACTCATGCTAGCCACAAGTTCTGACTGAGCTCAATTGTCATGAAACGCAAATACAGTGATGACTTTCTGTCTCTTTCATACAAACTTTGAGGAATAACGAGGAGCTCCACAATGTGTTTTGTGCGGGGAAGTGCTTCGTAATGAGTCTCTCAAAATGAATAAAGTGACATATCCTGACCAATCATCCACAACATGACGGTAAACCCAGGAGGTTATTTCAGAACAGGGCAGAATGCTTCAGGAAACACTGCTTCCACAGTGGAAAAGTAAGTCAGCTAGCAAGGCATTGTCAGGTGTTGATGAGCAGAAATAAGGGAGTTCTTTCTCTCATAGTAGTAGATGTGAGTTTCTCTTTAAAACAATCCCCTGGCCTTGTAACGTCACACAGCTAATAGCTAACGTCAACCAAAGCAAGCTAGCTAGCTACTGATGGTGAAGCCCTAAGAAGCAGGACAGATGAAACATTATCAGGCCTACTGTACATTTTACTGTAGAAATTATTGTTGAAAACAAGACTTTCTATCAACAATAATTAGATGTAAGTAAGATGTACAGTAGGCCTGATCATTACTTACCTGTACTGTTACTGTTACTTAGGGCTTCACCATCAAACAGCCTGTGTGTGTGAGTGAGTGAGTGTGTGAGTGTGTGAGAGAGTGAGTGTGTGAGAGAGATGTGATCAGTCGGTTTATTCCAGTTCAGAATTAAATTATTTATTGTATTTTAACAGCAACAGTTCCAACCTAGACAGGAATGTAAGAGTGTTTTTAATGGGGGAAAATAAACATATTTCTGGGTATTTCGTTGTTATTTGTTTTTGTCTATATTGCATTTTTTTTTTATTATAAAGGCAATTAAATGTACCGATATTTACGTGTAGTTGCATATTTTCCTAAGCTTGGGTCCCAGGAAAACACTAAATTTCTAATTTGGGTCCCAGGCTGAAAAGTTTTAAGAACAAATGTTCTAGACGATTCTGTGCTTCCAACTTGGGGAACTTTGGGGAAGGCCCTTTCCTTTTTGTGCACGGGGGCACTGTCATGCTAAAAGTGAGGTCCATATAGAAATGATTTGTCGAGATCAATTTGGAAGAACTTGACTGGCCTGCACAGAGCCCTGACCTCAACCCCATCGAACACCTTTGGGATGAATTGGAACGCCAACTGCGAGCCAGGCCTATTCGCCCAAAGTCAGTGCCAGACATCACTAATGCTCTTTTGGCTGAATGGAAGCAAGTCCTTGCAGCAATGTTCTAACATCTAGTAGAAAGCCTTCCCAGAAGAGTGGAGGCTGTTATAGCAGCAAAGGGGGGATCAACTCCATATTAATTCCCATGATTTGGGGATGAAATGTTCGACGAGCTTTTGGTAATGTGTATGCTGTGTGCGCCTTCCACTACAACTCGGGGAAACCATGCTGTTTATTAGTCTACAGATGAAATAAGTTATGATGAACTACTGATTTTTATCTGCAAAAAGAAACTCACCAAAATGTGCAGATTTTCTTTGTGGATTCTAGAGTATTTGCATAAAAATCTGTCGGCAATTGGATGGAAATCTATCTAACGTCAAATAATAAAATGTCTCTGTTCTTCCCATAATCACACAACCACTCCCTTTTGTATGTGTTCCGTCTCCAGCCAGCCAATCAAAGCGGATGTTCTCTTTGTCCACGGGCTCCTGGGGGCGGCCTTTAAGACGTGGCGGCAGAAGGACTTTGACCCTACAGAGGAGGCGGCGGCAGCGGGGACCAGCGAGGACTACACAGAGTGCTGGCCCAAGGTAACAGCTGGTAGAGGGTTGTTCATTACTTTATTACCAGATGGGAGAATATGTTGGCTTTGCTGATGTAGTCACCTTAGCCAATGTAGAATGTATGTTTGAGTCATATGAAGCCAAGCCTGCTCACCGACTTTGACTGTTTTTTTTCTCTCCCCTCCCCATTGGTCAGTCGTGGTTGGCTGCGGACTGCCCCAACCTGAGGGTTCTGTCTGTGGAGTATGACACTCACCTGAGTGACTGGAGAGCCAAGTGTCCTGTTGAAAACCAGAGGTGTGTCTTTCCTTTACTTCCTCAGTGTGACCATATTACTGACATTCCTGGTGACAACTCCACTGATACTGTTGTATGTCTGTACCCTTAGGATGTCTCTGGCCTATAGGAGTCGAGAGCTGCTGAAGAAGCTAAAGTCAGCAGGAGTAGGGGAGAGGCCTGTGGTCTGGGTTTCACATAGCATGGGAGGTAAGCGATCATTCACTATTTAGAAAAAAATTGACAAAAACCTGTTAGTTTTAAATGATCTAACCTCTTAACATTTCCTATCAGGTTTGCTGGTGAAGAAGATGCTGCTGGATGCGTCGAAGGACCCAGACATGAGAGAACTGATGAAGAACACCAAGGGCGTCATGTTCTACAGTGTGCCCCACCACGGCACCTTCATGGCAGAGTACTCTGTCAATGTCAGATACCTCCTCTTCCCCTCCGTAGAGGTCCGGGAGCTCTGCAGAGGTATGGACAGAAGTCATTTTTGATTATTCGGGAGGTCAGGTTAGAGAGACCGATTCTTAACAGTAGTGTTTTAGATAGTAATAGCCTTGCCTTGCATTGCATCCATCTGTGTTACAGATAACGAACATACTCCTGTTTATGGCGTTATTTGCATCATCGTCTTTATGTATTCCCTCATTCCCAGACTCTCCAGCGTTGCGTGACCTGAATGTCAACTTCCTGAACATGGCCAAGGACAGGGAGTTCAATGTGCTGAGCTTTGCAGAGACGATGCCCACCACCATCGGCCCCATGATCAAGATACTGGTGGTGCCAATGCAGTCAGCAGGTCATTTAATACGTTATGTAGAACATAGCCACAGGAGACCCATATCTAAAATGTATCTATGAATTAATGTTTTTCTTTCAATTCAAATTCAAATTATTGAACTGTTGAACTTCTTCCATGTCAATCTCTTAACTCTGAGACTCTTCTGGTTTCAGATCTGGGCATTGGGGACCTGGTCCAGGTGGATGTGGATCACCTCAACATCTGCAAGCCTGAGAAGAAAGACTCGTTCCTCTACAAGCGCAGCCTACAGTTCATCCAGGATGCACTGAAGGGCTACATCAACCACTGACATGTCAACAGCTGCTATGATGCTTGAATTGGAGGAGTAAGGGGTACTGCCTCACAGAAACTGCCTCTCTTCGTTGCACATTTAAAGAAACCATAGATTTGATTATAATGTTTACAACAAAAAATAACATTTTATGTACATGGATTTATGAGAACGTTTATAATAGATAGTGATGCTCCACTTGTTCTCCAGCTAGATCTCACTTACCACTTTTATTTAAAGAATTTAAGAAATGATCTCAACCATGTTTACAGGTAGTTTAAAGGTGTAAAAAATACATTATATTGACTTTGCTAGTTCTTCTTCCCCTTTGTCCTTGATCCTGGTCAAGTAGACATTTTAACATTTCATACGTACTGTACTTTAACCAAGAGACACTGTACTACCCTGCAACTCATTAATTGATTTCACAGTATGACTTTGTGGCTTGAGTGGTGTATATTTGTATTTGTATTTATTAAGGATCCCTATTAGCTGCTGCCAAGGTAGCAGCTACTCTTCCTGGAGTCCAGCAACATTAAGGCAGTTATACATTTTCTTTTAAACATTACAGTACATTCACAACACACTGTGTTCTCTCAGGCCACTACTCTACTACCACATATCTATAACACAAAATCCATGTGTGTGTGTGTGTGTGTAGTGTGTATGTTATTGTGTGTTTGTATGCATGTGTCTGTGCCTATGTTTGTGTTGCTTAGTGTGCTTAAGGTTGACTTTATTTCATTTTAGTTATCCTAAGAGCTGTGTGTGTGTGTGTGTGTGTGTGTGTGTGTGTGTGTGTGTGTGTGTGTGTGTGTGTGTGTATATATATGTGTGTATATATATATATGTGTGTATATATAAAATATATATATATGTGTGTATATATAAAATATATATATATGTGTGTATATATAAAATATATATATATATTAAGACTTAAAGCATTGCCTTGTTACTGTATGTACCATACTGTATTATTTCCTCAAGCCTTACCTCGGACACACATTAAATATTTTTAAGACTGGTTGATATATTTATTTTGTTGAACTGAAACCTGACCACGTGATTCTCACTAACTCCATTGTATTGCTAATTAAGGCATTTAATTGTATCAACGTAACAAGAAGCCATGCGTATGGCTCAGTTACATATGAACCTTTATTTGACTTGAAATCTAGTGTAAACTAATCCTGAGCATTTCCATGTCAAATAAACTAGATGTGCAAAATAAAAAGCTATATTGTATTTACTGTATTGGTCATAAAATCTATGTTAAGCCACTGATGGCAGGTTTTGAACAATTTATTTGAATCTTAACTTTGAACTTTCAGTCCACCTAACCTTTGTACCTCGTCACTCACCATACATCCCACAATGCCCTTCGCGCTAAGGCATTTTGTATTTGTTGACAACGCAGCCAGCCAGCCACACTATCAAGCTCTGTAAGTACAGAATAATACACCGATTAGATATTTATCGGCACAAAACGACAATGAGCAGAGAGCTCTAGACTGAAGCTCTGAGATCGTGATGTCAAAGATTAGAAAGTAGACTAGTTATTCAACAAGGATGCTAATAACACCAGCTAACCTTAACGTACCTAGTCCTCACTTAGATCCTCCTTGTCTCACTTTAACGTTGTAAATGACCTCTGCAGTGAGAAGCTACACTTCACTTAATTACTGTTGTAATTAGTCACATGTTGTTGGTATTTACGCCCTCATTTTGGTTTCAATCTTTTTTCCAGGTTTTGGAGACTAACAGCATCATGGTGAACGTACTAAAAGGTGTTCTTGTCGAATGGTATGCATGCACAAAGCCTCATATTTTATGATAATCAAACAGAAATCAATCAAAAAAAATCACATGAAGCATGCAGAAAATACAGCTTGTGTGGTTTACTGTACCAGCTGCAGTGCCTTCTGGGGGAATATCCTTCTACACGTTTTGTTACATTACAGCCTTGTCCTAAAATGGATTTTAAAAAAAATTAAAATCCTCGACAATCTACACACAATACCCCACAATGACAAAGCGAAAACCTTTTATATTTTAATTTTGCAAATTTATTTTTTTAAAAAACAAATTAGAAATACCCTTTTATGAGACGTGAAAGTTTGAGCTCAGGTGCTTCCTGTTTCCATTGATCATCCTTGATGTTTCTACAACTTGATTGGAGTCTACCTGTGGTAAATTCTATTGATTGGACATGATGTGGCTTTGGGACAAGTCTCTGAATGTCCTTGAGTGGCCCAGACAGAGCCTGGACCTGATTGAACATCTTGTCATACCCAAGAAGACTTGAGGCGGTAATCGCTGCCAAAGGTGCTTCAACAAAGTACTGAGTTAACGGTCTGAATACTGTGATATTTATGTTTTATTTTATTTTTTATAAATTAGCAGCATTTTTTTGCTTTGTCAGGGTATTGTGTGTAGATTAATGAGTTTTTTTGTTTTTTTTAAGAATAAAGCTGTAACGTAACAAAATGTGGAAAAGGTCAAGGGGTCAGAATACTTTCTGAAGGCTCTATATATGAATCAGATGTTTCATCTCTTCTTTCCCAACAATTTAAAATAGTGACCCTGCCATGAAGCAGTTCCTGCTGTACTTAGATGAGACGTCTGCCCTGGGGAAGAAGTTTATCATCCAGGACCTTGACGACACCCATGTTTTCATTCTGGCCGAGGTGGTCCACATACTCCAGGAGAGAGTTGGCGAGCTGATGGATCAGAACTCCTTCCCCATCACTCAGAAATAAAGAATGAAAAAGATGCTTCGGCAATCGAACAAGTGATGTTCTGTACAAACATTGAACTGTCTGTTTGGGGATTTTTGTTAAGTGAAATATTTGTATTTATAGGTATGAGCCTTTTCTGCATGCCAGCAACCCAAGTTTATTTTCCCCAGTTATGTGGAGTAATTCAAGGAATTTATTTTTAAATAAGAAAAATGTTACAATTAGTTTTTCATCCAAACGGGTGCAAATATAAGTTTTGTTAAGTGTGTTGTCTTTTGATCCTGCTTCAAAATGAGACCTGTGGCTATTAGCTTACACTGCAAACTTGCAAATGACCAATGTTTCAGCCGACTTTAATTCACCTGTTTCAATGGTGTACAGATAATTACATTTCATGTATGTTCATAACTTTTTAATGGCTTAAATGAATGTAATAAACATTTGTATCTGTCTCAATTAGCTTTTTTTTCTAATCCATGATTAGGTTTCTTGGGTTTTTATGGTAAAGCCAGCCAATTATGTGATATTCATGTTATAATATTGCACGGTAAGCTTTGAAGATGGAAATATAGCCAATATGTTTGGTTTTGAACAGTGAAGAATTCTCCATGCAACAGCCAGTACAGAAACAGCGTCATGCGCATGCGCCGCACACAGCTGAGCTAGCTGGATAACAGGAACCGTCTTCACTAACATCATGGATGACTTTCAGACTGGGGAAGAGGTTAGCTACATGTTAACAATTGCGAACTATTATAATGAATGAATGTAACGTTTGTTTAAATGTAATGCTATTTGAAGACGCATGCTAGCTATGTTTGATAGGTAACTTAGCTAGCAACTAGCTACTGTTGTGCCCCAGCTACTAATGTATAACTGTTCTGCTTCCCTTTGTCTTTTTGTCCTAACAGACTGCCTTTGTCGTTGACGAAGTGAGCACTATCATCAAAGAGGTAAGTGAAAAGTTAGCTAATGGTTGCATTGGTAGGATACTTTCATGTTCAGTAAAGTAGCCTAGCTTTTTGCTACCTTGCAACTTCTCTCATCACCTGCTGCTCGTTGCTAAGGACAACATGGCTGCGAACCGGTTACCAATATGAGAATGACACTAATGTGGGCTGTGACACGTCCGTGTATTCACTGGATTCTCTGAATAGTCAGTAATTTCAGAAACTAAGCCTGTTCCTCTTTTGTCTTTACAGTCAGTAGAAGGAGCCATAGGAGGAAATGCCTACCAACATAGCAGAGTGAACCAATGGACCACCAATGTAGTGGAGCAGTCCCTGAGTCAACTCAGCAAACTGGGCAAGCCTTTCAAATACATTGGTATGTAGCCCTGAATATAGCAATGGAAGGAAAAGTGTCTGGCTGGGCTATATCAATGGAAGGAAAAGTGTCTGGCTGGGCTATATCAATGGAAGGAAAAGTGTCTGGCTGGGCTATATCAATGGAAGGAAAAGTGTCTGGCTGGGCTATATCAAGCCCCATCAGTGGTGGGGGAAGACACATTTAATTAAGTTAATTTATTTCCTGCACTAAAATATACCATCACCACTTTCATTGATGGATCATCCTTTACAATGACCATACTTACAAATCCAGCTCAATATGGAATGTATGTTATTGCTGAAAGGGGTTGTTTCTCTTTCTCCACAGTGACCTGTGTTATCATGCAGAAGAACGGGGCAGGTCTACAGACAGCCAGCTCGTGCTTCTGGGATAACACCACTGATGGTGAGAATCTCTCTCACAAACACACAATCAGATTATATGAGAGAATCTCAATTTCTAGACTGGCATTGATCCTGCCTAACCTCCTCTTCCAGGAAGCTGTACAGTGAGGTGGGAGAATAAATCCATGTACTGCATCGTCAGTGTCTTCGGCCTGGCCGTCTGAACCTACTGCCTGCACTCAATTACACTACATGAATGAACATGTTTTTCCATTCTGTCCAAACTGACAGTTGGCATAAAGCCCACCATACCAAAGTATTTCTACTGCTTCTAAAGATTGTTTTGTGCATTTTGTTTTACGAGGATTTGTTAGTGACGTTTGAATAAATTATTTCATGTTTTCAATCGTCGCTTGTTTGCCAGCTTCCAATATAAACCCCAACTATAATTAATTTGACCACCACAACACCAGTAAAATGCTGAGTAAAGGGATAACCCCAGACATTGTCAGGTAGCGTGACGACTCCATCTGCACTGATCAGTTGAGGACTGTGCCAAGAGACATGCATGTTTTATGAATTAAGTTTTAATGAATATTTGCCGTATGCACAAGTGCTTTATTTGTGATACAGTATTTACAGAGTGCTGCTCAATCAATAAACATAGGGATGCTTTTCAAATTGTCAAAAGAACCAGTCACTCTCCCATAAAGAAAACCACGGCTCTTACTCAAACCTCAAAATAACCACCACAATTATCTCCCTATAAGCCACAAGTATATATTATTATTCAAAGATGCTCCATCACAAAAAAAATATTTGTACAAGATTTAAGACTGCAGTCAGTTTTGCAGGACACCCCCGACCCTGGTAAAGTGAAAACAAGGCACCATCTTTAGTAGAATGCATGTTTGGTGGATCAGTGTTCATTCTTTTCTTCAACACAAACAGTTCATTCATTTGGTTCAGACGGAAAATGAAAAAATGGTTAATGATGATGATGATGATGAACTAACATGCCTCCTTAAGCTTGTATCCATAAAATCCTGCATCAGGTTATTGAGTACAGAATAAAATAAAAATAAAAAAGGTACAAAGTAATAAGCCAGAATGTTATTTTTTGGTTCATATGTATGATGAAATTTACATATAGCCCAAATACCTTTGTGAAGTAAACAAAAAATCTGTTTTTTTAATGAAAGGCAAGCTAGGATGAACGATGGCAAACATGTTTCTTTAGCGCACAGGTGTCAAACTCATTCCACGGAGGGCCGAGTGCCTGGGTTCACTCCTCCTTGTACTTGATTAATGAATGAATTAAGGTCACTAATTAGTAAGGAACTCCCCACATGGTTGTCTAGGTCTTAATTGAAAGGAAAAAACAAAAACCTGCAGACACTGGGACCTCCATGGAATGAGTTTGACACCCCGCCCTTAATATTTCACAATAAACATTTTACAATCAAATGATAAAGCATTAGTGTTTGAATGAACTTAAAATATATTTAGATTCCTGAAGTCTAGACTATTGCTTCGGAAATGTGAAAACTTACATTTTACATAGCTATTAAACAATAATAGTGCTGTACATTTTTGGCCAAAATACATACAATTCGGACACCAGGAGTACAATCATACAGCTGCTTCACTTAGGAATGGATTGGCAAAGAGTGGATCACTGTTAGCTAAACCTACAAAACGTTAAGGTTCTCCCTGCTGGTTATTATAGCACATGGTGGTAGTCAGGTAAATATTCAGAAAACTTCACTTCTATGGGTATTAGATTGATGGATATACATGCTTCTACTCTGGATGTTAACAGAGTATACGACAAACATACAACATTGAATTGTTGCTGTATACTGGTTTTACAACCATTTGAGATAAAGGTCTTGGATAAAAAAAAACTGTGTCAGCATAAACCCAGAATGTCAGAGAGCTTAGTAGGAATGGCTAAAAGCAACACATTTCAAGCAAAGAGACAGTGGTTTAACACTTGTTACATTGTGATTCCTGTGTATAAATAATACATTACATGATCAATATTCACTCTTTTACTTCAAAGTTAATCTATATATCCAGGAATTAAGGAATGCGGCTCATGATAACTTAAAGATACTACAGTGTACAGAACATAACCTTTTTAGTTTTATGTGGCTAGTTAACGACTCAAATTCTCCAAAACATTTGACCATACCTGCACACTTTTCATTTCTTTGAATTTACATTCAGAATACACACTTTTTCAGTTTAAAAATATATTTATGTACAGTTACTAGGACTGGCACAATTACCGTATAACCGCGTAACTGACGGTTATGGATGAAGACCGTCAAGACGGGACAGCCGGGAAATCGTGCAGTTGAAACAGTTTCTGGGGTAACGTACTCTTAACGTGTTGAAACTTTGTTGCTCCTTGCTGAAATAAGAAACTAGCACACGAGTCCTCGGTTCCCTAAGCAACTCCCCCCACAATGCAGCAGAAAAATTATTAATTATATTTCTATGGCCTGCCATGCGGTCAGGAGCGAAAATGTGTGTTAAAACAAAACAAAAAAACGGTTGTTACGGAGACCGCGGTCATTTGGCTGGCCAATTACCATCATTCAACATTTCATGACTTTCACAACCCTAACAGTTACAGTATATTTCTATTTGCATTATTCATGCAAACGTTTCTTATTTACAAATGGTGGTTCGTTCGTTGTGCTGTCCAATGAGGGGATTTGATTAGGCTAGCCCGGGTAGGCGTAGTTTGCACTGGGTGAAAAGTGATTGCAATAGTTTTGTGACCGGGCTGCCGCCCGAGCATGAGCCGGGTGTCCCGTTCTGGCCGACAGCAAAGTTGGCTCAAAACAAAAGTGACATAGGTTAAGCACGTGGAGTAATGAGTAGGATTCTGCGTTTTCACATGCAAAAGCAATTGATTTTGATCTGCCTTCCCAATGAAAACTAGTTTAAAAATGTTCTTTATTTTTTGGAAAAAGAGATTTGATTTGAGAATGGTGCGTCTCCCTCACCGCCGTCGCCCTGTCACGTGACGGGCCATTGCCTGGTGCAACCCGGGCCAGTTTAATAGAATACCCTCAAGGATTCGATCCGAACAACAGGGGAATGAGTGACGCACCAATCAGGAATGGGATCAGTCGCTGTCACTCTCATGCTGGTACTTGGCTGTGATGGCACGGCCATTTTGCAAAGGCATCTCCTCGTAATCACTCCTTCATAGAAAAGAAAAAGACAGTCTGAGCAGAAACACATTTAGACATTCAAAGCAAGGATTTGCAGAATCCGATATCTCAAGACAGAGACTCCTACATCTTTGAAGTAGAATGATGTATAACAAAAGGTGATGAGAGACAGTGAATTAAACATTACTACTTACCCGTATATGACTTCATCATCAGAGTCATTGAGCATGGAGAATGCAGGATTATCCTTCAACTGGGAGTCTAATACACCAGATAATGAGATTGGTTACTTATTGCAGTGTCATCTTTCAATTGTCATTTCATCTTTGTTTTTTCCTCAAGAATCACTTACCATAAATGGCGTCTTTTGAGGGGGAATACACAAATGCTAATGTGTACAAGTAAAAGTTGAGTAAGCCATAGAAAGATAAAAATTCAGCTGGTATGTCTGGAGTTAAGGATCACATCTAAGTAAACATCATATCTAATGCATGTAAAAGGTCATCATGATACCAATGTTTTGAACCCTATGCTACTGACCAAAGAAGACATCAGTGTAAGGTAGCCTAGCGGTTACGTCCGAAAGGTTGTTGGTTCAAACCCCAAAGCTGACTAGGTGAAAAATGTGTCCATATGCCCTTGAGCAAGGCACTTAACCCTGATTGCTCCTGTAAGTCGCTCTGGAAAAGAGCACCTGCTAAATTACTAAAAAATATACATTGACAAGAAAGGATATAGTTCTGGTAATGGGTTGACAACTCGGCCACAAAATTGTCTTGCAGAGCCTTAGCACCGAATCTCAGATAGAGTATGGCCATACTAGAGGAGAAGACAATATTATTATGTTTGATCCATCCAGTTTAGATACCATGACCAGGCTCAATAGATGTCAACCAAAGGCAACAGGTGACAATGACCGTACCTTATTACCAGGACCACGAACGTCAGCGCAGTCAGAAACTTCAGCCGGAGATCTGATGACCAAGATGAAACCACAGATCAATATAAAGAACATTAGGAAAGGAAAAATGAGAGTGGATGTATCAAGCCATAACTGGATTGGCATTAGAATATGACAAATGCATCAGTTACCGGTGTAGGGCAGGTTCTTGAGCTCAGAACAAGCCCTGACGATGAGGAAGATGAGATACAGGATGTACAGGGTCACCACCACCAGGAAGAAGATCTTCATGCCCTGGAAGTAAAACAATAACTTTTATCAAAATGATGGGCGTTGCACCAACTCCACCGTTAATATCCCAACTTCTACCAGGTTGAAAAAAATGTTTTATACACTGGGATGTGTGCTTTTGAATTTTCCCTAAAAATAATCTCACAGAAAGTAAATGTGTTCCACTCACCTGGAAGTTAGCGATGTCCACTTTGTACTGGTAGGTGGGGTCCTGTAGCTCATTGACCCTGTGGATGGAAAGGAAATTAGAGGTCATCACATACTTTTCCAAACAGAGTATGTTATACAGTGTTAGTTTGACAGAGTTATTCAGACTTACGTTTGCCATATCCCCAAGGTAACCGCTGAGAGCCACAGGAGGCCGACGATGACCAGCTTAGGAAAATAGAACGTCAGACACTTCCTCTCTCCCTGAGACAGGAACCAGAATAATCCGGGATTAGAAAAGGAGCACCAGACCAATTGTGGGTTCCAATACTAAAATATAGAATTTGGTTAAAGACTAATGTGAGACCCACCTGGACCCGGATGCCGTGGTAGACACAGAGCCAGAAGAGCAGCAGGGAACACAGGAAGAGGGCCTGGAAGAACGCATCCAGAGTCCTCGGAAACCAGCTGTTAACCAGGAACGACAGCGGGAAAAACGGATCTGAAACACAAGAACCCCAACCATCAAAACCTCAAAGACCTAAAGACTGTAGTGTATATGGGTTTTAACATCAAGGTTATACCTTCAGATGGGTACATTCAAACATATTACACAGTTTAAATATCAAGACCTGGTGCACAGGTGTAGGGACAAAGGGACGTGTGCTAAACATCTCAGTGACTCACCGTTATACAGCAGTAGTAGAGGCAGCAGGACAGACATCCACTTCTGCTCAATGCCCCAGTCTCTCATGGAGAACTTCCTCAGAGAGTGAGCAAACATGCACTGCAATACACAACAGCAAAGACTAACATACAAAGAAACGTACACAGCAGAAACACAATGAATATTGATTGAACTGCATAGATCTCCTACCGTCACCATGAAGGTCAAAACCACAAAGACAAAACGGAACCAGATCTCCACTTGAGAGAACGAGGGATTATACATCTTCCACTGTGAGAGAGAGAGAGAGAGAGAGAGAGAGAGAGAGAGAGAGAGAGAGAGAGAGAAGAGAAATGTGTGACTGAACTGCAGTTCAAAGCTACTATGTGTCAGTAGAATAGATGCATCTTCAGAAACTAGCTGACAGTTTACACAGGTTTCCCAGTCAGTGAGTTGTGCTGCTCACCATGAAGTTGACCTTGACTTCGTAGGTGATGTTCTCCAAGCCTTTGAAGCTGACATTGATCTGGTACTGTGTGTAATTCAGATAGCCCAGGTGGACCACGATGATCTCATCACACTTCTGCAGGAGGAAACAGCGGGAGAGACACCTTGTTGGAATATGGATCTATATCACGTAGCTTTCTAAATGTTTAGTTCATTGACCAATTGGTTAGTTGATAACGGATTGATTGATGACTGACTATTCAATTGGCTGACAAACTGGTTAATTGATTTATGAATGGATAGACTGATGTATTGATTGCCACTCACAGCACCACAGTGCAGCGTGCGTGATTTCTGGTGCACGTTGCTGCGAATGTGCATGACGCTGGCATCCTGCATGACTCCCTTCAGCTCCACGTTGATCTCAAAGTGCTGCTGGAACAAGTCCACCACTGAACAGAGACAAAGACAAAAAAATAAGTTAGAAGACTTTCATATGGATCTTTAGAAGAAAAATACCATAATTTCCAAGGGACTAGATCTCACCAGCGCTGTGTTCCACCTGCATCATACAGCTGAGCCATAGTTGTTGGTTATAGGTGGAGAGAGGCGGGGACTGCATGATGAAGGGACCAGTCTGAAACCATATTAGATCCATACTTAGAACATCACAATGTCAGAGTGGACATCAAGGTGTGTCCAGGATTCTTGGGAGCTAAGTGTTGATTTTGGACTGTCACATGTTCTGTGACCCAGGCAAGACAAGTGTTTATATCTTTGGTTGACTTACCTTTATGGATAGATTTTTGGCCAGCAGTTCATCTCCACTGTATTTAGTCTCCGCAAGGATTTTAGGACCTGCAGATGAATGAACGAGGTAAGCAAAAGGATTCTGCAACATCATTCTCCAGGCCTTCAGGACCAGACCAAGTTCCTGCACAAACAGGCTAGTCACACCTATTAGGCAAAACTAAGTCCTTAGTCTTCTGGACTAGATCACTTTCCTAGAGCCAATCCATCACTTTAGAGAAATTGTGTAATATTAACAATAAGGATCTTTCTAGTAAGGCTTTAAGAGAAAGAGAGCAGAAGGTGGACTTCCTTGAAGACAAAACTTCAGCCAGTAATCACCCTTTGTTTATGTTGGCTGGCTGCTGCATTACTTGTTCACCCTAGCTAGCCTTTCTGGCTCACTGTTTCCCAGCAGTAATATTGACTTGGGCCCATGGCAGGAATACTAAGAGTGAGCACATTGATAGACTACATGAAAACGACATACCTGCTATACCAATGAAGACGGTGAGGCCAAAACAGATCAAGAACACCAGAAAGACCAAAACAAAGTGTCTTTTGGAGAGTGTGTAGAGCCGCATGGGGGCTAGCCTGACATTGAGAAAGAGGACATCATGTTACAATCGGTTTCCTGAAAAAACACAATCTCACAGTCCTTATTGGGCCAGCTAGAACTTACACAACATCAGCTTTTGGTAACGTTAGATTTTTTTAAAATGAGCAACATTAGATATGTGTTAATATATTGTTTATTAACAGACACCGGTACCAGAATGTAAGAGACAAAGTTAGATAGATCGATAACGTGTAACTTAGCTGTGTGTCTGTCAACATTGTCACTGCATAGGATCCCGTCGCAAGCAGACGGCTGACAGAAACCTAACGTTTCGACATTAAAACGCACGATATGAAGTGGCAACAATAAAACGAAGTTGTATATAGTCTTAAACATGTGAACTTACACATCCATTTCGGTAGATTCTCACTCTAGAAACGAGATAAAAAATCAAAATGTCCAGGTGAAATCCACATCCGTACACATCAGTCTGTATGCGACAACCGGAAGATACGTCACCACTGGATGACGTGAGGAGCTTCTTATTGACGCTCAGTGGGAGGAAGTGGCGTCTGTCAGATTGTCATTTCAACTCTAATGCTGAAGATGTGTGTTGGCCATTGAGGTTTTGAAGCCACCGGTCGGCCATATTGGCACTCCCCGGTAGGAGCAGTCCTCCATAGGAATCAATGGAATTCTACAGTACTTCAACTAAATGTTTCATGGACAAAAGTACATGTATTTAAGTATGTTTTTGTTGTAGTGTGGACAATAACATCAGTCATCTAAAGCAATGGTACTTTAAGGAAAACGTTTTTATATTTTTTATTTGTATGTTTAGCTCACTATAATTTAAAAGTATACATTTAGGTGTCTGTAATAGAATAAATGCTACATTTTTTATTTTATTTCACCTTTATTTAACCAGGTAGGCCAGTTGAGAACAAGTTCTCATTTACAACTGCGACCTGGCATTAATAAACGCATTTCTAAAACTCCCTAAATATAGAGTGTCAAGATGCAGGCACGGTGGCTTCAACACAGCGCACCCTTTTTAATTAATCTAGTGTATATATAAATAAATGATCCAAATTGACTGTGCTAATCCGGTGTTAGATTAATATGATGATTGCACCCTGTATGGTATTAACACCGTGTACGTTGCCCAGGCGTCGTCAATGGGCTGTTTTGGGACAAGGAGATCTCTCCTTCAAGGAGGGAATGGAGTTGCTTGGGCGCTATCTCAAAAACCTAACATTAGCATGAATTTCGTGAAGAAGTACAACATTACACATCTTTTCAGAGACGCAAGATAACTAACTTTTTCTCTGTAATATCGTATAGCTTTGGAATCGTGACATTTTGCACTTTCGAGGAAAATAGTCAGGTTTCTCGACTCATACGTCATTGTAAATAAGAATTTGTTCTTAATTGACTTGCCTAGTTAAATAAAGGTTACATTTAAATAAATAAAAATACCCTTACTTTGAGAAGGAATTGCGTGAAGATTACTTTAGCAAACGCGTGACACAGCATGACAACGTGAACTCGATTGGTCGACTGTCTGCTGGATGGGGCGTTATACAGTCTTCAAGCCATTTCCCAATGGGATTCCTATCTCCTCCTTTCTCTAATATCTCTGATGGAAGGCTATTTTGCCAAAATTCTGATTTGGGTTGTAATCATTACTCAAAACAGTTGCAAAACGTTCTGTTTTGCCAAGAAAACCCGCGTCTCTATTGGAAAGATTAAGGTAGGTCCCGCCCTGTTTGCTAAACTTGTCCAATAGAAACCCTAGTTTTTGTTCCGTTTTGCAACTGTTTGGAGTAATGATTACACCCCAACACTTGTTGCATTCACTCAGTGGTATCTGCCTATAGCATATAGGCCTCTGCCATAATGACCTTAAAATGATTAAGGTAATTTATTGAGAATGTTTGAGTTTTATTGTATTCTCAGCAGAAGTAACACCGCATTTTTGGCACGAAGAAGATAGCCCTTTTTGACGTAAGATTCCCTAAAACCGAAAGATAAACAATGAAAAGATGATCTAAACCTGCAAAACACGGAACCGTACAAAGAAAGCCAGATGCTTTATAGCGCACCTGAACCACAATGCGCCATGTTGAGAGTGGTGCATGGCTGCAGCTGTATATTCTATACAGAAGGCTATATCCATTTTGTAAATACACATTCACAAATGTTATTAATCGTATCATTATTTTTATACCTACATGAAAATCATAAATGCACTCAATAGGCCTAATGTATGCTCACAAATGCTTGTTCATTGTAGAGTAATTATTTAATTAACACAAAGATACAGCTATTGGATGATTTAATATTGGTGTAGTGACAATATAATTTACCTGTAAAAACGATCGTCGCGGTAAGGTGTCAGGTCTTCCTTTAATTCGTTATAGGCCTCCTGTATCTTCTTACAGAAATATTTCAGTTCGCTGTACAGAGGGTTTTCGAAGCCGGAGTAGTCGCTGTCCATCGTGCCGGTGTCTGAGGTCTGAAAATGGCGATGGGAAATAATCCGCAGCCTTTACAAAACAACGTCGGTGTCGCTCTTTTGTGTTCCCTCGTTTAATTGAAAGTGCAGGCAAAGCTTTTTTATTTGTGCAGGTCTAAAGAAATACCACAAAAAACGAGGGGGCGGAAGCGCACATACACACACAAATTCAGCGGTGAGAATCACGTGACATAATTCAGCACCACGGATAGAGGCAAGCGACCGTGATTGAAGATCAACGCTCCAACAGCTTGTCATCCTCATTTCTGCACGGATACAAGGTTTACTACATTCAGGAGGAAACCATTTTCGATGTGACTTTTATGTTTCCAACATACACTTTGTTTTAGAGGGCTACTTCTACTAGGAATTACAATTATATATTTGTAACAAAGTTGATCATTGCACGACTCCAACACCATCTTTAAGTTATATAGGGAGGAGGCCTGGCCATGTGGTGCCAGGATAACATCCTCTCCCTACAACGATGAGACAGCCTATAGGGAGGAGATCAGAGACCTGGCCGTGTGGTGCCAGGACAACATCCTCTCCCTCAACGTGGTCAAGACAAAGGAGATGATTGTGGACTACAGGAAAAGGAGGAGGACCAAGCGCCCATTCTCATCGACAGGGCTGTAGTGGAGCAGGTTGAGAGCTTCAAGTTCCTTGGTGTCCACATCACCAACAAACTAGAATGGTCCAAACACACCAAGACAGTCGTGAAGAGGGCAAGACAAAGCCTATTCCCCCTCAGGAGACTGAAAAGATTTGGCATGGGTCCTCAGATCCTCAAAAGGTTCTACAGCTGCAACATCGAGAGCATCCTGACTGGTTCCATCACTGCCTTGTACGGCAACTGCTCGGCCTACGAACGCAAGGCACTACAGAGGGTAGAGCGCACGGCCCAGTACATCACTGGGGCCAAGCTTCCTGTCATCCAGGACCTCTATATACCAGGCGGTGTCAGAGGAAGGCCCTAAAAATTGTCAAAGACTCCAGCCACCCCAGTCATAGACTGTTCTCTCTGCTACCGCAAGGCAAGCTGTACAAGAGCACCAAGTCTAGGTCCAAAAGGCTTCTTAACAGCTTCTACCTTCAAGCCATAAAACTCCTGAACAGTTAATTAAATTGCTACCCAGACTATTTGCATTGCCCCCCCCCCCCACTCTCTGTTTATTTTCTATGCAGTCACGTTAGCTATACCTACTCTACTGGTACTTCCTGTATATAGCCTCCTCACATTGACTCTGTACTGGTACCCCTGTATATAGCCTCCTCACATTGACTCTGTACTGGTACTTCCTGTATATAGCCTCCTCACATTGACTCTGTACTGGTACTCCCTGTATATAGCCTCCTCACATTGACTCTGTACTGGTACTTACTGTATATAGCCTCCTCACATTGACTCTGTACTGGTACCCCTGTATATAGCCTCCTCACATTGACTCTGTACTGGTACCCCTGTATATAGCCTCCTCACATTGACTCTGTACTGGTACCCCTGTATATAGCCTCCTCACTTTGACTCTGTACTGGTACCACCTGTATATAGCCTCCTCACATTGACTCTGTACTGGTAGCCCTGTATATAGCCTCCTCACATTGACTCTGTACTGGTAGCCCTGTATATAGCCTCCTCACATTGACTCTGTACTGGTACTTCCTGTATATAGCCTCCTCACATTGACTCTGTACTGGTACTTCCTGTATATAGCCTCCTCACATTGGGCTTGTTAGTCAGTATTTCACTGTAAGGTCTACACCTGTTGTATTGTTGGTTAAGGGCTTGTTAGTAAGCATTTCACTGTAAGGTCTACACCTGTTGTATTGTTGGTTAAGGGCTTGTTAGTAAGCATTTCACTGTGAGGTCTACACCTGTTGTATTGTTGGTTAAGGGCTTGTTAGTAAGCATTTCACTGTAAGGTCTACACCTGTTGTATTGTTGGTTAAGGGCTTGTCAGTAAACATTTCACTGTACGGTCTACACCTGTTGTATTGTTGGTTAAGGGCTTGTTAGTAAGCATTTCACTGTAAGGTCTACACCTGTTGTATTGTTGGTTAAGGGCTTGTTAGTCAGCATTTCACTGTAAGGGCTGCAGAGGGCCTACTCTCACCTGGACAACGCAGGTTGCACTGTGAGGGTCATGTTTTTTGACTTCTCCAGTGCCTTCAATACCATTCAGCCCCTGCTACTGGGTGAGAAGATGAGGAGGATGAAAGTGGAAGGACCCTTAGTCTCCTGGGTCACGGACTACCTGACCGGTAGGCCACAATTTGTGCGACTACAGAGCTGTGTGTCAGAACGGGCAGTTAGCAACACAGGGGCCCCCCAGGGTACGGTCCTGTCCCCCTTCCTGTTCACCCTCTACACCTCAGACTTCAGATATAACTCTGAAACATGCCACCTACAGAAGTTCTCGGATGACTCTGCTATTGTAGGGTGCATCAGGGGTGGGCAGGAGGAGGAGTACAGGAGCACAATCAGTGACTTTGTGTTGTGGTGTGAGCAGAACCACCTTCAGCTCAACATCAGCAAAACTAAGGAGATGGTGGTGGACTTCAGGAGAACCAAGGCACAACTGACTGCAGTCCCTATAAAGGGGATGGATGTGGAAATGGTTGAGTCATACAAGTTCTTGGGTGTCCATATGGACAACAGACTGGAATGGGCTGGTAACACCGGGGCCCTGTACAAAAAGGGCCAGAGCCGACTCTACTTTCTGAGGAGGCTCAGGTCCTTCAACGTGTGCAGTAAACTACTGCATACCTTCTACCAGTCTGTGGTGGCCAGTGCCATCTTTTTTGCAGTGGTGTGCTGGGGAGCAAACATCAAAGCCGGTGATGCTACTCGGGTAAATAAGCTGATCAGGAAGGCTAGCTCTGTCCTGGGGATGAGCCTTGACACTCTAGAGGAGGTGGCGGAGAGACGGATCCTGGCCAAACTGCTGGCCATCATGGACAACGTCACCCACCCTCTGCACGCTATGGTTATGACGCAGAGGAGCTCTTTCAGTCACAGACTGATCCCACCACGGTGTGCCAGAGAGCGCTACAGGAGGTCCTTCCTGCCGGCGGCTATGAGACTATATAATGCCTCACCGGGGTGCCGTGCCGTCGGCAACATAGATCTGGAACTGTTGGGGTGCTAGGACCTAGTTTAATAATTATGCATCCATCCGTGAGTAACTCTGTTCCGTCAGCACTCATCCACTCAGGCCATACGTATTCATACAGGTCTGTATATACATACCCATGTACAGTTGTTATATTATATCACATGCAATATTGTAAGTAATTATTGGACCTAGGCATTCACTCAGGAATGCATATTAGTATCCTGCCAGTTGCACCTTTTCTCATTGCTTTTAGTATATCAAATGTGCAATAAGTGCAGTTGTCTGTAATTAAACCCTGCGCACTAAGGACTGTATTTTAAGGGAATTACTATTATTACCCCAATGATATCATACACACATTTAGCTATTAAAGTGTCTCTTCCTGTCATTTACCTGTACAGGTTGTGTAAACATGCAAGTATTCACTTATCTGTAAATATAACTGTATACCTAACTGTACAGCTAATTTAACCATGCAAAATTTTCACCTACCTGTTCATTTACCCAGTCTGTCTATTAAGTAAACTATTATTACCCTCGCTCATATCATACGCATTAGCTACTGAAGTATTTCTCTGCCATCAACCTGTATAGTATAGTTAACCATCCAACATCCACCAATGTATAGTGTACATATTCAGCCAACCACTCATACTATGCAATGTCCTTTTATAGCTTTTTTTTTTGCACTCCAGATATCCTGTATTTCTATACTTTTTCATACTGCCGCTCTATGTATCATGTACCGTGTATCTGTCTTTTGTGTACTTTCGTTGTGGCATTTTGCACCTGCCCTGTGTTTTTGTTGTAGCTGCTTGATAATGAAATTTCCCCCCCGGGGGATCAATAAAGTACCTATCTATCTATCTAAGGTCTACACCTGTTGTATTGTTGGTTAAGGGCTTGTTAGTAAGCATTTCACTGTAAGGTCTACACCTGTTGTAATCGGCACGTGACAATTTTTTTTTTTATTTGATTTGAAGCTTATAGAAGAAACCTCTACAAGGATATAAAGATGAACATTTTTAATTATTAAACACTTACAGGGTTCCAAGGCATTCCGAAGTATCACATCCAAACTGACTACACACAACTTCTTTTGCTGAAACAATGACATTTTATTCAAAAGATGCGTGACATATACAATTGTAAAATAATTAACATGGCATGCCTTACTACCGTTCACTATAAACATTCAGTCACCAAATCACTCAGATTTTTCAAGTTTTTTTTCTCATATATGTCTACAACTACATGTACAAAGCACATTTCTGATCAAACAAAAAGCCGAATCCTACAATGTCTACTACAGGTTACCAACTCATCAAATTAATTCATTGAGAATCCTAAACCAGTGTCCACGGGAGATTTGATCATGTTTTCAGTGGCTTACCCAAATGGTCATGTGATGTGAACTGATGTGTGAGTTGTATTGAAAGTTGACCAGTCAGTCAACATCATGAACATGACCATTTCAGTTGCATGGTGAGAATAAACAGAGGATAAAACGCTTAACGGAGTGAAAAAGGTTTTGCTTTCTCGAGGTTGAGAACTGGTGGAAATACACACACTGAACAAGTTAACATAGATAACACTTATGGGATCTGTTGACCTCACAATTGAACACAGACACACTTGACAGACACTTCCTTAAATGACTACTACCACAACTACACTCAAGGACAGGGCACTAACTCAGATCTTCTCCCATCCACTGCAAACTTCACAGAATAAAGACTGAAAAGTTGCCTCTCGTCTATTTGCCCCCAGCGACTCCCCACCCCCACCCATGATCTGACAGATAGGCTACACCAGTAACAAATCCCTTTCAACAGAAAGAAATGTTCAGCAAAGTCAACAAGTTATGTACAGGCTTTAGTTTAAGAAAACAATCTCATAAATAAAAAGTACAGACCAGCAAAAAGTAGAATGTAATCGTTTTCCCACACTAGCGTGAAAGTGAAGGGTTGTCAAACCGTTTTGGTGAAGGGAGGACCTTTCATTTAAAAAATATTGCACAACTAAATTGTATGTTAAGACAAAATTAACATTGATGGATATCTTTAAGCAATGTTATTTTCCTTTTCTTTAAACCAGGTCTATCTTAATCCCACCCCAACCAACAACTATCACATGCTGCTCAAAGGAAGAAAGAAAAATCTAATCTAATAATCTCATTGCTGTCAAGACCATGATGTGTGTGTATGGCTCTGGTCCGGAGAGATCTCTCCCTCTCTGTAGCACACACGTGATCTAGGCCCCTTTGTCTTAATCTTCCAAATGTAGTAATTCCATCTTTTGGCACACACATTTTGAAGTGATCCCAACCATCCATCAATTAGATATTTTTTATTTTTCCAATGACACGTTTGAAAATTAGTAGTGTGGATGACCAGTATCTTCAGACTTAAGTCTTGTATCTGCTTTTGCTCAAGCATCCATCCCCAGCCTTGCAGACTGTTCACAGGGCATACAGCCCCCAAACCTGGCAGTCTAACAAAAACTAGTCCGTTTAAAAGACTGCAGTTTCAGCTTGCCAAGTTCAAACAAGATAGCTCTCTCCTTAATTGAGGTTAACTTCAAAGACTGAATGAATAGAAACAGTGATTGTAGTGTATTTTTATAATTATACTGTACTACAGCCATCCTTCACAGTGGGCTACGATGAAAACAGCTGTTCGTCCAACTCCACCAGATCATTTTACAATATTTATGAATGATATGTGGCAGATACTTACATGATAATAAAAATAATAAAAATAATGAAATGGCATAGGTGAAATATACAAAAATATTTCCTGTACCTTGCTTACTCGTTTAGTGTGGGCTTAAGAGTAGGACACGCCTACACACTGACGCTCACTTCACAGAAGTGACAGCAGGTGACAAATCACTTAATGTCAGGGATACAAAGGTCAGAGGTCCGATTGGTGAACTCTGACCTCTAGGATATTTCTTTGTGACCCCGTCAACATGTCACCATGATAAAAATGGGAGATACAGGATAACGGTCACAACTATTCTGTAAAACAGTTTTAAAATACACCAATTTTGTAGTGTACAGAACAGTATCTTAATAAAGTCGCTGTCTCTCCCAAATAAAGCAGACATCTTGAAATCCATGTAAACAAGGTACTAAGATTGTATAATAAGAACACGAAGAACAATTACAATGTTAAAATTCATATCTGAATACTGTATGACCTATTCGTAACAAGAGGAAAAACAAATACAGATACATTAAACCATATGAGTTACATAATCTTTTTCCCCTTACCTCTCCAGAGTTCATGGCAACAGGGAAATCAGACAAATTGCGTATTTGCGTGTGCTAGTGCTCCAACAATACAATGCATATATTGAAACCTCAAATCCAGCCAAGATAGATTTGGATTGTAACAAAACACATGGCAGATAACAAAAAAAAAAAAGAACATTTCAAAAGCCTAGAATCTCCCCCCCAGAAAGTTAGATCTTTATGTGTAAAAACCTAAAAGCCAAATTAGTGTTATAAAGTGATGATAACGGTTTCATACAGCAACGGATTTCAGTGGCCAGTAGTACCTGTACGCTCTGGAAAGAAAAAACGACATCTTCAATCTTCCAGATAGTTTTTTCAAGTATTACTGCTGCTCCTTTTTAAAAACCGCACAGAGAGAACGACTCATCTCTCGTAACCATACCGACAGGAAACCCAAACCGTTATAAGGTTGTAAGTTAAGTCTCTCCACTAGCTAGCTTCCATTAGCTAAAGCAGCATTTATTTGCATGAGGAATACAGAAAGCTGAGCTCTTGGGCCCTGTAAGCAGTACAGGGGACCGCTGACTGTGCCAAGGCAGACTATGGCCCTGCTCCAACGCCTGCAGCCCATGCTTATTGCACCCTCTGGTGGCCACATTGGGCAGTGCAGCACCACAGTGTCTAATTTTCTCGCTTGCGATGCGATATGCAAACAGAGTTGATTTCAGTCTCTTCTCCATTATTAAAGTAACTTCAAATTAAATAATATTGTCCTTCCAGCAGATGTTTCGATCCACGCTAGGATTCAGTGTAAGAGGGGGTGGGACCTCATTTGAGGCGTTGAGTGACATTAGCTAGAGCCACTGCGAAGGCTTGAACAGCAGAGAACGGGTACTGGAAGTCCAGGATGTAGGCGTTGCCGTCGATCCTGCCAAACTGCATCACCTAGTCACAAACACAGAGTCAGAGTAGACAGACAGGAAGATAAAACACAACATTTCAGATTGTCATGATGTCCATGTCATATTCTAACAAGCGAATGGATTCACTCTTCTACATTCCTACACTATCTATACCAACTTCCCATCTATGTGTGCAAACTACTTTTGAAGCCATCTCACCTGTCTCCCCTCCAGTTCGATCTGGAAGTTCTTGGCAGACTCCTGTGTGACACGTCCCCCAAAGTCCAGCTGGTAGACCTGAGTGGCCTCATTCCACAGTGGCTGCTTGTTGGCCATGACATAGACAAATCCCTGGCTTCCCAGCCCGCGGTCCTCCTTCTCGTTGGCCTTGCGGCACTTGATCTCCTCTAGCTCGCTGGCCGCCCGCAGGCTCCTCTTGCTCTTCCATCCCTTTTTGCTGCTCTGGCACTGGTTGAGCAGCTCGTCCCCGCTGATGAAGAGCTCAGGTTCACTCTCTGAGCTGTCCTGGAACTCACTGTTTGTGGGAGCCTTGCTCAGCTTCTTAGACTTCGGCTGCAGCTCCTTCTGGCCTTTGGGCTTCTTCTTATCCCTGCCACCCAGCCGCGGGCTGGAGATCAGAGAGTTGAAGTCGCCAAGGGCCCGGCCCTCCTTCTTGGACTTACCTCCCTCTGCGATGGCTGGTGCATTGGCCTCCTCAGCCCTGCCATCGGGCCGCTTGCGGTTCTTCTTGCCGAACTTGTCAGCACTGCTGAGCACGGGGCTCTCGTTGAGGGAGAGGACCTCATGGAAGCCCTCTCCGGCCTCCATGGCCATGGCCTCTGGGGAGCCACCATGACCCTGCAGCTGCAGCTCTGCTGGAGGCGGGGGAGGGGGAGGCGGTGGGGGAGGAGGGGGAGAGAGGACTGACTTGTCCATCATCATCTGAGAGAGCTTGGGTGGCATGGGGGGCAACGTCCCTGAGGGGCTGGGTATGGGGGGGCAGGGGTTGTAGGTGCCCCAAGGGGTGTGTAAGGCAATGGGGGGGATGGGGATCCCGGCACAGGAGCTACCCCCCGGGTACATTGGAGGGAGGGTGCAGCAGGCCAGGTTCGACGGGTTGGCTGGATAGCCAGGTGGTAGGACCAGGGTGGTATCCTGCTGGGAGAAGGGGACCGGGGCCACCACCTCTTTAGGAGAGCAGAGCCGGGGAGAGCCTGGCATGGGCTGCTGCTGGGGCCCACTGTAGGTTGGTGCGTACTGGAGGGAGATCTGGTAACCTGCAACTGCAGCGGCGGCCTGGAGAGAGGCAGCACTGGGGCTGGTGGGGGACTTGGGGGAGAGGACGATGTCGAGGTGCTGGGCAGGGCTGAGGATGAGCGGGGGTGGTTTGTGGGGTCCGGGGGGGCCAGCAGAGCTCAGAGTACCGGCCCGTTCCTGGGGCACCCACACCTCCTCAGTGGCGGTTGGGTCCCACTGGTACGGCGGAGGCCTCTTGACTGTCAGTCCAGACACATCTGCGCCCCCTAGCGCCAGATGCCTCAATGACTGACTCAGTGCTTCATCCTCTGTGAAGGCTGAGTTCACATAGTCAGCCCTGTCTCTGTTCCCCCCTCCTCCTCCATTCCCAGAGCCATCCAGGCTCAGCAGGTTGTAGGAGGACTGAGAGGCAAGAGGAGAGGCGCTGTTGGAGTGGACGATCACAGTGCTGTGAGGAGCTCCATTCCCGGGAGGGAAATCCTGTCTAATGATTGTACCTCCTGCGATTCCATTTGCAGTCCCACTGGGAGCACTGCTGGCTGCACTGCTGAGCCCACTGCTGTTACTACTGCACTGACTGCAGGTGTACAGGGCTGTGGGCACCCTCTGCTGGTAGGAAGCCGCCAGTGCAGCGTTCTGGGATTTGACTTTAGGGGGCAGGGTCCGCTGAGGGTCCAGCATCTGGGAGACTTTGAGAGCGGCCTCTCGGCTGTTCCGTCTGAGTGTGGCGTGGATCAGACTGCTGTCAAGCCTCTGTCCAGTGCTCCTCCCCCCTGCTGTGTTCTGATTGGCTGTGTCTGGGTAGGGGGGTGGATCTCCACTGGGTATGGAATAGCGGGGAACGGTGAGCCTGTTGAGGGTTGCCGAGGTGTAGGGCAGCTGGATCTTCTTTCCGTCTGATGAGGAAGAGGAGGAAGAAGAGGAGGTAACCCGGAGGGTGGCTGAGCTTCCCGGGACCTGGAGCGTGTAGATGTTCTGGTTGCAGACGAGCCGCGTTCGAGGCCGGCACACCTCTTCCACGTTACCCCTGCTGTCGAATGTCGTTATCCGCTCGTAGCCTAGCGGCGTTGGGTACTGTGCCACCTGCTGGCCAGAAGGATACAGGGAGAACTCACCCTTCTTCAGACACAGGTCCACTGGTGGCGGGGTGCCGTTAATGCCCCCAGCCTGTCCAGAGGCGGCATTAGCTGCTGCAGCCACCGTCCCTGGGTAGGGGGGCGGAGGGTTCATCTTGCTGAGCTCCAGAGGGGCGCTGAACACCACAGTGTCCCCCTCAGCCAGCTGGGGGGCAGAGCGGATGGGTTTGATCTTCAGCAGGTGCTCATGTTCTACGCTGACCCTTCTCTCAGCCACCAGCCCCCCTGCAGGGTGGGGGATCTGGATCTGGAGCGCGCCCTGCTGGAGCTGGTGCACCGTTGCACCTGACACCTGAGAGGGGACAGGGATCTGGAGCTGGTGCTGCATCTGATGGTGCTGTTGTTGTTGCTGTTGTATATGCTGCTGTATCTGTTGCTGTGTGTGTAACTGCTGTAACTGCTGTTGGTGCTGTAGCTGCTGTTGGTGCTGTAGCTGCTGTTGGTGCTGTAGCTGCTGTTGGTGCTGTAGGATCTGCTGTTGCTGCATGTGCTGGATCTGCTGTTGGATGTGTTGCTGTTGCTGCTGGATCTGTTGCTGCTGGATCTGCTGGTGTTGCAGCATCTGTTGCTGCTGGATCTGCTGCTGGTGTTGCTGTGCCAGTTGCTGTTGGTGATGTTGCTGCGCTAGTCGTTGTTGCTGTTGTTGTAGCTGTTGATGGTGGTGCTGTAGCTGTTGTTGATGATGCTGCTGCTGCTGTGGTTGATGGCTTTGTTGTTGTTGTTGCTGTTGTTGTTGTTGTTGTTGTTGTTGTTGTTGTTGTTGTTGTAGTTGGTGGTGGTGATGATGATGATGAGAGGGAGGAGGCCCAACCAGAAGCCGGCTCATCTCCAGCCCTCCAAATATGACCTGTCCAGGACTGGAGTACCTGTTGGGTACCGAGTACTGGGCGGTCAGGATGGTGTCCTGGCCCTGGTCAGACGACCCCCCCGCCCCTGCAGCAGCCACGGAGGAGATGGCCGTGGGATTGGATAGGACGTCCAGCTGGACGTTCTGATTGGCTAGGAGGGACTGGACCAGGCCGATGCTCTGGGTGGGGGACATGGCCTGGGCAGGGCTATGGATGGGGGCAATGGGGATGTTGACGGTGCAGGGAGGGTTGTCGTCAGCCACGCCGGAGGCCCCGGTGACGGGCAGGTCATCCTCGTCCTCACTGAAGACGTTGGGGCTGAACACGGGCAGGTTGATGTAGTCCATGGAGATCTTACGCACCTCCGGCAGGTAGATGGTCATCTGTCTGGGCTGCAGGTGGAGCAGACTTGTCTTGTAGATCACTGAGGGAGAAAAGGGGAGGAGAGAGAGAGAGTGCGGGAGAGCAGGTGAGGAGAGAGAGATAAGTGAGGGTAAAAATAAAGACAGAGAAAGTGATAGAAGGGAGGGGGAAAATAGGAGAGAGGGGAAAGGAATACGGTTGTTATACATTGGAACTGTAGTTAAAAATGAATTTTTATTTCCCTCAGAAGTAACTGATTGGTAGTTACCTGCACCAAGATTGGTTGGCAAGAAGGTGGCAAGTCCCACAATCTTAAACTTTGTTCCCCAAATGTTGGATGTGACCTGAGCAAGGTAGTTATGCTTCAAAAGACAAAAACCACAAACAAATCAGTACTATTTCAAATCCTTCAAACTCAAATGTATGATGATAGGACAGAAAGGAAACCAGAATGAGGTCCATTACCTGTGTGATGTCATCTAAGGGGAACTCTCTGCGGGTGAGACTTGGGGATCCAATGGACGGCTTCCGGATGGGTAACCTTGGCGACCGCGAGATCTCCTGCGTAGCGCGGGACAGTTTGGGGGACTTCCTGGGGTCAATATTGATCCTGTTGGTAAAGGGACAGACTAAGTCTCTACAGAAAGAGAAAGGTTTAGGCATGCAGTGAAACAAAGCTGAACAGCAGAATTAGCAGACAAACATGCAGCGGCTTCAGTCAATACTTTGTAGGTCCAAACTAAACATTTGGGTTTCCTTGTGAGCTCCAAATAAAAGAATCGGAGTACAACAAATAATCTAAATCAAAACACATGCTTGTTACTCATTAAATGGCAGGTTTCTACTGAGTGCAGTATAAAGGCTGTTTATTACCTGGGAAGTTTGGGAGACTTGCTGCCTCTGGATATCTTTGGGGATTTCTTGCCGACCCAGTCGTCACTCAGCTCTATATCACTGGAGTCTGAACAATTACAGCTGTCTATCATCGACGAGATCAGACTGTTCCCATACACCTCATCTGGAAGGAAAGAGGGAAACGGGACGGAGAGAAAGAAAAGATGAGTGGAGGGAAATGATGTGTTTCTGTCTACTACACTGAATAATATCGTCAGGGTGATCACTGACTCATGGGGCACTACATTATATCTCTGCATATGGGGATAGAAGTCACACTGACATTGAAAGGTATCCATCCTAACCACTGACTTCCCCAACCTTTATTTCCTTTACCACAACACATACACATCCCCAGTGTTAACAGCAGGGGGCGCACTTCCTTCACCTCTTCTAAGACATGCAATGAACGAACTGACATTAAATCATATCCAATTTCAGACTCACACTCACTAACAAACTTTTGAACTTATTTAATCCCCAAACTGTTGTTTCCAACTAACGTTTCTCATTCATATGAACCGCGACTGTTCTAGTTTAGGGCAAGATCATTTATTTTATCGCCATTTAAATGTGAAGTGTGCTGCATACATTTCATGGCTAGATCACAGGACAGGGTAGTGGAGAGGGAGGGCAGAGAGAGGCCATTAAGCAGTTAACAAGGGCCCAGTCTGCTCTGTACTGTGGCTGGCTGTGTGACTATTAACACTGAGAACAATCCCTCTCTCAATGACAACCAACACGGTCTGGAACTTCTTCACCACAAGTTAGTCCTACAAGCTATATGAATGGAAATGTACCGGAGGAGCAGGGAAGGAGGCTCTGGCTGGGCAGCAGACTTCGACAAATACCATTTTAGTAACTAACGGTTATTAACAAGAAGATATTTTCAAAACAAGCACCATCAACACATTCTAACTTCCTCACACAGTATCTCCAGTATAACCTCACCTGCTTTACCGTCCGTCTTGGGGTCCATGATCACAAACTCGGGCCGGAGTTTGCTGATGCGCCGGCCCTTGAGGATGGGCACCAAGCCCCCCAGGTACTCCAGGTAGAGGGTGTAGCAGGGCCCGCCCACCTCAGGGTTGTCCTCTGTACGCTTCATGGTGCAGTGCAGACGATCGCTCCCCGTCGTCGGGTAACTCACAAATTCACGCATATTGTTGGGGTCTGGTATGGGGGGCTAGAGGTGGATACAGGGAGAGAGAGGGAGAGAGGGAGAGAGAGAGAGAGAGAGAGAGAGAGAGAGGGGTGATGAGCATTCTGCCCCTGAATGTCAGTTTGTATTGACTGCCAGGTGGGTAACCAGAACCCTCAACCTCCCCTTTTCATATAGCACATCCTCACCCTCCCAGACATATATCCATACTGTACGTGACATCCCCTAACCCCTGTACCTTGATGGTGGGTGCGAAGGCTGTGGTGACGTAAGAGCAGAGACGAGAGGGCATGGTCAGCTTTGCCACGTCCTTCTCCTCCCGGAGCGCCCCGGCGATGCCCTGCTGGCACAGCAGCTGCAGGCTGGCCACCCGGTGTTCCACCCGTACCACGTAGAGCACCGCGCCGCACGCCAAGAACAGACGAGAGTCCCGGTGACCCCAGCACAGCGTGGTGATGGGACGCTGGAGAGAACGGGGATGGTGATTATTATATGGAACATATAGCATATGATGTGACTTCTCAATAGTATGTCTACCAATGTAAGGTGTTGTGTGTGGTACTGAATATGTGTTATGGATGCTGGAGTGTGTGTGTGTCAGATGTGCCGCATGAACTGGTGTGTGTTTGTGGCATTACTTGTGCAAGCGTGTCCAGTGTGTAGATGTGCTCTCCGCAGACGTTGTAGAACTTGACGATGGCGTTTCTGGTGGGAGGTAGACAGGAGGAGTCGGAGGGCAAGACAGCTCTCTCCATCCCAGCCACAGCCAGGAGATCACCCTGAGAACACCACTGGACCACCACATCTACCACACACCGAGAAGAAGAGAGAGGGTGAGCATACATACATACACCGCACAATCCACTTACCCTTAAGAACGCCACTGACCAATGTGTGTGATATAGGCCAAGACAGCAGAAGAGTGGAAATCAGAAATAATAAAAAATAAAAGCTGGACAGTCAGGGAGAACTGAAAATTCCCAAAACCATGACTTTAGCAGTATAGATTTTGTTATCATCTTTGAGCAAAACACAGCATTAGCCGGGCCGACCACGCCCCCCTGCCACGCCCCCCTGCCACGCCCACCACCTAAGCCCCCTTTTGATCCAGAAGAAATAGACAGACTGTCCCGCCGCCCCCAAAAAGGACAGAGAGGATTAAACAAAACAACTATTAAAGTCAACTAAAAGTAATCATGAATAAACTGAAAACTATAATAGCCTTGATACAAACACACATACCCTTGAGGCCAGTGCGGATGAGAGTGGGAGAGAGGTCATCATAGTTGTTCATCAGGCTGATGTCTCCAGAGGTGAAGCTGACCGTCAGTAGAGGCTTCAAATGTTGAACTGCGGAGACAAAGACCACAACAAGACCAGGTGAGTGAGTGAGTGAGTGAGTGAGTGAGTGAGTGAGTGAGTGAGTGAGTGAGTGAGTGAGTGAGTGAGTGAGTGAGTGAGTGAGTGAGTGAGTGAGTGAGTGAGTGATACCACAACACAACCACAGAAACAAAGAGACCGAAACACAACCAGATAAAGACAGACGGAGGTCAACAGAGAGATACACCATCCTATTCTGATTCTATTTCAGAGAGACTGACAATCCGACTAAGACAAATTGCTCTTCCTTATATTCTCAGGAATTCAGACCATACCAAAGCATTTCCTATATTATACGTTGATAGTGTCTTAGCAACCACGTCCAATCAATATGCATTTCCAGTGGGCCATAAAATAGATTGAGAGTGAGGGACACCGTGTGTGTGTGTGTGTGAGTGTGTTTGTGAGTGTAATGGGGGAGGGGTAGTGGGACACAAGGACATTTCTGCATCTTTGGCAGCTGGTCCTAGTGATTCATCTTGGGGTCTCTACTGTGTCCTATTCAAAACCACAAAGACACCCATGCATCTCACCTTACTACCATCCATTCACTCTCTCAGCGCTATAAATAACACACCTTCATAAAACACAGCTTTGTACACCATGTACATCTTGGGTGCCTCAACGGGACAACTATCGTGACCGTTCTGTATTAGTCCATGGTTTTACAGTGGGGAGAACAAGTATTTGATACACTGCTGATTTTGCAGGTTTTCCTACTTACAAAGCATGTAGAGCTCTGTAATTTTTATCATAGGTACACTTCAACTGTGAGAGACGGAATCTAAAACAAAAATCCAGAAAATCACATTGTATGATTTTTAAATAATTAATTTGCATTTTATTGCATGACATAAGTATTTGATCACCTACCAACCAGTAAGAATTCCGGCTCTCACAGACCTGTTAGTTTTTCTTTAAGAAGCCCTCCTGTTCTCCACTCATTACCTGTATTAACTGCACCTGTTTGAACTCGTTACCTGTATAAAAGACACCTGTCCACACACTCAATCAAACAGACTCCAACCTCTCCACAATGGCCAAGGCCAGAGAGCTGTGTAAGGACATCAGGTGATAAAATTGTAGACCTGCACAAGGCTAAGGCTGGGATGGGCTACAGGACAATAGGCAAGCAGCTTGGTGAGAAGGCAACAACTGTTGGTGCAATTATTAGAAAATGGAAGAAGTTCAAGATGACAGTCAATCTCCCTCGGCCTGGGGCACCATGCAAGATCTCACCTCGTGGGGCATCAATGATCATGAGGAAGGTGAGGGATCAGCCCAGAACTACACGGCAGGACCTTGTCAATGACCTGAAGAGAGCTGGGACCACAGTCTCAAAAAAAACCATTAGTAACACACTACGCCGTCATGGATTAAAATCCTGCAGCGCACGCAAGGTCCCCCTGCTCAAGCCAGCGCATGTCCAGGCCCGTCTGAAGTTTGCCAATGACCATCTGGATGATCCAGAGGAGGAATGGGAGAAGGTCATGTGGTCTGATGAGACAAAAATATAGCTTTTTGGTCTAAACTCCACTCGGCGTGTTTGGAGGAAAAAGAAGGATGAGTACAACCCCAAGAACACCATACCAACTGTGAAGCATGGAGGTGGAAACATCATTCTTTGGGGATGCTTTTCTGCAAAGGGGACAGGACGACTGAACCGTATTGAGGGGAGGATGGATGGGGACATGTATCGCAAGATCTTGGCCAACAACCTCCTTCCCTCAGTAAGAGCATTGAAGATGGGTCGTGGCTGGGTCTTCCAGCATGACAAGGACCCGAAACACACAGCCAGGGCAACTAAGGAGTGGCTCCGTAAGAAGCATCTCAAGGTCCTGGAGTGGCCTAGCCAGTCTCCAGACCTGAACCCAATAGAAAATCTTTGGAGGGAGCTGAAAGTCCGTATTGCCCAGTGACAGCCCCAAAACCTGAAGGATCTGGATGGAGGAGTGGGCCAAAATCCCTGCTGCAGTGTGTGCAAACCTGGTCAAGAACTACAGGAAACGTATGATCTCTGTAATTGCAAACAAAGGTTTCTGTACCAAATATTAAGACATTTTTTTCTGATGTATCAAATACTTATGTCATGCAATAAAATTCAAATTAATTACTTAAAAATCATACAATGTGATTTTCTGTATTTTTGTTTTAGATTCTGTCACTCACAGTTGAAGAGTACCTATGATAAAAATTAGACTTCTACATGCTTTGTAAGTGGGAAAACCTGCAAAATCGGCAGTGTATCAAATACTTGTTCTCCCCACTGTATGTGAACATACGATCAGTGATGAAGGGCCAGGGGTTTTAACTAAACATGAGGAACTGATCAGGTCACGTTGACAAGGTTACATTCTAGTCTTTGCATTATGCTACACTATGGAACGGACCTGTGGCCTGGGTTTTCCCAAAAGCATCATTCTTAAGATCATCTTAATTCCATTGAAACTAAGTGCTACCATGCTTTTGGGAAACCCAGCCCAGTCCTGAATTGAACAGTGTGTTATGTGGTTGGTCTGTGTGATGTACTGGTTGTATTGTTTAGTTCTAATTAACGCTCCAGTGTCATGCATGGTGTAGCAAATATCATGTCAATGTAATCTTGGCAGTCAGACAGCATCAGTAGAAGGCCTGGCATCTTCAACCAGTGTCTTGAGTCTGCCACTAGCCTGCCCTTCCCGCCAGCCTGCGATGCCCACAGATCATTTCTCAGCGCCAATCAATTACCAGTGACTTTTTTAATTAGTGAATTAGAACATAATAATTACCGTTCCAGCTAAGGCAAGCACTTTTGAACTTTACTACACACCGACCAACCGGACTGTAAACACATCACAGGGGGAGGCTGGCCCAGGTCCAGACGTCGATGCAACCGTAGCAACCAACAAGATGCAATTAAGCAGAAAAAGAAAACAGTGCCGATAAAATGGAGGCCGTTACGTGAGCTGCTAACCATGCACATCACTCCCCAATGGGGCTGAGAGGTGTTCCACCCAAGAAATGCTTACCAAACCAAAGACTAGGGGAGATCCAGGAAACAGACAGGTTTGTGTAACACAAGGGTATCTCTAACAAAGACCTATTAAAGCAGTTCCATCACACATCGGCCCCTTGGTTAAACTGGTAACCTTGTGGCTGTGCAGTACTGCTTCCAGGTCATTGGAGGGATGAGGGGAGGTGATGCAGACAAGAGCCATGGAATTAGTAAAATGATGATTTAAATTGAAGCAGTGTTTCCTCTGGGACCCCTGGATCATTTTTATGTAGAAGGACTGAGAAGCTCAGTTCTGGTGACTTTTAAAAAAGGATATTCTCTTTTTATAAACGCAGACAATTTGTTTGTTCAATGTGGTGGGATCTTTTTGTCACGCAATGACATGTTGTGTGGTCGTCATGCAGTTCATTAGGCTACATATGAAACAAGTTATGATGAACTTCACAGCATGGTAAAAATGCACGGTGATGAGCTTGATGATCGATGCTCGCCTGCCGTTTGACAAATAATAAATCGCTCTTATAATAATCTCACAATGTAAGTAGCCTACCCACTGTATCTGTGATCTGTTGGCTAGAGCGCATGTGCCAAGACCAGAGTGGGCACATTTGCTATATAAAACCATCAGTAGAGTTGAAAATGCATCGGAAACCCATTAAAACTTGTATTGTTTTGGGCAGGAATTTAACAGAAAAAGACATTTTTATGTGCACTATGTCATCACGCACATCCCTTTATCCGTAAAAAGTCTGTTTGATCCTCATCGCTGCAACTCGGGAGAGGCGACGGTAGAGCCATGCATCCTCTGAAACATGACCCCGTCTAACCGCGCTCCTTAAAACCCGGCCGCACCAATGTGTCGGAGGCAACACCGTTCAAATGGTGACCGGGGTCAGCCTGCAAGCATATGGCTCGCCACAAGGAGTCGCTAGAGCGCAATGAGCCAAACCCTCCCCTTACCCGGACGACGCTGGGCAAATTGTGCACCGTCCTATGGGACTCCCGGCCACGGGCGTTTATGGAACAGCCCGGGAATGAACCCGGGTCTGTTTTAACATCTCTAAGCAGTGCCTTAGACTGCTGTGCCAATCAGGAGGCCCTAAATGTTCTCTTTTAACTGGTTAGCATCCTATTGATAATTGAATGTCCCAAAAACACAGTGAATATAATGTACCTGTTAATACGCCCAGCATGCACTTCTCACAGAAAACACTTCATGTCACAGTTCTTTCCCCACAACACTTTCCCTGGTTGCCACTACTCTTCCTCAATAATAATGTATAGTGTACATATTCAGCCAACCACCCATACTATGCAATGTCATTTTTATAGCTTTTTTTTTTTTTTTTTTTGCACTCCAGATATCTTGTATTTCTATACTTTTTCATACTGCCGCTCTATGTATCATGTACCGTGTATCTGTCTTTTGTGTACTTTCGTTGTGGCATTTTGCACCTGCCCTGTGTTTTGTTGTAGCTGCTTGACAATGAAATTTCCCCCCCGGGGGATCAATAAAGTACCTATCTATCTATCTATCTATCTATCTATCTATCTATCTATCTATCTATCTATCTATCTATCTATATTTTTTTTATAAATAAATCATAAAATATAAATATTTGTATGTAGGGTAGCGTTTCACCTCAAGCTACCCAACAACTGATCTGTTACATTTAGCCCCCCTATGCAGTCACAGCGAATAGCAAAGCAGCAATGTGCTTAACCATGCCGCTGCTAAAAACACCAGGTTTAAAATGGTGCATTTCGTTGATAAATAAATAAAGTAGGAATGGAAAGCTAAAATACGGACTGTTCTAGCATCTTCAAGGTGCTCCTCGGCAGAAATATTATTTCATGTTGCACTTTTTTTCTTTCTTCACGTGGCAGCAATGATTTTGCTGTGGCGCAGCACCACATATAAATGACTACAGCGAAAACACTGAATTGAAGGTAAGATTTAGTTCTCTGTGACCTGAAAGCCATATGGTGGGGCTTCATGTGTTTTGGAACTTCACTCAGAATCCCATTAGTTTTTGAGAGGGCTGCACTGAGCCACGCTATTCCGTGGATACGTGTTCTGCAAAATCATGGAACCATATTATCCATGAATCAGTTTCCATGGCAAAGGCCCAGGCTGACGGTCACTAGGGTGGCAGTGTGAGGGACAACCAGGGTTCCGGTGATGTGTGGCTTTGACTGGGACAGCAGAGACAAAATCAACCCAATGTCACACGTCCTCCCCACTGTGTCCTTTACTCTCTATCCTCCCTCTAGCCATCTGTTCCCTCCCTCCGCTCGGTCACACTCGTTTGTTTTTAGGGGCCCTTTGAGTCTGTCCCCCACTCCCCCACAGTCTGGGAGTGGATTGCTTTAGTAGACTGAGCTCAGTGCAGTCCAATGATCACCTTCCCCTTTCCTACCGTTAATTAGTTGGCCCACAGGGAGTTACAGAGCAGTGAGCATCACAAATGATATGCATGTGATCAAATAATTAAAAAAAGGTACATTCTAAAAATATTAAGCATTAAGGATGTCAAACTCTTCATACGTTTCCTAAAATTGGAATGTCTGGGTTATATTGCTTCAGGGTCCCTTCTCTGAATTATACCCCGTTGTAGCTTTCTTAAAACAGGGCATAGCAGGTCACTGGAGGAGGAGGAGGAGGAGGATAGATGTGAGATGTAAACATTTCAGAAAGAGAGGAGGAAGAATTAGAGGAGAACAGATGGCCACACATCTGCTTTCATCTGCACAGAGGGAGGTACCGCGGGAGGGACGGAGCAGCTGGACCGAACGCTTCCCTGAAGTTCTGCTCCCAACAGGCATCGGGTCTTATCATGGAACCTAAACCCATTACAGATTAAAATTGTATTCTATGACGATTAAACTCTCATGCTGTGTACTAGTATTTCGGTCCTGACAGATTATAAGTAAAGCTTAACTCTGATGAGGGGACAGGAAGACAACAGATTAAGAGTCGAGTGCCTGTTACGACCCCAGGCTGCCTGTTACGACCCCAGGCTGCCTGTTACGACCCCAGGCTGCCTGTTACGACCCCAGGCTGCCTGTTACGACCCCAGGCTGCCTGTTACGACCCCAGGCTGCCTGTTACGACCCCAGGCTGCCTGTTACGACCCCAGGCTGTCTGTTACTGTTACTGTAGCATGCAGGGGGTATAAACAGAGGATTCTGGGGGGAGCGGATTTGTACCTTTCAGGTTTGGGAAACAGGATGGACTGTACCTGTAAAGGTGTGTGGGTTAGGGCCTAAGGGGTGTAATTGGAGCGTAGATTGGGTAAGGATTGTAAGAGTAGTGTACCTTGTGGTGGTGTGTAGTCGTCCGAGTCGGTGTCGCTCTCGCTGCTGTCCTCCACCAGGAAGCTGGGGTAGTTCCATGACATGCTGACAATGCCGTCTGACTCGTGCAGCAGGATGTGGGCCAGCATGCGCCCGTGGCAGTCCATCACAATCACCTGGCCGTCCGCAGTACCAAACAACACCTGCAGGGGGAGAGACATGACAACACAGTTACACACAACCAGGGAGGGACACCAGGTTAAGTCATCTTGGTCCTAGAATCTAGAATAGAATACAACCTTTACTGTCCATATGTTACAGCGAACAATGGAAATGTGTCTAGGTCCTAGAAACTATAGTCTAGGACATTTATGTCCTACAAAAAAAACACTTCACAGTAAGACAGATCATGTAGATAAGCAGTGAGTCTGACTTCGAGCTGGGTGAAATTCATGTCGTAATAAATTGCCTGAATAGATGCGATAATGATAATTATAAACTAGGTGGTTCAAGCCCTGAATGCTGATTGGCTGACAGCCGTGGTATATCAGATATATACCACGGCTGGTAACCATTACTGTGGTAACCATTTTAGAATAGCAATAAAGCACCTCAGGGTTTGTGGTATATGGCCAATATACCACAACTAAGGGCTGTATCCAGGCACTCCGCGTTGTGTGGTGTTTAAGAACAGCCCTTAGCCGCGGTATATTGGCCATATACCACACCCCCTTTGGCCTTATTGCTTAAATAGAACGATAAGGTAACATTAAAGTGCACCAGTTTGTTTTTTTTTCTCGACGACGACGACGGTTGTAGCCATCAATTGTACCATTAACAGTCACCCGTATTAGCAAACTTATTTCATTTCAACCTTTCTGTAGTACTTATCATAATGAAGGATATCAGCAGAATGCCTGCCATACAGAGCCTTCAGGAAGTATTCAGACCCCTTGACTTTGGGCATTTTGTTATGTTACAGCCTTATTCTAAAATGTATTAAATAAACAATATCCTCAGCAATCTGAACACAATACCCCATAACGACAAAGAGAACAGGTTTTTAGACATTTTTGCAAATTAATTAAAAATAACTGAAATATCACATTTAAATGACCAAGTATTCAGACCCTTTGCTATGAGACTCTAAATTGAGCTCAGGTGCATCCTGTTTCCATTGATCATCCTTGAGAGGTTTCTACAACTTGATTATAGCCCACGTGGTAGATTTAATTGATTGGACATGATTTGGAAAGGCACACAGCTGTCTATATAAGGTCCCACAGTTGACAGAGCATGTCTGAGCAAAAACCATGCCATCAGGTCGAAGAATTGTCCGTAGAGCTCCAAGACAGGATTGTGTTGAGGCACAGATCTGGGGAAGGGTACCACAACATTTCTTCAGCATTGAAGTTCCCCAAGAACACAGTGGCCTCCATCATTCTTAAATGGAAGAAGTTCGGAACCACTAAGACTCTTCCTAGAGCTGGACGCCTGGCCAAACTGAGCAATCGGGGGAGAATGTCCTTGGTCAGGGAGGTGATCAATAACCCAATGGTCACTCTGACAGAGCTCCAGAGTTCCTCTGTGGAGAATTTGGGGAATTTTGCTTAAATTCATCAAAAAAGTTAGCATATAACAGTGAACCTTTTTTGTGGGATAAACAAGGCAATTCTAGGTCTTGTGGCATATTTTGGTTAAAGTATCCCCAATTCAATGGAATTGCAACCCTCTGCATGCACAGTGCATTCTTCCATCACATGTACAGCTGATTATCAAGAACTTGCACACTAATGAGATGCTATTGAGCCCACACTACTACACTGTCTGAGACAAGGACTACATGCTTTCTGGGAAGTTTTGATTACAATACTGGGTGGGGTGGATATATTTTATGTGACATACATTATTTAAAGCAAAGTGTGTTTAAATCATTTCTAACTTGTTAACAATTTCTGCTAGTTAGTTTTTACTACCATGTGGGTTTTAGCTTGCTTGAGCCTGCTAACTGAGGAGTGTTAATTCACCTGTTTCCATACAGGTTTCATTTTAAAACATTTATCTTACAAAGGAGATGTTTAATCTAACTGCTTAACTATTTTCTGTACATGGAATTGTATTTTTTTTTTTTTTACTGATTATTTTTTAATCTTTACAGGAAAATGCCACGGTCACCATCTGATGTGTGGAGACATTTCACTGCAGCTAATGTAGAAGGAAAAGCTGTGTACATTTGCAAATACTGTGTCAAATAATATGTGAAGAATGCAACAAAGATGCAGAATCATCTGGCCAAGTGCATAAAGTTCCCTCAGCACTCACAACAAGCAACCTCTGACAAAAGTCCCTCTACTTCAATTCGAGGTGAAAATGATGAATCAGACACCTTATCGATAGCAACAGCTCATGGTCCTCCTGGAATCATGCGTTTTTTGGACTCAATGGAGGAACGTAGTCAGAGAAATGCTGATGAATGTCTTGCTCGAGCTGTGTATACAACTGGTTCCCCTCTGATGCTCACAGGCAATGAGTATTGAAAGAGATTTCTGAATGTTCTTCACCCAGCATACACCCCTCCAACCAGACATGCTTTATCTACTAATTTGCTTTTAGGCAGAGTTCAAGTGAAGGTCAAGCAAATCATAGAGAAAGCAGACTGTACACCAATTATCTCTGATGGGTGGTCGAATGTCTGTGGGCAAGGAATAACTAACTACATCATCTCCACCCCTCAACCAGTATTCTACAAGAGGCTGTGCTGCTCATGCATTGAATCTGTTCCTCAAGGACATCATGGCACTGAAAACAATGGATACACTCTACAAGAGAGCCAAGGAAATGGTTAGGTATGTGAAGGGTTATCAAGTTATAGCAGCAATCTTCTTCACCAAGCAAAGTGAGAAGAATAAGAGCACCATATTGAAGCTGCCCAGCAACACCCGTTGGGGGTGGTGTTGGCATCATGTTTGACAGTCTCCTGGAGGGGAAGGAGTCTCTCCAAGTAATGGCCATATCACAGTCTGCCGATATGGACAGCCCCATCAAGAGGATTCTCCTGAATGCTGTATTTTGGGAGAGAGTGGTAAGCAGCCTGAAACTCCTGAAACCTACAACAATGCCATCCTGTCTGATGTTCAGACTCTGCTTGCAGATGTAAGAGAATAAATACGTACTGCCCTTCCCACTCCACTGTTGCTCCAAGCAGAGGAAACTGCAGTTCTGAAATACATCAAAAAGCGTGAAGACTTCTGCCTGAAGCCCATACAAGCCGCAGCGTACATGTTGGACCCCAAGTATGCTGGCAAGAGCATCCTGTCTGGTGCAGAGATCAACAAGGCCTATGGTGTCATCACTACCGTGTCTTGCCACCTTGGCCTGGATGAGGGCAAGGTTCTTGGCAGTCTGGCGAAGTACACTTCCAAGCAAGGGCTTTGGGATGGAGATGCAATATGGCAGTCGTGCCAACATATCTCATCAGCCACCTGGTGGAAGGGACTCTGCCCCCTGTTGCCTCCATCTTCCTCCAAATCCCACCAACATCAGCCGCCTCAGAGCGCAACTGGTCCTTGTTTGGAAACACACACACACACACACCAAAGCACGCAACAGGCTGACCAATACAAGGGTTGAAAAATTGGTGGCCATCCGGGCAAATTTTTGGCTTTTTGAGCCTGACAACGAGCCATCCTCAACAAGGTTGGAAAGTGACAGTGAAGATGAGGCCTCAGAGTCTGATGTTCAAGAGGTGGACATTGAGGAGGTCCAGGGAGAAGACATGGAAGCCTGAGAGGAAGACAACCAAAGCTTTAGTTTCTAGACTATCATTTTACAGATATGTTGAAAATGTTTTTGGGAGATGAGATGGATCATTGGGGATTATTCAATATTCCCTTTCTTTTGTTGTTCAGTGAAATCATCCCATGTGAAGAGTCAACTCATTTAATTAAAGTTCAATTCGTAACTAAATAGTTTTATTTTTTTTTCTATTGGAAGGATTTAATCATTTGCAATTATGTCTACTTATGATGAGGTTAAAGGTTTATGTTTCTGTCTCCATATGATATGGTAAATATATCCAATGCAAAAACATTTAAACGGTATTAATATTAATTTGCATATATTTCCCGTTAATTCCCACGGAAAGTTTCCACCTCTGAATATTCCCCAAAATGTGTAACCCTACATGTAGGTAGGGGTTAATTGACTATGCATGATATAACTAGTTACCTGCTGGTCGTCAGCTGAGTAGTATAACTAGTTACCTGCTGGTCGTCAGCTGAGCAGTAGAGTATTAGAACTAGTTACCTGCTGGTCATCGGGGGTCCAGATACCACAGGTGATCTGGCTCTCCAGGTTGATCTCTGATGACCAGTGTCTCTGGCCGCTGACAGAGCCCACCAGGACAAAGCCATCACGGTAAGAGATGAGAGCCTGGGTACCGTCATGAGACCAGGTGAAGTCACTCACCTACAGGAGTGAGGATACCGTACAGGTCAGATACCGTACAGGTCAGATACCGTACAGGTCAGATACCGTACATTTAACATGCTTTTTAGCTGAGGTTTGCATCTGAAATAGGACCATATTCCCTATATCAGTGTTTCCCAACTCCAGTCCTCGAGTACCCCAATAGCAGGTAGCCTAATGAACGCAGGTAGCCTAGTGGTTAAGAGCGTTGGGCCTGTAACCGAAAGGGTCGCTGGTTCGAATCCCCAAGCAGACTAGTTGAAAAATCTGTTGATGGGCCCTTGAGCAAGGCACGTAATCCCAATTGCTCCTGTAGAATGCATTGGATACGAACATCTGCTAAATTACTAAAATATAAGCACACATTTTGTTGTAGTCCCAGACAAGCACACCTGATTCAACTTGTCAACTAATCATCAAGCTTTAGATGTGTAGAATCAGGCGAGTTTGTCCATGGCTAAAACAAAAATGTTTTTCTGGAGTTAGGGAACACTGCCCTATATAGTGCACTAGGGTACCATTTCAGACAAGGACTGGCCCATAGTGTCTCCCACCTGAGCCCCGCGGTCGTTGACCAGCTCCACAGACCAGCGCCCCTCGTACTGGATCCACACAAAGATCCCTCCGTCTGTGTCACAGGTGGCCAGCTTCTGAAAGGGCTCGTTCCATCGCACTAGCACCACCTAGACACACACACACGACAGGAGCACCATTTTGTCAGAGAGCCACATTTAGCCACTGGAATAAAATCAATCAGAAAGTGAGTTAGTCTAATTTCACTAGTGACGTAAAGCAAGTCCTAATATCCTGTGTCTTAGATAATGAGCTTCTATCAATTCCCACTTCCTTTCATCATTCTGAGCCACTCAGAAGCAGAGCAAGAAAGAACAACTTCAGTGTCTGTCTGAAGCCAACAAGCTAACTCAAGTGCTACTCCATTCTCAGCATTCTAAGCGAGGGGGACCTTTTGCAACTCACCTACCCCCATCTAGAACGTCACTCAATCTGGAGGGCTGGGGGATGGGGGAGGTGATAATGAAGAGTGTGAGGGAGAGCGAAAGACAGAGGAGTGAGAGATGGAGTGAGTATGAGAGCGTTAGTAGAAGTGGTGCAGCTTGATGACCACAGAGTCAAAATGGATGCTCCCACTGGCAGCAGTGACTCACAGATATGGGCTTTTGCACTGACCCAGAGGTCACCAAATAGACGGAGCCGTACGGCACTGTACCTGCGTCATGGCTCTGACCCTTAGGTAGTAACTCACACCTAAGGAGAGAACGTGCGACCGATGGTGAGGACTAGGTGACTCGCTGTCTGCTTTTGTCTCTTAATTACTAATCTGCCTCCCCATCGCCCACGTTCTGCCATCTCTCTCCCTCCCTCTAAAACACACTTCTTTCCCTACATCCTTTTTTCCTCCATCCACCTCCCATTCTCAATCCCTCTGTTTGTCTGGTCTTGTGTAGAGTGACTGTCTATTCTCAGAGGTATAATCCCAGGCTTGGTGCACCTCTCCACAGACCCAAAGCACGTGGAAAACACACACGCGTACAAACAGGCTTTATCAGGGCTTACACTGACTATACGCCCATCAGATCAGCTCCCCTATGGGCTCAGACCTAGATTAGCCGGCTAGGCTCTCTCTCTCTCTCTCTCCCCATCACTCTCTGCACTCCTATATAGCACAGGAACCACTTTCACTAGAACACACATTGTGAGCAAAGTACAGTCACAGGTCAGAGTTGAAAACATAACCTGTTCTGGGGTTATGACCTCGTCTCAGATACAACCGAGAGACAAGATAGGCAGAATTAGAAGACATATCTACACAATGTGTGGTATCAAGTCCCTGTCCAAGCAAATTCACTGCACCTCACTCAAACACACCTTCAAAAGGCTGAAGAAAAATGCATGTATTCACCAACTGTCATCAGCTCTCCCTAACACAGTGTTGTTCGTATCTATTTGTCCATACGTCAACTCATCATCTCCACCTCCAGCTGTATCCAGCCTTCTTTGCCCTGGGCACAAAACACCCATCCCTCTCCAGCCTCTCCTCACAGTCTAAAGCCTGAGTAATAAGGTGTCCACTATGCTACATTTACAGTGCTCTCCCACCCACTCACTCTGGCACAACTATAGGCCTGTCCCCAGTACACACCCACAGGGGAGCCACAGCACAATGACACCAGACTGCTGCTCTACGGCTGGAGATACAAGTGTAGGATCCTAGAATGATTGGTCTCTGTAGGGCAGGTCATTCACACACAGCTGAAAGGGCCCCTATACATCATCATGCTACGAAGTCACCAGGTGATGTGGGGGCCTCAAGGCAGACAAAGAATGTTCATAGTGATGACGCTTTGTAGAGGCATGACCAGACTACACAGTCAAGGGATTAAATAATAACAAGAACCAGACTGTTTTTAAAAAGCATTTCTAAAGGCTAGTCCAACCATTTTATTTTGGGCTTTAGCCTGCTGCCACTGCACTGTCTGCAACCACACTGGAGCAAAATGTATTTAAAATCGGCCTGCATTATACAATCTGTTACAGCAGTAGTCAGGGGCACAGGCCTGTATTATACAATCTGTTACAGCAGTAGTCAGGGGCACAGGCCTGTATTATACAATCTGTTACAGCAGTAGTCAGGGGCACAGGCCTGTATTATACAATCTGTTACAGCAGTAGTCCGGGGCACAGGCCTGTATTATACAATCTGTTACAGCAGTAGTCAGGGGCACAGGCCTGTATTATACAATCTGTTACAGCAGTAGTCAGGGGCACAGGCCTGTATTATACAATCTGTTACAGCAGTAGTCAGGGGCACAGGCCTGTATTATACAATCTGTTACAGCAGTAGTCAGGGGCACAGGCCTGTATTATACAATCTGTTACAGCAGTAGTCAGGGGCACAGGCCTGTATTATACAATCTGTTACAGCAGTAGTCAGGGGCACAGGCCTGTATTATACAATCTGTTACAGCAGTAGTCAGGGGCACAGGCCTGTATTATACAATCTGTTACAGCAGTAGTCAGGGGCACAGGCCTGTATTATACAATCTGTTACAGCAGTAGTCAGGGGCACAGGCCTGTATTATACAATCTGTTACAGCAGTAGTCAGGGGCACAGGCCTGTATTATACAATCTGTTACAGCAGTAGTCAGGGGCACAGGCCTGTATTATACAATCTGTTACAGCAGTAGTCAGGGGCACAGGCCTGTACTCCTTGATTAGATGGGGAGGAAATACAAATACTGAGATGCTGAGAACAGCTCTGGTTACACACGCACACACACACACTAGGGAAGAGAGTGAGTGTGTGTGTGTGAATTTAGCCCTGTGTGGGGTTGGGGAGGGGGATTAGTGTGAGCTGGTCAGGCGGCCCGAGGGGGACAGCTGAGTGCCTGGACCTCACCGTGACGCAGCGATTTAGAGGATCAGACGTCACATGGAGACAGACAGGATCCGACTGGGCTGCTACAGAACTCACAGGGCCCAGGGAAACAGCACACTAAAGCAGGAGAGCCCCAGATACAGGCTAAACCAGCATAGTAGCCTAACCTTAACCTGTCTGGGGCCCAGATACAGGCTAAACCAGCATAGTAGCCTAACCTTAACCTGTCTGGGGCCCAGATACAGGCTAAACCAGCATAGTAGCCTAACCTTAACCTGTCTGGGGCCCAGATACAGGCTAAACCAGCATAGTAGCCTAACCTTAACCTGTCTGGGGCCCAGATACAGGCTAAACCAGCATAGTAGCCTAACCTTAACCTGTCTGGGGCCCAGATACAGGCTAAACCAGCATAGTAGCCTAACCTTAACCTGTCTGGGGCCCAGATACAGGCTAAACCAGCATAGTAGCCTAACCTTAACCTGTCTGGGGCCCAGACAAGGATTCTCATTTAAAAAGGGCAGGAACGGGCATATTATACCAATGAATAGCCACATAATATGAATAATACTACTAGGATATACTGTATACCGTAAGTATTGTGACAGTGACATTTGTTGTTGTTTTGGCTCTGTACTTCAGCACTTATGATACAATAAAGTGAAGACTGCCACCTTTAATTTGAGGGTATTTTCATCCATATCGGGTGAACCGTTTCAAAATTACAGCACTATATGTACATAGTCCCCCCCCCCCCCCCCCCCACCCCCCATTTTAGGGGAACAAACGTATTGGGACAAATTCACTTATGTGTATTATAAATATCATACCACCCAGAAAATGCTAACCTCCCCTGTTATTGTAATGGTGAGAGGTTAGCATGTCTTGGGGGTGTGATATTATATTAATGCTAACCTTTCCCTGTTATTGTAATGTGAGAGGTTAGCATGTCTTGGGGGTATGATATTTTATTAATGCTAACCTCCCCTGTTATTGTAATGGTGAGAGGTTAGCATGTCTTGGGGGTGTGATAATTTATTAATGCTAACCTCCCCTGTTATTGTAATGTGAGAGGTTAGCATGTCTTGGGGGTATGATATTTTATTAATGCTAACCTCCCCTGTTATTGTAATGGTGAGAGGTTAGCATGTCTTGGGGGTGTGATAATTTATTAATGCTAACCTCCCCTGTTATTGTAATGTGAAAGGTTAGCATGTCTTGGGACAGATTCACAAACACAAGTGAATCTGTCCCAATACATTTGGTCCCTAAAATGGGGAGGACTATGTACAAAAAGTGCAGTAATTTGTAAACGTTTCACCCGATATGGATGAAAATACCCTCAAATTAAATGTGACAGTCTTCACTTTAACCTCATGGGCTCTGTATATTTGTGCTGGGCCAAAACAACAACAATGTCACTGTCCCAATAATTTGAGCTCACTGTATATAACATACAATAGGCCTGTTCACAAAATACATAAACAAAATCCATAACACTTTCTCTCCCACTAATAATGCAATTCAGGTAACAGAGAGGCGCCAAGTTCAAATCCACTTAACACTGCTATCCTGACTACTGCAGGCCGTTTACCATTTTTGCCTGGAAAGTTGGCGGCAGCAGCAGCTGACAATTGGCAGTGAGTGTCATTGTGGCCCCGGCCCCTGAATGGCCCCTATAAAAGGTGGATACAGAGTGAAGCCTTTTAGAGAGTGGACACACACACACTCTCCTCCTTTCCCACTACTCCAGCTCTCCTCTGTCTCACTGTCTGACGTGACATTAAATCAGACCCGGAACTCAATTAGAGAAAGACGCTGTGCTAGGACCAACGCAGAGGGCTGGGGTGGTGATTTGCAGCCGGACACCAGGACGGGACCTTCAGGGTAGGTATGGAGATATTTTATGGGAAGCTGGAGCATTAAGTAGGGGCTTTATTAAATATCGATATCTGATAATATGACACAGACGACTGGTCCTAATGGAAGGTTAGGATAAGTACAGGAGTAGCCACTCACAGACTTGTGGGATTTGCCTGGTTTTACCATGGAGTTGGCAGGGTTTCCGCTATCACTGCATAAGCGGACAAGACCCCGTTCAAACACTCATATAGAGGAGAGTGTGAGTTACATAACAATGTCCTCTCCAGGGATAGATGAGCTGCTAAAGCTGTCACCAACACAGCACACACTACTGAGGCCAGGGTCACACACTCACTCACTCCCTTCCAGATGGGGCTCTGGAGGGAAGGAAAGAGAGGTAGAGGCATGTACGGCTGGGCGATGTTAACTTTGTCCTATCATCATTATGTAACTCTGGCGACGCTGGGCCAATTGTGCACCACCCTATGGGAATCCAAATCACGGCCGGTTGAGATAGCTCACTACGGTAACACATGCAGACTAAGTTATAGGACTACATACAGGCTATACCTAGGCTGTACCTGGCTAGTACAGGCTGTACCTGGCTAGTACAGGCTATACCTAGGCTGTACCTGGCTATACCTAGGCTGTACCTGGCTATACCTAGGCTGTACCTGGCTATACCTAGGCTGTACCTGGCTATACCTAGGCTGTACCTGGCTATACCTAGGCTGTACCTGGCTATACCTAGGCTGTACCTGGCTATACCTAGGCTGTACCTGGCTATACCTAGGCTGTACCTGGCTATACCTAGGCTGTACCTGGCTATACCTAGGCTGTACCTGGCTATACCTAGGCTGTACCTGGCTATACCTAGGCTGTACCTAGGCTGTCCCTGGCTGTACCTGGCTAGTACAGGCTGTACCTGGCTAGTACAGGCTGTACCTGGCTGTATCTGGCTGTACCTGGCTAGTACAGGCTGTACCTGGCTAGTACAGGCTGTACCTGGCTAGTACAGGCTGTACCTGGCTATACCTGGCTAGTACAAGCTGTACCTGGCTAGTACAAGCTGTACCTGGCTGTACCTGGCTGTACCTGGCTAGTACAGGCTGTACCTGGCTGTACCTGGCTAGTACAGGCTGTACCTGGCTAGTACAGGCTGTACCTGGCTAGTACAGGCTGTACCTGGCTAGTACAGGCTGTACCTGGCTAGTACAGGCTGTACCTGGCTAGTACAGGCTGTACCTGGCTAGTACAGGCTGTACCTGGCTAGTACAGGCTGTACCTGGCTAGTACAGGCTGTACCTGGCTAGTACAGGCTGTACCTGGCTAGTGGCTAGTACAGACTGTACCTGGCTACTGGCTAGTACAAGCTGTGCCTGGCTACTGGCTAGTACAAGCTGTGCCTGGCTACTGGCTAGTACAAGCTGTGCCTGGCTAGTACAAGCTGTACCTGGCTAGTACAGGCTACACCTAGGCTATACCTGGCTAGTACAGGCTACACCTAGGCTATACCTGGCTAGTACAGGCTACACCTAGGCTATACCTGGCTGTACCTGGCTAGTACAGGCTGTACCTGGCTAGTACAGGCTGTACCTGGCTAGTACAGGCTGTACCTGGCTAGTACAAGCTGTACCTGGCTAGTACAAGCTGTACCTGGCTAGTACAGGCTGTACCTGGCTAGTACAGGCTGTACCTGGCTAGTACAGGCTGTACCTGGCTAGTACAGGCTGTACCTGGCTAGTACAGGCTGTACCTGGCTAGTACAAGCTGTACCTGGCTAGTACAGGCTATACCTGGCCTCTACCTGGCTATACCTGGCTAGTACCTGGCTATACCTGGCTAGTACAGGCTGTACCTGGCTAGTACAGGCTGTACCTGGCTAGTACAGGCTGTACCTGGCTAGTACAGGCTGTACCTGGCTGTACCTGGCTAGTACAGGCTGTACCTGGCTAGTACAGGCTGTACCTGGCTAGTACAGGCTGTACCTGGCTAGTACAGGCTGTACCTGGCTAGTACAGGCTGTACCTGGCTATACCTGGCTAGTACAGGCTATACCTTGAAAGCCACAACAACTTTAGGACACCTTCGTACACTACAATATTTGAGAAATAAGCTACTGTTCATAACTTCAATTCGTCTTAAATTGATAGGCCAGTAGGAGGAATGGGTTATTGGCCATTTGGTTTTCAACCTCGCATGGAGCGATTTTCCCAGCCCGCATGGATCATTTCTTTGTTAATAAGCTTAAACTTGTCATCAAAAAAATTATATAGGCTTTTGTCTCATTTTTATTGCTATGGCAACTAAAGTTTAGGCTATTCAAATTACTTTTGAGATATAACTGTGTTACATTCCTTGTTTAATCCGGAGAAAGCTATGCATAAAACAATCAAATGAAGAGAGAAGGGAATATAGGCTACATTAAAATAAATTAATTACAAGGTTTAGGCTATTGACTAATGCCCATGCAACCGACAGAGAGAAAAACAATATTTTCTGACTGGACATTTTGCGCTGCATTGGTGGAATTCTCAGCAATGTCTGGCCTACATTCCTCTCTTGCGTTCTGTAGGCTATATAAAACATATTTATTGAAATAGGCTACAGCAAATAGAAATAGGCACATGACTCGGAATGTCACTTGTGTGCTGCCAAGTTCAAAAATAGGCGTCACCATCATGATGTCGTCACTATCATGGTCGATAGACGATGCTATTGTAATATTGCCTAGAGGGACGTAGCAAAGAGAGGAGAGGTGCTCGAAAGACAGGGGGAGGGGAGAGCTGCCGGAAAGAGGGCAGAGGGAGGAGGAAGAGAAAGGAGGGGGCAGTAAGCAGGAGGGGGCAGTAAGCAGGAGGGCGCAGTAAGCAGGAGGGGGCAGTAAGCAGGAGGGCGCAGTAAGCAGGAGGGCGCAGTAAGCAGGAGGGAGCGTCAGAGGAACAAGAATGGGGTGCTAGAGGAAAGTCAGAGAGAGCAGGTAGAAACCGAGAGAGAAGAGAAGCATGAAAGGAAAGATAGGCAGAGCTACAGAGACACAAACCCCCCTGAAGTCTGAGAAGTAGACAAGCCTATGCCCACAATACGAAATGGTATGACTGTGTGCAGAGATAGACCTTGCATTAAGGCAGGGAACTGCCAGGGACCTCACGATACGATATTATCCCGATACTTAAGTGCCAATACAATATGTATTGTGATTTGATACTGTAATTTTATGTTGCAGACATATTGCTCACTATACACTGAGTGTACAAAACATTTGGAACACCTTCCTAATATTGAGTTGCAGCCCCCTTTGTCCTCAGAACAGACTCAGTTTGTCAGGGCTTGGACTCTACAAGGTGTTGAAAGAGTTCCACAGGGATGCTGGCCCATGTTGACTCCAATGCTTCCCACAGTTGTGTCAAGATGGCTGGATGTCCTTTGGGTGGTGGACCATTCTTGATACACACGGGAAACTGTTGAGTGGAAAAACACAGCAGCGTTGCAGTTCTTGACACTCTGGTGTGCCTGGCACCTACTACCATACCCTGTTAAAAGCCACTTCAATATTTTGTCTTGCCCCTTCACCCTCTGAATACACAATCTATGTCTCAAGGCTTAAAAATCCTTCTGCTCCCCTTCATCTACACTGATTGAAGTGGATTTAACAGGTGACATCACTAAGGGATCCTAGACTGACCAACTGAAGCTATGTCAAAGCATCAGAAATAAAAGTGCTGAAACATGTTGGCTGTAGAATGCTCGGTCTATCTGAAACCTGCAATCACAATACTTAACACTGGGCTCAGGGCAGGCATGGTGAAAAACAGGTGGGACTCCAGACTGAATACATGGTAAAGACTGGGAGGTGTGTGTCTGCTCATTGTCTACTGCTGCAGAAGGGCTTGAGAAGGGCACTCTTCAAATACCACAAGGTTAACACACACCTTGCAGCCTGGTGTGCCTCCATAAACCTTCATTTCTGAGTCTGCAGTGAAGACCCACAAAGGACATTCTCATTTCTTATTTTTAGCCTCAAAAGTAAAACAGGCCCCTTGAGATCGGCACTGTTAATGTTCACACACACACACACACACACACACACACACACAGCAGAACAAAAAGCCAAGGCTGTGCTGTCATCAATAGAGTTGACTCCCATTGGGATTATTGGCCTACTGCTGCATTGGGATTAGATTGTCAGTCATAACATTTATTTTTAGCATTTTTACATTAAAATACAGACACTCCCAAAATAAAAGGGTCTGCTTCTTTTGAATTGTGTTTTAAAACTAATCTCAAAGCAGACAGAGTTGCCGCCAATAATAAGCTTTGTTTTACGGTCTTGTCTATTTGGACTGATCTGGGCTTTAGGTTATTAAAAATAGATTTGCAGCGAAGATGGTGGTGTTAGGACAGATTAGATGGATCCACCTTACTGGATTTATAACACACATACACATAACCCATGATGACACTCAGCATTATTTAATGAGGTGTACATGGAACATCCCAAAACCAGGCTAACGTGAGAGGACTGAGCAGCTAGCATACACATGAGACAGCCAGATAGAACGCATTGGGCCTGGTAGAAATTAAGCAAAATAAGGTTTACAACCAGAAATGAACAGATAATCCCATTATCTACCCATGTCCACCTTCCTGTGTGTCTGTTTTATGTCTCTCTTCAACTATCACCATCTTGGTTTCTCCCTCTCTCACAGAAACAAGTAGGTTGCCCTGCAGACTTCTTACATCTCTCTCACTCCCTCTCTGAAGTGACAGAGCCTGTGCTCAAGCCACAACTGATGCAATCTCCAGAGCAAGTGTCATCCATGGATCTTGATGCTTTTTCTCTGGCCTGCAAACAGACTCTCTAGCCCTTTCTTGCTCTCTGCCCACTCCCTCTGACACCTAGTCTTATAACCTCATAATTATCTCCCACTCAGCGGCCCTGTATTATCTCCCACTCAGCGGCCCTGTATCCCCCACTCCACTCCCATCTCTACTTCTCGCTGCTCCCCTAGCTTAGGGCCATGCTGAGGGTAAATAAACAACAAACATTAAATCAGGGAGGCGAAGTGGGACAAATCTTTGACGACTTTGCCATTATCTCAACATGACTTCTTCAGACACTTATATTCTCAAACCTAACAATAGGTGTGTTGGTGGGGCCAGAGCTCAGTCTCATGCAGCCTCTCCTCTCCTGCCAGATTAAAGAGATTCTCTGGTACTTTTGCATACTTTTTAACCAGTAGTCCTGAAAGTAGCACTGACTCACAAGCCACATAGTGCATACAGAAAGTAGTCACACCCCTTAACTTTTTCAAAAATGTTTGTGTGTGACAAGGTGGGGTTCAAATGTATTTGGAATTTTTTGTAAATTTGCAACAAAACTAGAGCCTGTAGGACCTGCCTTGTTGATAGTGTTGTTAAACTAGAGCCTGTAGGACCTGCCTTGTTGATAGTGTTGTTAAACTAGAGCCTGTAGGACCTGCCTTGTTGATAGTGCTGTTAAACTAGAGCCTGTAGGACCTGCCTTGTTGATAGTGCTGTTAAACTAGAGCCTGTAGAACCTGCCTTGTTGATAGTGCTGTTAAACTAGAGCCTGTAGAACCTGCCTTGTTGATAGTGCTGTTAAACTAGAGCCTGTAGGATCTGCCTTGTTGATAGTGCTGTTAAACTAGAGCCTGTAGAACCTGCCTTGTTGATAGTGCTGTTAAACTAGAGCCTGTAGGACCTGCCTTGTTGATAGTGCTGTTAAACTAGAGCCTGTAGAACCTGCCTTGTTGATAGTGCTGTTAAACTAGAGCCTGTAGAACCTGCCTTGTTGATAGTGCTGTTAAACTAGAGCCTGTAGGACCTGCCTTGTTGATAGTGCTGTTAAACTAGGGCCTGTAGGTCCTGCCTTGTTGATAGTGCTGTTAAACTAGAGCCTGTAGAACCTGCCTTGTTGATAGTGCTGTTAAACTAGAGCCTGTAGGACCTGCCTTGTTGATAGTGCTGTTAAGGCAGAGCAGCACTTTATTATGGACAGACTTCTCCCCATCTTAGCTACTGTTGTATCAGTATGTTTTGACCAGGACAGTTTACAGTCCAGTTTAATCACCTCAACTTGCTCAATTTCCATATTATTCATAACAAGATTCAGTTGAGGTTTAGGGTTTAGTGAATGATTTGTCCCAAATACAATGATCTTAGTTTTTGAAATATTTAGGACTAATTTATTCCATACCACCCATTCTGAAACTAACTGCAGCTCTTTAAGTGTTGCAGTGATTTCACTCACTGTAGTAGCTGATGTATATAGTGTTGAGTCATTTATTTATAAAAAAAAAAACTGTAACCTTTATTTAACTAGGCATGTCAGTTAAGAACAAATTCTTATTTACAATGACGGCCTACCTACAGGGACAGTCATAGTAGTACGGCGCCCCTGGAGCAAATTAGGGTTAAGTGCCTTTCTCATGGACGCAGACAGGTTTTCCTCAATTAGCCAGACTAACCGCTGCTCCTGCACATTTGGTATCACCTGTATACTACCTGTGTGTGTATATATATATATATATATTTTTTTTTTTTTTATTATTGCTGCCATTTTAAAAACTGCACTGTTGGTTAGGGCTTGTAAGTAAGCATTTCACTGTAAGGTCTACAACGGTTGTATTCGGCGCACGTGACAAATAAACTTTGATTTGATCTAACTGCTTAAGTATTTATCTGTACATGGAATTGTATTTTTTTTTTTTTTTACAATATTTTTTCTAATCTTTACATGAAGATTTACAGCCTGACTAAACTCAATGTACGAATGTAGTCAGAGAAATGCTGATGAATGTCTTGCTCGAGCTGTGTATGCAACTGGTTCACCTCTGATGCGCAGAGGCAATGTGTATTGGATTAGATGTCTGAATGTTCTTCGCCCAGCATACACCTCTCCAACCAGACATGCTTTATCTCCTCATTTGCTGGATGCAGAGTTCAGAGTTCAAGTGAAGGTCAAGCAAATCAAAGCAGACTGTATTGCAATCATCTCTGATGGGTGGTTGAATGTTCATTGGCAAGGAATAATTAACTACATCATCTCCACCCCTCAACCAATCTTCTACAAGAGCACAGACACAAGGGACAACAGACACACCGGTCTCTACATTGCAGATGAGCTGAAGGCAGTCATCAATGACCTTGGACCACAGAAGGTATTTGCACTGGTGATAGACAATGCTGCGAACATGAAGGCTGCTTGGTCTAAAGTGGAGGAGTCCTACCCTCACATCACACCCATTGGCTGTGCTGCTCATGCATTGAATCTGCTCCTTAAGGACATCATGGCACTGAAAACAATGGATACACTCTACAAGAGAGCCAAGGAAATAGTTAGGTATGTGAAGGGTCATCAAGTTATAGCAGCAATCTACCTCACCAAGCAAAGTGAAAAGAATAAGAGCACCACATTGAAGCTGCCCAGCAACACCTGTTGGGGTGGTGTTGTCATCATGTTAGATAGTTTCCTGGAGGGCAAGGAGTCTCTCCAAGTAATGGCCATATCACAGTCTGCCGATATGGCTAGCCCCATCAAGAGGATCCTCCTGGGTGATGTATTTTGGGAGAGAGTGGGTAGCACCCTGAAACTCTAGGAGTAGTCATTGCACGGATTGAGGGACACAATGCCATCCTGTCTGATGTTCAGACTCTGCTTGCAGATGTAAGAGAAGAAATCCGTACTACCCTGCCCACTTCACTGTTGCTCCAAGCAGAGGAAACTGCAGTTCTGAAATACATCAAAAAGTGTGAAGACTTCTGCCTGAAGCCCATACACGCCACAGCGTACATGTTGGCAAGAGCATCCTGTCTGGTGCAGAGATCAACAAGGCCTATGGTGTCATCACTACCGTATCTCACCACCATGGCCTGGATGAGGGCAAGGTTCTTGGCAGTCTGGCAAAGTACACTTCCAAGCAAGGGCTTTGGGATGGAGATGCAAACGTGCCAATATATCTCATCAGCCACCTGGTGGAAGGGACTCTGTCCCCTGTTCCTCCAAATCCCACCAACATCAGCCGCCTCAGAGCGCAACTGGTCCTTGTTTGGGAACACACACACACACCAAAGCACGCAACAGGTTGACCAATACAAGGGTTGAAAAATTAGTGGCCATCCGTGCAAATGAGGCTGTATATTCCTGTTAATTCCCACGGAAAGTTTCCACCTCTAAACATTCCCTAAATGTGCAAACCTAGATGCGAGTAAGCACATTCGTCATAACCTGATAGAATTCATTAGGCAACCTCAATCACACTGTCAGACACTGAATGATGCACCCGGCTACCACATTATGGATTTTACATTTCCCAAAGTGTATGCTTATTTACTGCTTTATATCAAATATGGGCTGGGGAAGGACATTATCGACTTCATTACTAGGGAAAGTGTGAAAGGGGGAACTGCTGTTTCAGATGAACATGTCCTTGAATGAACGTGACTGGAAGTGGGTAAAATGAGAATCAACCAAAATCCCTTAAAAACACACACCTATTGTCATATCGCACTTTGCAAACCAATTTCATCAATCTCATAAAAACCAGTGTCAGTTTAGGTACTGTGATAGAGGGCTGCATTCCCACCGGCCCCGGCAGAGATCATTCCCACCGGCCCCGGCAGAGATCATTGCAGCGTGGTCAACATTTTTTATGCTGCGGGCAGGAGCGGGCGGGCAGCCAGACAACTTTATGCTGCGGGCAGGAGCGGGGGGGGCAGCCAGACAACTGCTCTAACCCCTAGGCGACCTGCCGTCCTTTGATATGATAGGCTATAGTTTACTAGTGTCTGGAAATAAATATTGACAATGGAAAGAAGTGGAGGGAACTTAACCAACGTGAGTAGAGGTGCAACCCAAACATTTTAAACATGTTTGCGCCTTTTCCTTTTCAATATACAGTATATTGATAAACCATTTATTTGTCTCTGCCTGCAAATCTTCCAGCTCCTAAAAGGGAGGCTGTAGGCTACGCAAAACGTAAGAGAAAGTAAAAGGCTTTGCTCTCATCATTCTTGCTGCTTCACATTCAGAAGACATAGCTCTCCTAGTTGGGCGTGCAAGATGAGTGAGTGGTCTCTATAAAATAGAGTAGGCTATATGCATGGACAGAGAAGCACGGGGCAGTTATCTTCTAAGGAAATCAAGTTCCTAAATATGATTAAGCTATAGTTTAGTAGAGCCGGGATGATTCCAGTAATTGCAATACTAGTTAGTATAGTATTATTTTCCAAGATATAACACATAGTATTTTATAGGGCTGGGAATTGCCAGGGATCTCACGATACGATATTATCACGATACATAGGTGGCGATACGATATGTATTGCGATGAAAATACTGTGATTTTATTGAGATTCGATGTTCCAAACATATTGCTCACCAAATGTCTGCTGCAGCAGGAATAAAGAGAGCCATGAGGAAAAACAGTTCTGATCAGTCATGGAAATAAGTGCTGAAATCATACTGACTCACAATTTAAAACGCAGATGGAGAACAAGCAATGAAGGAAAAATTGGTGCAGGTAAAGCCAACTAGTGCAAAAATAATATTGCAATGTTGTCAAAACGATCAAACATAACATCCCGATATGTAACTTCCCCCCATTACTAATATTTTACATACAGCAAGTTTTAAAAGCATCAAACTGCTTTGTGTTTTCATTTTTTGACAAGGAATAGATCATGAGATACTGGTATCGTCCCAACCATAGGTCTACCACTACTACTACATTCTGCTCCTAGTAGCCCTTTACACTCATATACGGGTTGAAAATGGCAGATTTGGACACTGATACAGTAACATGCTATACATGACTTCAGAGATCAGGGTCTCTGCTTCACAGCTTTTCTGAAATTGAGCAACGCATGCGAGGAGAATTTGCCCCCATCCCTCCTGCTAATTGTGCAACGTGTGCAAATGTTTTGCTGCGTGAGTGATGGAAATGCTCTAAATTATGAGGACTATATACGTATTTAGAAAGAGTCCAAATGTGCACTTCACATTTTCATATCATAAAACCCATGTCATATACAGTGTCAACGTTTATCATCACTGTGTTTGATGTACAGTTACAAGATGACATGTCGTCAGACCCTGGGTTGTCCTGAACACAATGAGCCCGTTTGTTGTATTGTGAACTAAATTTGCCTCGGACCACGCACCTGAATGCACTCATGACTCCATTCTGTGTGCACCAAAATTACAATCTGCTTCTTTGAATTGCTTTGTGAAAGCCTAAACACTAAGATCATATTTTATAATTTAGTTAGTCATGTTGGCAATAGAACAAGCTTTCAAATGACACCCACCTGACCCAGATTGAGATCTATAAATGGACAATTATGGTATTGTGTAAACAGTAATTGTGTAAACAGTAATTGTGTAAAGGTGGGGATACAGGGCTTTGTTCCCAACAAAACAAACTACAAGTGTGCTAGGGGAGTTAAAAAAGCACTTTATAGCTAAAGACTCTTCTTTGAGTCATAAAAGTGCATTGAAATTACTTAGGAATTGTGCAACTTTGGAGAGGTGTGTGGCCACCTGGAAACACCAGTTAGACCGCTCACTGATGTTTTGTCTTGTTGCACCTAGAATATTCTTATATTACTGAATGTATCCAAAGTATTATTAGATTTCGTTATCAACAAATCCAGTGAAAATTACAATAAATGTCAAATGCACAGTAGAATCAACAGTGTAATGCTGTGTCAGGTGAACTGTTGTGTCCTCACCTTATGTCCCATAACCTCCTAACTGTTCACTTTTTATTGCTAATATGGTTATGCATTTCATATTTCTTCAGCAAGAAACATTTCAATTGATCCCCATCCATATAGGCCAATTCACACAGTGTAAGGGTTAAGGAAGGCTATATTACGCAAAAGGCAGCTCAAAACAAAGTGCAAGTGTCCCTTCTCGCTCCAACTCTGGCTCTATCTATTGGCTGATATTGCCCAGTAATACCTAGATTATAATATTAATGGGCCACGTGAGAATTTAACCTATTTCTTGGGATACGTTTGCGCATTTTGATATTGGCTATAGGGCGCAAAATTGCAGGGACCATGGCTGCCAAGCAAGCTGCTTCACATATGGCAAAAATTTAATTTGCCGGACTGCGGTCGGGTTCGGGACCAGTTCTTGCAGGAGCGGGTGGGAGTCGGACAAAAAGCCAGCGGGAGCGGGCGGGTGCAGTATGAAAAGCTGCATCAGCAGGCAGGAACGGGATGAAGCAGACCTCTGCTTGGAGCTACAGTATGCCTGAAAGTGGCTGTGGGCACACAGTGGAGTGGACAACACCCTCAGTACTTCAGTCACTTCCGCTCTAGTCAGCTACCTTGTGGAATACTGACACAGCAGTATGTATTATTAGATGTTAGAAATCATGAAAAGCAAGATACAAATATTCGAAATACTTTTGACATTATAGAATCCTAACTAACATTACTTCAATGTGCACATTTCTAATGACAAAACAAACATCTATTACCTCACTATTGTGTCCTCTCAGGTTGAAGTTGGTCCTCTGTGGGGTAGGCCGATCCCTTCTGCAGTGGCTGGATGTGAACGTTACCCCGACAACCCCTCTACCATTCCCTGTGGCAAGCCAGCCCTCCTCATAGTAGCGCCGCCGGCAAACCGGCTTCTCCTTCTCGCTCTTGGGTACCCGGCCCTTCCATGACAGGCAGAGTATGTTGGAGTCGCTGCACAGGACGGGGCCATGCTCCACCGCGGCGAACATGCCTGTCGACCGCAACTCGTTCCACAATGAGGTAAAACAATCCGGTAGGTTGCGCCTTTTGGAGAGGGTGGTGGTCCAGCTATGAGCGCTTCCACTCCGCTGCAGGCAAACTGTCGGCGCCGTGGAACAGATGTTGCATAGTATTTGACGTTTTGGTAGTGTATCTAGGTGTCCCCATACGTTTTTAAGAAAACAGTCTGATCAGTTGTTGATTACCAAATTATCTAAATAACATGGTTGGTGATTTCGTAGAAGATTGCATAAAAGTTAAAAGGCACACATTCAGGTCATTTTGATTTGTTAAATCAGTAAGGCCTGTCAATGTGATACTGAATCCATGAGTATTGACCACGGAGATGAAAGATTAAAGTATTGGCCTATACATCGCCTTCTATCAAATGTTATACATTAACAATCACTTTTTTTTTTTTACTTAACATGAAGTGGACTTTTATAAGTACAGTAGATTTGATCACGGGATAAGAAAATCTATTTTCCTTTGTTTGCAGTCGTAGGCTATAGTGCTGGAACAAGTCGGCAACTCAAAGCCAACTAAACTAACAACTTAATAAAAGCTCCAACAACTTTGAACCATGCAATAAGTTAAAAAAAACATTCATTCTTGAAGCCTTGATTTAGCTCCGTTAGAAATAAGCAACACATTTGTTGAGTGCATGTCGAAAGGCAAGTGTCTGAGGACTTTAAAAAAAAAACTCCTAGAACGCAGGCATCAAATCTCAATTACAAACCATCCACTGCTTCAATCTGGAGCATCCGATTATTCTGAATATTGTCCAATTCGGTGTGTCATCACTGCTGAACGGAACACCTGCGATGTCTGAAACGGGACTCCTCACATCAGGGCTATAATCATTTGTCCAAAACAACTAAAACAGTTTATATTGGACAAATGCAGTTAGGTCCCTCCCTGTTACGTTTGCGTCCATTTAAGAAACGTTTTTCAAAAGACTTGGTGTAATGAATAAACCCCAGCTGTCAACCCCAACCCGTGGGAGTGCTGCTTCTCCCAGCAACATTGTCACCCAGCTTGCTTTCCAATCTATGTCGGGGAACCCGTCAAGAAGTGCTGTGAAAAAGGGAGAAAAATAAACATTGTATATAGGGTGATCAAGGAGAAGATCAAGGAGAACTGATACCCCTGAGAAAATACAGCAGCAATAAATATGTCAAGACCAGCTGAAATGCACCGTTTGTGTTCACATTGTTAAGACTCAGAGAGAGAGAGAGACAGAGAGAGACACAGAGAGAGAGAGAGACACAGAGATAGAGAGAGACACAGAGAGAGAGAGAGAGAGAGAGAGAGATAGAGAGAGAGACACAGAAAGAGAGAGAGAGAGAGAGAGAGAGAGAGAGAGAGAGAGAGAGACACAGAAAGAGAGAGAGAGAGAGAGAGAGAGAGAGAGAATGCGTGGGCGAATGGCCATAAAGACCACGACGCAAAAGATAGGACAATAAAATACTACACATATTGTTAGGCTGTGAAGTAAATGATGGGAGGCACAACATAGCCGTCCATCGTCCAACGTATTGGCCATCCCTTTTGGTTTACAAATCATTGATTCGGACTATGTTCATATATTGTTAAAGCAGATAGTTAGGTCTTATCCACAACATAGCTATTTGATGTCCAACCCCTTCTAGCTGACGTTAGTTTCCAGAATCGAGTTGGTTTAACACCATTAACTGGAGATATTTCTTTATGAAGCATTTGATAGCTCGGTATGTTGTCTGCACAGCCCAACCAGTGACGTTAGAGAATAACGGGCTAAATAACAATGACCATATAATAATATCCATCCATTCAGCCAAATACTAGCAGCATTTGCATTAGCCAGATAGCAAATTAGCAGCGTATTTCACTACATAAGTAAAGGGGGTAAGCTCAATTATTAATTACCTAGTTAGCCACATACAGAAATACCGGCATTGTCCCATTTTATCTGAACATTTCACAAAAGACAAAAGTAGCTAGTTAGCTAACCAACCACTGGCATCGGCCTCTTCACTGTAAATTGGTTGGCTAGCTAGTTAGCTTCCGATAGCTAGTCAGTAGCCCGATAGCAAACTAGCTAGCTAGCCGTTTTGTTTTCGAAAGACTCGTTCGTGTGGCTAATTGCAATAACAGCAAGGCAGTGAGTATAGTTGTCAGTATGCTATAATCATGTGAGACCTAACGTAAATATCGCAGGATAAATATCAATGGAGACAATGAGAAAGCGCTTACCTCTCGTCTCGTCTCCCTCGTCTGGTCTGGCGTCGTCGCTGAACGTCAGGGCACGGCTCGAGCTGGGCGGCTCGAGGACGGAACGCTCACATAGAAACAGGCTATGTAGAACAAACAGGCCTCTGACATGTAGAGACACATAGAATCAGACATTAAAATACTAGAATGTACATAAACCTTCTTATGGCGGGATAAAGTTCAGCCATGTTGGTCAGGGAGTTGGTCATCCATGGTTTGCCAGTGCTGTGATAAGATAGTGTAAAATAATGCATTTGAAGAATGCACTGTGTGTTTGTTAGCTTGCTAGAAGCCAGTTTTAGAGGGATGTTATAATTTACTGCCAATTTGCTAACATTCCAATCAAAAAATGCAGTCAATCCACAACCACACACTGGCTGAAATCAGTTGATGATATGATTTAGACAAGTTTTAAATGCAACAAGTATTGATATTATATGATCATATAGTAGCACGCACAACTTTCCAAGAAAACACAAATGTTGACATTCATGGTCTGTTTACATACTGTATGTTAGAGGCTATTTATACAGAACATTGATATAACATTTGTATAAGCTGTATTTATAATTATATGACAATAGTTTAGGTTGACAATAAATATATGACACAATTTCTGATATATAAAATGCCTTACTTTTCCCCCCCAGCATATGTGGAATCAGGATTATGCTTCTACAGCCGTTCATTCCAATTGGACTAGTTTGGATTTCTCCCTGACCAAAATGGCTGCCATTTTCATTCCATTGTGGAACTTTGAACGTTTATGACATAAGACCCTCTAGCAATGTAACATGATCTCTATGTATTTGTATCGCATCAGCTCTATTCATGACATTTCTATTGGCAACGTTTGACAACGTTTGGCAACTGAACGTGGCCCGGGTTACTATATCACGTGACATACATGATTTGGTCCACTACATCTATTTTTCTGTAGATAAAAACAGCTACTATATGGAGACACGAATATCTTCAATCTACATTTTCTGAATTGATTGTACAACATTTGAGAAAATTACTTTTTATTGGCAGACCATAGCTAATTGTTATCTGTAAATGTTATAGCATGTGGCATGACTTAGTAAGATTATATTTTATTTGCAAAATAGCACAAATGCAGGTTCTGAAAGAAATTAGATGGCTAAATGTACCTACAACTTAAAAACGAAAAACGATTAAACCTGTTATTACTCCTATACCGATGGCGGCAGCATTTCACCGCTTGCTTGTTCAGTCTGTCACTGAAGAAGATAACTGTCTCTGGCTGAACCTCCTCCGCTGACTAAAAGTCATACGTCATTTCCGTTTCGTCATTTCCTGCCTACAAATTCCTCTAACTAAGTCAACGTCATTTCCTGTATGTCTATTGTCCCGCCCCCACAAAGATCATGGCGGCCCCCATGGTAGTCGGTCGAAATATTCGCACCTTCACAAGGATATTCGTAGGACTCTCACAATCGGTACAGTATTTACTACAATTCATATTAACTACATTTGTTATAATCGTTATTAATCGGTTATCCACATGTATTTCTCTAATACACGAAGGTTCTCGCACAGATCCTGCCTCTGCGAACTTAGTTAGCCAGCTAGCTCTGTTTTAGGGCGTTACTAACAACCTGGACCAGAGCTAGCCCATAGCTAGATACCTTTATCATGTTTTGTTCATTCATAGTTTTAGCTAATAACAATTTGAGCAGTTTTTACAGGGATCAATAGGATTGAACGCTTGCAGATATCATGGGAGATCTACACTATTTCGGTATGCACCTAACTAACTAGCGGACTAAACTCAACTCCATGGTACATTTTTTGAAGTATTAACCATTCGTTGCTTAAATCCATAATTTTTCAATAAACATTCATCAAATGCAACCACCAACTGCTCGTTTTGTGATACAGCAGGGAGCCTAGTGGTTAGTCATCTTCGAGAAACAGAAACTAGCAAGCAGTCGGTGGTTGTAATTGATTAACGTTTGTTGAAAAATTAGGGATTTCAGCAAACAAAGGCACGCAACTGCGGAGGACAAACATAGGTAATAGGTAAGCGTTATATTATTTACATTTTTTGAAGTATTGACCTTGGGGCGAATCGATGTAGTCGGAACTGAATTCCCCAAAGCCTGGTCTCTACTCAACTCGGTTGGCGTAGTTCATCAAACTTTCTTCACCATGGAGTTGAGTTTAGTCAGCTACTAGCAATAGTCTTCAAGTGTAAAATTCATATAGCAAACGTTTGCTACTTGTCAATCATATAGCTAAATAATCCAACTCCATTTCACCTTCTCCATTCTCCTACAGCAGCCCTCTCCAGTTGACTGCAGCCTGCCTCCACACTGGAACCTTCTCTTCCTCTCTTCCCTCATCTGTGAGTTATCCTGTGTTCTTTTTGACACTCCCAGCACAATGCCAATAGCCTTGATGCCCCCAGCACTATTGCCTTGACGTCGTCTGTTTGGTTTCGGCTTTACTTCTTCACCACAAGACTACATCACCTTGATGCACGGCTAGTCTATAACTAGGACCCCGAGTTTTCATTGTCCGATCACATGGCCAGGAAAAAGTCAGTACCCTACATGGAGCATGGATGACAGACACTGTTCTGCTCAACTTTATCTAGTAAATGACACATTTCTCTTTTCCTTCCAGGTGATTGTCACAGAGGAGCCGGACACGCTGTACCAGAAGGTGTCTGTGCTGGTGAAGGGCCATGACAAAGCAGTCCTGGACAGCTATGAGTTTTTCGCCATCCTGGCTGCCAAAGAGCTAGGAGTCACTCTGGGCAAAGTGTGAGTTGACAGAGAGGTGTTACGCTGTCACTGTCACATTAGTTTATTATGTTCCCATCTCTGAGTTTTCCTTTGACTAATTGAGATACTAGATTAGCACAGAGCATAGCTAACCCACTTTTACATTTAGATAGCAGTGCCAATCTGCATTGATAATGCTCAATGTTTTTGTTTTCTCACTATGGAAACAATACTTGCTCAAAAAGTTCTGTTTATTTTCTTTTTGTACTAGATTTGAGCCTCCAAAGAACATTGAGCGGCTGACACTTCTGAAATCTGTCCACATCTTCAAGAAACACAGGGTCCAGTACGAAATGAGGACGCACTACCGCTGCATAGAGGTAAGGCCAACAGTCTTCTTCCACCCTTAAGTTCCTACAAATGCTTCATCTTTTTCAGAACTAGAACAATCCATTGGGGATTTATAGGGTGTTGAGTTTATTTCAAGAAGAGATGGACTGATACAGGGAATGTTCAGTGGACTGATACAAATGATCCTTCTCGGGTAAATAAGATGATCAGGAAGGCTAGCTCTGTTCTGGGGATTAGCCTTGACACTCTAGAGGAGGTGGCGGAGAGATGGAGCGCTACAGGAGGCAGCTATTAGACTATTTAATGCCTCACCAGGGTGCCGTGCCGTCGGCAACATAGACCTGGAACTGTTGGGGTGTTAGGACCTAGTTTAACAATTATGCATCTATCTGTGAGTAACTCTGGTCTGTAATCACTCATTCCCTCAGAACTTATTTATTCAGCACTCATTCATTCAGGACTGTGTGTATAAATATTCATATACAGTTGTTATATAATATCACGTGCAATATTGTAAGTATTTATCTGTAATTAAACCCTGTGCACTCAGGACTGTATTTTAAGGGAATTATTATTATTACCCTAAATTATATCATACACACATTTAGCTATTTAAGTATCTCTTTTTGTCATTTACCTGTACAGTTAATGTAACCATGCAAATATTCACTTACCTGTATATTTAACAGTACATTTACCTGTACAGTTAATGTAACCATGCAAATATTCACTTACCTGTATATTTAACAGTACATTTACCTGTACAGTTAATTTAACCATGCAAAATGTTCACTTACCTGTTCATTTAACCAGACTGTATATTAAGTAAACTATTATTACCCTCGCTCATATCATATGCATTTTTAGCTACTGAAGTATTTCTCTGCCATCGACCTGTATAGTATAGTTAACCATCCACCTGTATAGTATAGTTAACCATTGACCTGTATAGTATAGTTAACCATTGACCTGTATAGTATAGTTAACCATGAATATATTCCTTTTATATCTATATCAACTTGCAATATTTGTATATTTTTTCGCCCAACACTCTGTGACAATGTATAGTGTACATATTCAGCCATCCACCCATTCTATGCAATGCCTTTTTTATAGCTTTTTTTGCACTCCAGACTTCTTGTATTTTTATACTTTTTCATACTGCCTCTCTATGTATCATGTACCGCGTATCTGTCTTTTGTGTATTTTGTTCTGGCATTTTGCACCTGCCCTGTGTTCTTCGTTGCTGCTTGACAAAGAAATTTCCCCTCGGGGATCAATAAAGTACCTATTTATCTATCGATCTACAGGGAAGGTTCAGTGGACTGATACAGGGAAGGTTCAGTGGACTGATACAGGGAAGGTTCAGTGGACTGATACAGGGAAGGTTCAGTGGACTGATACAGGGAAGGTTCAGTGGACTGATACAGGGAAGGTTCAGTGGACTGATACAGGGAAGGTTCAGTGGACTGATACAGGGAAGGTCAAGTGGACTGATGCAGGGAAGGTTCAGTGGACTGATACAGGGAAGGTTCAGTGGACTGATACAGGGAAGGTTCAGTGGACTGATACAGGGAAGGTTCAGTGGACTGATACAGGGAAGGTTCAGTGGACTGATACAGGGAAGGTTCAGTGGACTGATACAGGGAAGGTTCAGTGGACTGATACAGGGAAGGGTCAGTGGTATATTTACATCCCCTTTTCATCTCTCTCCCTTAGCTTTCTCGTGTGACTGGATCCACTGCACAGGTGTACCTGGAATACATACAGAGGAATCTGCCTGAGGGTGTGGCCATGGAGGTGAGCAAGGTAAGATTGAGAAGATGTTACAGGTTCTGTAGAGGTTTCCTTTAAAATGTATTTTATTTTCATTTGTGTCCCCTTTTATTTTTTACATCAAATTCAAACATACACATGAACAACTTAAAAACGCACACAAACAACGACTACATCTCCCCTAGGGCCCGCCCATGCTCACACCCCGTCCCTAGGGCCCGCCCATGCTCACACCCCGTCCCTAGGGCCCGCCCATGCTCACACCCCGTCCCTAGGGCCCGCCCATGCTCACACCCCGTCCCTAGGGCCCGTCCATGCTCACACCCCGTCCCTAGGGCCCGCCCATGCTCACACCCCGTCCCTAGGGCCCGCCCATGCTCACACCCCGTCCCTAGGGCCCGCCCATGCTCACACCCCGTCCCTAGTGCCCGCCCATGCTCACACCCCGTCCCTAGTGCCCGCCCATGCTCACACCCCGTCCCTAGTGCCCGCCCATGCTCACACCCCGTCCCTAGTGCCCGCCCATGCTCACACCCCGTCCCTAGTGCCCGCCCATGCTCACACCCCGTCCCTAGTGCCCGCCCATGCTCACACCCCGTCCCTAGTGCCCGCCCATGCTCACACCCCGTCCCTAGTGCCCGCCCATGCTCACACCCCGTCCCTAGTGCCCGCCCATGCTCACACCCCGTCCCTAGTGCCCGCCCATGCTCACACCCCGTCCCTAGTGCCCGCCCATGCTCACACCCCGTCCCTAGTGCCCGCCCATGCTCACACCCCGTCCCTAGTGCCCGCCCATGCTCACACCCCGTCCCTAGTGCCCGCCCATGCTCACACCCCGTCCCTAGTGCCCGCCCATGCTCACACCCCGTCCCTAGTGCCCGCCCATGCTCACACCCCGTCCCTAGTGCCCGCCCATGCTCACACCCCGTCCCTAGTGCCCGCCCATGCTCACACCCCGTCCCTAGTGCCCGCCCATGCTCACACCCCGTCCCTAGTGCCCGCCCATGCTCACACCCCGTCCCTAGTGCCCGCCCATGCTCACACCCCGTCCCTAGTGCCCGCCCAAGCTCACACCCCGTCCCTAGTGCCCGCCCAAGCTCACACCCCGTCCCTAGTGCCCGCCCATGCTCACACCCCGTCCCTAGTGCCCGCCCATGCTCACACCCCGTCCCTAGTGCCCGCCCATGCTCACACCCCGTCCCTAGTGCCCGCCCATGCTCACACCCCGTCCCTAGTGCCCGCCCATGCTCACACCCCGTCCCTAGTGCCCGCCCATGCTCACACCCCGTCCCTAGTGCCCGCCCATGCTCACACCCCGTCCCTAGTGCCCGCCCATGCTCACACCCCGTCCCTAGTGCCCACCCAAGCTATTTCAATAATAAATCAATAGATGTTTCCATTGTGTTAATGATGGCGGAATGATTTCCACGTTTTTAAATAAATGTTTTTTTCAAGATGAGTGATAAAAATAATTGTCCTGCCCATTGGGTTTCTCACTACACCCCCATATGCCAATCTTCATTGTTTTATGCCTTGGTTTGCCGTCTTATGTCAACTGGAATAAGATCAGTCATATACCTTAATCTGTTTTGGGTATAATAAAGGATTTAGCATTCTTATACACACATTCTGATTTGAAAGTACTCTGACTACTTCTGGTTGTAATATTTCTGTATCTCTTTAGACCTCCATGGAGAAGGTTCCAGAACATATCCTGGAACCCATGTGGAATGACCCGCCCACTGAAGAGAAGCCCAGCCAATAAGAGCAGAGTCCCATACATAAGCTGCTTATCTGCTGGCTGTTGCCAGCACCCAATCAAGAAGACAGAACCTCCAGCCCTGAGACCGGTCCAGAGAATATGCTAGTTGACAAGGGTCAGCCAGAGCAAGGTGCTGCATAGATGACTGATCCTTATCATTGAATCATTGGTAAGCTAGCTGTGCAGCCCCTAGCTCAGGCCAACCCTCATGAACAAGCAGTGACTCCGTATCTGTGGAACAGTGCATATCTTCCACAAAAAGCACGACCTGAAACTGAGGGATGGTCAGTAGTCATCTGCTCTCTGAGTTCAGCTTATGCTGCTCATTTTATTTGGCTTTCTTTTTCTTGTAATGTCCACATTTCTGTACTCCAAAAGACTTACAGGATGTATGTTATGTATGTTTTGTTATAAAACTATTAATTATCATAAGTCTTTATCGTTCATTGTTTCTAGGGCTTTGTTTTATGATACGTGTTTTCTTTTGAATGCTAAGATATTAAGATATTTAAAGATGTATTTGCCAGATAAAGAGGGATTATGTTGGATGTAACATATGCACCATAGCTGGCTGGCTTTCTTGATGGGTATTGATTTGGTTTGCATTGTGTGGATCTGTAAGCAGTATAGAAGGCCAACACAGGAAATTCATTGAGATGTTTATTGAAGGACAGCAATACACAACTCAAAAGGCAAAACCGGAAATGATTGCACTGAATTAGAATATATATTTTTAACATACTCACAACAATGGCTACTTATTCTGACCAAATGAAAGGCCAGTGCTTCTTCGTGTTATATAAGCAGTTGTCCTAGTAGAATTCCCTTAGTTTAATCAACATGGTCACTTCCGCTGGCTGCTCTACATAAAAACCTCTCCGGCCCCTCCCCTTCTCTTCCACTGGATCCAGATGAGTCATACATATGAAGACAACCCTCAGACCTTAATCTAATTAAGCACCTGTGTGAGTGAGGAAGCTTGGATCGCTTTACAGTCTTTGCTGCTGTTGACTCAATGTTAAAAGGTAATTTCTGCTATCCTTCTATGTATATTTCAGTGCAGTACTGATTATTTGTATTGACAAGTAGGCTATGGACTGGTGGCAATCTATTAAAGGCCCAGTGCAGTCAAAATGAAGTTTTTCTTGTTTTGTATCAGCTGATGAAACTAACACTAAAAATGTGATCTGTGTTATTTCCTGATAGTTGCTGGTCAAATACAATCTACACAGATTGGGCTCCTGAGTGGCGTTGCAGTCTAAGACACTGCATCTCAGTGCTAGAGGAGTCACTACAGACAACCTGGTTCAGTGGTCTAAGACACTGCATCTCAGTGCTAGAGGAGTCACTACAGACAACCTGGTTCAGTGGTCTAAGACACTGCATCTCAGTGCTAGAGGAGTCACTACAGACAACCTGGTTCAGTGGTCTAAGACACTGCATCTCAGTGCTAGAGGAGTCACTACAGACAACCTGGTTCAGTGGTCTAAGACACTGCATCTCAGTGCTAGAGGAGTCACTACAGACAACCTGGTTCAGTGGTCTAAGACACTGCATCTCAGTGCTAGAGGAGTCACTACAGACAACCTGGTTCAGTGGTCTAAGACACTGCATCTCAGTGCTAGAGGAGTCACTACAGACAACCTGGTTCAGTGGTCTAAGACACTGCATCTCAGTGTTAGAGGAGTCACTACAGACAACCTGGTTCAGTGGTCTAAGACACTGCATCTCAGTGCTAGAGGAGTCACTACAGACAACCTGGTTCAGTGGTCTAAGACACTGCATATCAGTGCTAGAGGAGTCACTACAGACAACCTGGTTCAGTGGTCTAAGACACTGCATCTCAGTGCTAGAGGAGTCACTACAGACAACCTGGTTCAGTGGTCTAAGACACTGCATCTCAGTGCTAGAGGAGTCACTACAGACAACCTGGTTCAGTGGTCTAAGACACTGCATCTCAGTGCTAGAGGAGTCACTACAGACAACCTGGTTCAGTGGTCTAAGACACTGCATCTCAGTGCTAGAGGAGTCACTACAGACAACCTGGTTCAGTGGTCTAAGACACTGCATCTCAGTGCTAGAGGAGTCACTACAGACAACCTGGTTCAGTGGTCTAAGACACTGCATCTCAGTGCTAGAGGAGTCACTACAGACAACCTGGTTCAGTGGTCTAAGACACTGCATCTCAGTGCTAGAGGTGTCACTACAGACAACCTGGTTCAGTGGTCTAAGACACTGCATCTCAGTGCTAGAGGAGTCACTACAGACAACCTGGTTCAGTGGTCTAAGACACTGCATCTCAGTGCTAGAGGAGTCACTACAGACAACCTGGTTCAGTGGTCTAAGACACTGCATCTCAGTGCTAGAGGAGTCACTACAGACAACCTGGTTCAGTGGTCTAAGACACTGCATCTCAGTGCTAGAGGAGTCACTACAGACAACCTGGTTCAGTGGTCTAAGACACTGCATCTCAGTGCTAGAGGAGTCACTACAGACAACCTGGTTCAGTGGTCTAAGACACTGCATCTCAGTGCTAGAGGAGTCACTACAGACAACCTGGTTCAGTGGTCTAAGACACTGCATCTCAGTGCTAGAGGAGTCACTACAGACAACCTGGTTCAGTGGTCTAAGACACTGCATCTCAGTGCTAGAGGAGTCACTACAGACAACCTGGTTCAGTGGTCTAAGACACTGCATCTCAGTGCTAGAGGAGTCACTACAGACAACCTGGTTCAGTGGTCTAAGACACTGCATCTCAGTGCTAGAGGAGTCACTACAGACAACCTGGTTCAGTGGTCTAAGACACTGCATCTCAGTGCTAGAGGAGTCACTACAGACAACCTGGTTCAGTGGTCTAAGACACTGCATATCAGTACTAGAGGAGTCACTACAGACAACCTGGTTCAGTGGTCTAAGACACTGCATCTCAGTGCTAGAGGAGTCACTACAGACCCTGGTTCAGTGGTCTAAGACACTGCATCTCAGTGCTAGAGGAGTCACTACAGACAACCTGGTTCAGTGGTCTAAGACACTGCATATCAGTGCTAGAGGAGTCACTACAGACAACCTGGTTCAGTGGTCTAAGACACTGCATCTCAGTGCTAGAGGAGTCACTACAGACAACCTGGTTCAGTGGTCTAAGACACTGCATCTCAGTGCTAGAGGAGTCACTACAGACAACCTGGTTCAGTGGTCTAAGACACTGCATCTCAGTGCTAGAGGAGTCACTACAGACAACCTGGTTCAGTGGTCTAAGACACTGCATATCAGTGCTAGAGGAGTCACTACAGACAACCTGGTTCAGTGGTCTAAGACACTGCATCTCAGTGCTAGAGGAGTCACTACAGACAACCTGGTTCAGTGGTCTAAGACACTGCATCTCAGTGCTAGAGGAGTCACTACAGACAACCTGGTTCAGTGGTCTAAGACACTGCATCTCAGTGCTAGAGGAGTCACTACAGACAACCTGGTTCAGTGGTCTAAGACACTGCATCTCAGTGCTAGAGGAGTCACTACAGACAACCTGGTTCAGTGGTCTAAGACACTGCATCTCAGTGCTAGAGGAGTCACTACAGACAACCTGGTTCAGTGGTCTAAGACACTGCATCTCAGTGCTAGAGGAGTCACTACAGACAACCTGGTTCAGTGGTCTAAGACACTGCATCTCAGTGCTAGAGGAGTCACTACAGACAACCTGGTTCAGTGGTCTAAGACACTGCATCTCAGTGCTAGAGGAGTCACTACAGACAACCTGGTTCAGTGGTCTAAGACACTGCATCTCAGTGCTAGAGGAGTCACTACAGACCCTGGTTCAGTGGTCTAAGACACTGCATCTCAGTGCTAGAGGAGTCACTACAGACAACCTGGTTCAGTGGTCTAAGACACTGCATCTCAGTGCTAGAGGAGTCACTACAGACCCTGGTTCAGTGGTCTAAGACACTGCATCTCAGTGCTAGAGGAGTCACTACAGACAACCTGGTTCAGTGGTCTAAGACACTGCATCTCAGTGCTAGAGGAGTCACTACAGACAACCTGGTTCAGTGGTCTAAGACACTGCATCTCAGTGCTAGAGGTGTCATTACAGACCCTGGTTCCATCCTGGGCTGCCCAGCGTCGTCCGGGTTAGGGGAGGCTGGGGTAGGCCGTCATTGTAAATAAGAACTTGTTCTTAATTGACTTGCCTAGTTAAATAATGGTTAAATAGATCAAATAAAACACAGGACCTTCTGATCAGCAGGTTTGCATGGGTGGGAGTTTTGGGTTCCCATGGTGATATCACCATGCAGTAAATTGGTTAAAGTTGCGCTAAAATTCTAATATACTGAACAAAAAATATAAATATGCATCTGTTGGTCACAGATATTTTAAAAGTAGGGGCGTGGATCAGAACCAGTCAGGCCATTTGCCTCATGCAGCGCTACATCTCCTTCGCATAGAGTTGATCAGGCTGTTGATTGTGGCCTGTGGAATGTTGTCCCACTCCTCTTCAATAGCTGTGCGAAGTTGCAAGAACTGGAACACGCTGTCATACACGTAGATCCAGAGCATCCCAAACATGCTCAATAGATGACGTGTCTGGTGAGTATGCAGGCCATGGAAGAACTGGGACATTTTCATCTTCCAGGAATTGTGTATAGATCTTTGCGACATGGGGCCGTGCATTATCAAGCTGAAACATGAGGTGATGGCAGCGGATGAATGGCACGACAATGGGCCTCAGGATCTCGTCATGGCATTCAAATTGCCATCGATAAAATGCAATTGTCTGCTTTGTCCTTAGCTTATGCCTGCCCATACCATAACCCCACTGCCACCAAGGAGCACTCTGTTCACAACGCTGACATCAGCAAACCGCTCGGCCCACACAACGCCACACACGTGCAGTTGTGAGGCCGGTTGGATGTACTGCCAAATTCTCTAAAATTATGTTGGAGGCAGGCTTATGATAATTGAATGTTAATTTCTCTATCTGGCAACAGCTCTAGTACACATTCCTGCAGTCAGCATGCCAATTGCATCCTCCCTCAAATCTTGAGACATCTGTGGCATTGTGTTGTGTGACAACTGCCCATGTTAGAGGCATTTCATTGTCCCCAGCACAAGGTGCACCTATGTAATGATCATGCTGTTTAATCAGCTTCTTGATATGCCACACCTGTCAGGTGGATGGATTATCTTTGCTAAGGGGAAATGCTCACTTACAGGGATGTAAACAAATTTGTACATTCAATTTTAGAGAAATAAGCTTTTTGTGTATATGGAACATTTCTGAAACATGGTATCAACACTTGACATGTTGAGTTTATATTTTTGTTCGCCTAATTTCAGTTTGTGACAAAATAAGATAGTATAGTGTAAAGAATCATTGTACCATCTAAACTGCTGTGAATAGTTCCGGCAGAGCATGGCGCTCAGATGGCAGAGCATGGCGCTCAGATGGCAGAGCATGGCGCTCACATGGCAGAGCATGGCGCTCACATGGCAGAGCATGGCGCTTGCAATGCCAGGGTTGTGGGTTCGATTCCCACGGGGGACCAGTATGAAAAAAGTATAAACATGTCTGCACTAACTATCCACTAACTATGTATGCGACTTATCCAGAGTACGTCGCTCTGAATAAGAGCATCTGTTAAATGTAAATGTGATCAAGTCTAAAACTTTGCTCATAAACTGCTGCCATCTAGTTGACAGAATATAAACTGCGCCTGGACTCTCAAGTAATAATATGGCCCTTCTCTTGCATTTCAAAGATGATGTGACAACTTAATTAAAGCCCATTCATTTCACATTTCCACAAAGTGTTTCCTTTCAAATGGTATCAATAATAAGCATATCCTTGCTTCAGGTCCTGAGCTACAGACAGTTAGATTTGGGTTTGTCATTTTAGGGTCCGATCCAAAACCCTGTAATTTACATATGGTAATCATTATTACCATAATTATCATATTGATTACAAAAAAAGATCTTAGCTTTATGGCTCCTTGTGTGCTTTTGTATCTTTTATGTTCATACATGTTTGCATGTAAGATTTACCGTATCGTTGTACCTAAAAAGGCCATTCATTACTGTATTAATTTACAAAAGATATCTAAACACAACACAAACAATAGGCAATGTTCTCCCTTTTCCTTTCTGCCTCACCTGCTTCAACCACGGGTTCCAGACTTTCTCTCCATTTCCGTCCTGTAAAAGAGAATCTCCAAGATTCAAAGGGAGGGAGGGAAGGGATTTGGACACAAGAGGAGTGGGGGGGGGGGGGGGGGGGGTGTTGGGGTCTGCTGCCTTCGGAAGCACTAAAACCCCCTTCTGTAGGCAACAACAGTCAGTCTGTCATCATCACTGTTAGAAGCAGAGGGGACTCCAAAGGAAGACTGGGAGAGAGGGCAGCAAAGAAAGACTGGTTCATATCAAGAGGACAGAGATGGACAGAGGGGAGAAAAGGTGCAACACCTGCCTACTGTTTTTCTGAAGCACAGTGTGTGTATCACAGGAGGTTGGTGGTACCTTAATTGGGGAGGATGGGCTCGTGGTAATGGCTGGAGTGGAATTAACAGGATCAAATACATCAAACACATGGTTTGATGCCGTTCACTTTGCTCCGTTCCAGCCATTATTATGAGCCGTCCTCCCCTCACCAGCCTCCACTGGTGTGTGTGTACTGGATTAGGTGCTGCAAGGCCCTGCTGTGTGTCTACATTGAGGATGGATGTTTTCTGTTTTTCAGAGGTAATGCCATATGCTTGTTTTATCAGCGGTATGTACTTCTCATTAATAATACATGTCTGTCCATATGACTGCATTTATTCATGACTTTTCTCTGACTGGTTGCATTACCTCTGCGTTGTATCATGTAAAAACAACAAAGCCAGCATGAATCCGTAACAACCGGATTATTCACTTTATTTGTAATAACTCTGTGTTTATCATCTTTAATGACTCCAAGGGCGCCACAAAACTGTAGCCAGTAAAATAAACAGTGTTTATTAGATAGCAATACTGCTGATAATAAGCTGTGCTTGATCTCATTTGAGTTTCAAGTGTACTGTATGTATGAGGTCGGTGTTGCACCTTTACATGTAACTGAGGTAGATTTGAACTAATGACAATCAAGAGAGAACAAATATTTTATGTAAAATGTTTATGAAAGATATAGAACAGTGGGATGTGCTTGTGTCATTCAATCCCTGTCCTCCTCTGGCATCTATGGTAGAGACTACAGCATGTTCTACAATGTGAATTTGGCAGATTACAACTCCTATGGGGGGAGAATGTCCTCCTTTTAAACAGACTACCATTGGAATTCTGCCTGGGAGTTTTTATTGAGACGGAGGAAACATTTCAGTGCGATGCATTTCTAGAGTGGTGTGTCCGGTGGTCAAACCTCAGCTGGTCGGGTTTGCTCATTCAGAGAGTTCCATGTGTCAAAGGCATATCCACTGCATATATCGCTCTTCAGAATAACATTACTGCATAGTTGCACTGCTTTCTCAAGTCATTTATGATGTGCATTATTGTAGCTTTCAGCCCTCAGCGTGACTATAACATATTTTTCTTTCTGCGTGATAATTTCCAAACTCTCCTGACCCATTTCACTTTTACAGTTAAGACTTTCCCATAAGAGTTCTTGGTCCTCCAACGTCATCATATGACGACGTGACCTTAGATTCATGTCAAGGTGTGCGTCAGTGTTGCATAATATATGTGTGTATGTTGCAGCAAAAATATCAATAGCATTAAAACTGTTTGAAGAACATTCATTCAGAATGTGCAGTTTGTGTTTCAGTGATAACTCAGCAATTGTTGTGAGTGGTACCGTTACCATGACTACAGCAGTGTAACCACTGTGTGGCTTTAAAGTATAATAACATTGTTGTCCATTCTCTTTATTTAATTACAGTCATGTTGTGTCAAGTTGACTCTCAGACTTGGACTTTAAAAAAACAATAAAAAAGAGCAGTTCAGTTAAGTTTTATTTTCTTTTCCTTCATGACTACGTCATAGTTATTTACTGCTTTCCAAAATACATCCACAAATCCACAAAGTTATGTCAGTTACAGTAAGTATAACGTATGATAACACTTCAAAACTTAACACACTGAATAGTAAGTATCTTAGACTAAACTGAAGCAATTACTTGTTTCGTAATTTGCTTTCAAATATACTGTAAACGCTGCTAGTATATATATTTATTATATTATTTCAATATAGTATCAATTTATGTTCTTTAGTCATTCCACAATATAGATTGCTGAACACAAACATGAATTGTTCCAAATAGCAATATTCATTAACTTAAAATAGCTGCACATTAATCATATAAAATGCCACGTAAAAGAATCATGAATACTTGACATGTAAAATATTGTATTTTCTCTGTACGTGAGTCTAAACAGCTTTTGCTGTAGTTGTGTTCTGCTTGGTGAAGTTGTAATACGAAAGTATATCCATGTAACAAAAGGGAAAGTTAGGGAGGTCCAAGGTGTCAGAAACTAGTAACTGGTGCTTGAGGGCTGTTGCACATTGCTTTCTTTCTTTCTTTCTTTCTTTCTTTCTTTCTTTCTTTCTTTCTTTCTTTCTATCTCTCCTTCTTTTCTTTCTCACTCACACACAATGTGTAATTCCTGTTTTTATTAGGGTCAGATGTTTCTTAAGGTTCACAGAGTGACCACCACAAGACCACATGACATCTAAGGGATTTGAATATCAACACTTATCATCCCTTTGGGATTCTTTTTCAATCATATTTTTATTCTCTCAGTACTATACAACTTTGTCCTAATACCAAGAGCATTTTTTTCCCAATAACAAAAGTTACAATAAAAGTGAGAATGCCTTTTTATACTGTTAAGGTCTGAGGCATTTCAGTGTCCACTTGTTGATTCACATCTTCTCCTCCGGTATACAATATCAATATCCAGACATTTGGCTACAGGGTGTTCCATAAGGATGTTTAAAAGGGGGTCTTCGTTTTATGACACATATTAAGGTGCTCTTAGCTCCGTTTAGCCACTCCCTGCTAAAGCCTGTAAAGCTCTCTGTTACTGTATTATTTTAGGGCAGGCTGCGTTAAACCCGTCGGCCACCAGGGGGCCCTGGCCACCTCTGGCCTCTGCCAGGTGTGGGGTGATGAGGAGGAGAAGCTGGTCCATTGTGGTAGCTGTGTAAAAGGATAAAATCACACATTGTATTCTCGTGCTCTGCCACCAGGGTGTACACTCTGATAGCAGTGTGTACACCCTCTCATCTCTTCCACTGCACTGGAGGGTCTCCCCCTTTCAGCTACTCACTGTGTTGATCACACTTCTCTTTCATGCACTATTTAAAACTGTGGGTCCCAAACTTTGAGCAGGATTTAAGATTTACGATTATTTATTCATGTTTTCTTGACTTTCTTTCATTGTCATTCTTGATGCTATTTGATTAAACCGTACTGTTGCTAAGAAACGCGAAGAAGAGGCATTAAATGGGGTTCACATCAATAGAGAACAAGAGGTGGGAAGTTAGAGGGAAGTTAGAGGGAAGTTAGAGGGAAGTTAGAGGGAAGTTAGAGGGAAGTAGAGGGAAGTAGAGGGAAGTTAGAGGGAAGTTAGAGGGAAGTTAGAGGGAAGTTAGAGGGAAGTCAGAGGGAAGTTAGAGGGAAGTCAGAGGGAAGTTAGAGGGAAGTTAGAGGGAAGAAAGGGGAGACAAGCTGTATGTGTCATAACAGAGCTGCAGAGTAGGAGGGAGGAATGGAGTGGTTGATGTACATATTTACAAACATCTTACCCTCTGGGGCCCCTGGGGTGGAAGTGGCGTGGGGGCATGCCTCTTCCTCTGGGGTGTGGGGGGTGCCCTCTAAAGCCTGGGTGGCCCAGGGGGGGAGGTGGAGGGGGGCCGTGTCTATGGTGGGAAGGGTACAGTCATTTCAAGAGCAAGTTAAAAACACCAACTAACACCAAGGACATATTATTTGGACATATCTCCTGAGTGACTCGTATGTGGCTATACTGGTAGGCTTTACCTGTGCATTGGTGGGTAGGGGCCTCTCAGGTGCATGGGTGGGGGTGGAGGAGGACCCATGCCCATTGGTCCGCCTCTCCCCATAGGACCGCCCCTTCGCATAGGCCCGCCCCTCCCCATCGGACTGCCCCTCCCCATCGGACCTCCCCTCCCCATCGGACCGCCCCTCCCCATAGGCCCGGCCCTCCCCATCAGAGCGCTCCTCCCTCCTCTCCTGCCCCTCATATCTGGGTACGGCCGCATCCTCCCCATCCCTCTCCTGCAGGCAGAAATAGGCATCATGGGAGAATAAGTAATTTGGTGTGAGTCAGAAGCATTGAGGAAAAACAATGGAAATGTGAAAATGAATTCCACAAATAACATGTTGATACCTGTAATTCATTCAGCTCCATGTTGATACCTGTCATTCATTCAGCTCCATGTTGATACCTGTCATTCATTCAGCTCCATGTTGATACCTGTCATTCATTCAGCTCCATGTTGATACCTGTCATTCATTCAGCTCCATGTTGATACCTGTCATTCATTCAGCCAAATGTTGATACCTGTCATTCATTCAGCTCCATGTTGATACCTGTCATTCATTCAGCTCCATGTTGATACCTGTCATTCATTCAGCCAAATGTTGATACCTGTCATTCATTCAGCTCCATGTTGATACCTGTCATTCATTCAGCTCCATGTTGATACCTGTCATTCATTCAGCTCCATGTTGATACCTGTCATTCATTCAGCTCCATGTTGATACCTGTCATTCATTCAGCTCCATGTTGATACCTGTCATTCATTCAGCTCCATGGCTTTGACACTACACTAATACCATCCCATGCATACAGAAGCATCAGTTCCTTACCTCATGGGTCCAAACCCGTTCATGTCCCCACCCTGTCCTCTATCCCCCCTGCCTCGTCCAGGTGGGCCAAATCCTTTCATCATCAGGCCCCGTCCACCACGCATGCCTCCTCGACCAATCCGGAACCCCTGGCCACGCCCTTTGAACCCACCACGACCCCTGTAGAGAGGAAGAAAGGGACATACTGTAGTGTTACATTCTACAGGGTAATGATGACTGACCAATAGCAGCCTGAGAAGATCTAGTCACATGACTGACCTGGATTTGTTTTCGGATATGGGCTCCACAGATGCATCTTGGGAAGTTTCTGTGTTGTCCGTCACCTGCTCTGTATCTGTGTCCATCTGATAACACAAGGACAGAAAGACGTCATATGTAGTGGATTACGAAGCAATGATTACCAGTCATCTTTGAAGGGAATTTGGTTACACTGTCTTAAAAGCTGCTTCAAAAGGCTTTAAGACTGTCATAACATTAACATGACAGTTGTCATAACAGTTAGAACAGCTGATGTTAACTTACGAGCATAGTCAGACATGGCTAGCATTACAGTATATCTAGGTTTGCGTAAAGTGTAACATTTCAACCTGAGTTGGAAGCTTAGCCTATGACTGCTCCTCACATTGGAAGTAATACACAGATGCCCCATACATTCATGGGTATGTTATACTGTACATTATTCAACCTATAGTCATTTTGATATTGTGTGTAAATCGATCGTATTCCAATGCTTTGGGGACGTCATCCCCTTTAAGCTGTCATGTAATCTACCATCTGTTCAGAATGGCAGGCGTTTTAACACATTCAAATGAGGGCCCAAGTCAATAGGCCACACAGGCTTCTACACAATAGAGACCCTACAGGAGTCTCACACATTCCTAATGAAACTATTGTAGCTGGTGGGAGGAATAGAGTTTCTAAAGGTTGTCAGTAGAAAAGACATGCTTGCTTAATACATACCTCTAAAATGACTACAAGGGAAATGTTACTGTAGGGCACTAAACAGTATTGTTGTTGTGTTTTTAATTTGACAGAACATGAACATTTGAATCAGCCAAATAACCATATAAAAGAGGCTGTGTGAAACATAACTACTACTGTCTGTCTGCTAAGTCACATATGAGAGTTATAACTACTACTGTCTGTCTGCTAAGTCACATTTAAGAGTTATAACTACCAGATTGTCTGTCTGCTAAGTCACATTTAAGAGTTATAACTACCAGATTGTCTGTCTGCTAAGTCACATTTGAGAGTTATAACTACCAGATTGTCTGTCTGCTAAGTCACATTTGAGAGTTATAACTACCAGGTTGTCTGTCTGCTAAGTCACATTTGAAAGTTATAACTACCAGATTGTCTGTCTGCTAAGTGACATTTGAGAGTTATATCTACCAGATTCCAGTGAATGAGGTAATCACGATGCCACTGGAGGAGGAAAAAAGGACAAACTGATATTTTTCTGTAAAACTAAATAAATAAGTGAAAAGACCAATTAAACAATTAGTAACAGTACACAGTACAAGACTGGCTGATTAGTAACAGTACACAGTACAAGACTGGCTGATTAGTAACAGTACACAGTACAAGACTGGCTGATTAGTAACAGTACACAGTACAAGACTGGCTGATTAGTAACAGTACACAGTACACAGTACAAGACTGGCTGATTAGTAACAGTACACAGTACACAGTACAAGACTGGCTGATTAGTAACAGTACACAGTACAAGACTGGCTGATTAGTAACAGTACACAGTACAAGACTGGCTGATTAGTAACAGTACACAGTACAAGACTGGCTGATTAGTAACAGTACACAGTACAAGACTGGCTGATTAGTAACAGTACACAGTACAAGACTGGCTGATTAGTAACAGTACACAGTACAAGACTGGCTGATTAGTAACAGTACACAGTACAAGACTGGCTGATTAGTAACAGTACACAGTACACAGTACAAGACTGGCTGATTAGTAACAGTACACAGTACACAGTACAAGACTGGCTGATTAGTAACAGTACACAGTACAAGACTGGCTGATTAGTAACAGTACACAGTACAAGACTGGCTGATTAGTAACAGTACACAGTACAGCACAAGAGCAATCTGGGAAACTTCTGACATCATGAGTTACCATGATCCATGTTCAGTATACCAGAGAAACCCCCAATAATAAGCCTTTGAGTCAAGGTTATTAGATATCTAGATATCCATACTAAGACCTGTGTTTATGGGGGAGTACAGAGCTTCAAAAATCCCTGCTCCAGTCGTGATCCCTTTCAGTCAATGGTTGAAACCTAAACCTGGACATTCGTAGAGAGAGTGCCAGTTTATGGCTGGGCAGAGTTGTGCATTGACTGACTGAGCATGCACAAACGAACACAGAGAGAGGGAATCCTAAGCCAATGAGAGCTTTAGGAGTTAGGCACAGTGGCTGCATGGAGTGAAGCTGGGGCCAAAGCTGGCGGTCATGAGAGATTATTTATAGTGCAAAGGCCTGGGTCTATTGTAAAATGTAGCACCTGCACCATTGCAAGGCTGGAGTAGGGGAAAGGCAGGAGTGGGGGATGGGGTAGGCTGTGGGGCAGAAGACAGGGAAACACACACACACACCACAACACAGTCAATGGTCATTCCACACGCCTTGGAGCTCCAGAACAGCCTGCACCAACAGACAGTGAGGAATCTCACTACTGCATTGTGGGGTGACATTTTAGAATCTGCCTCAAGGAAGCAGCCCTCTGAGGCAAGATGAAAGATATGGGGAGGTCTGTCTTTCTGTGCAGGGGCTTGTAATATACTGTGGCAATTGTGGGAGATATAAAGCTGATAATCATGGAGTTTCTGATTGATTTGTGTTGAAATTCTTCCTGATATCTCATAAATTCTTAATGAATCTGTTCATCTATCTTGCAAACACAAACGATATCTAGCTATCAAAATGACAGTTACGTTATCATCAGTGATTTAGCACCATCTCATTTGGAGAGTGCTAAGCTTAAATTACATACATATATATATATATATATATATATATATATATATATATATATATATACATATATATATATATATATATATATATATATATATATATATATATATATATATATATATATTATAAGAAGTATTATTAAGGTACTATAAGAAGTTTGGATATCATTTTAACTTCAGGTTATGGACACCTAGGGAAACAACATTTGTCAAAGGCAACTAGCAGTTCAATGATAATAATTAATTAGTCCTCAAAATAACTGCCAAGGGTCAATAAACATGGTGTTATTTCCAACAATAGCCAGACAAACGTCATGGAAATATACTAAACATAGCTGCAGCTGATTACAAATGACATTAGCGACACCCACAACCATCAATATTTTGACCATGAGAAAATAATATTAATGTTTTATTTGAGCTTTCTACTGCCTTTATTTATTTATGTATTTTAAATAGTGCACAATGTTCCTTCTGCACGACTTCACAAAATCAATAGGCACAGTACCATCTGTGGAAAGCTCACATCACTTGGTTCTTTGGTGAAGTAATAAACAGGGAAATATCTTCAATTTATCAAGAAAAGCTGATTAAAAAGTAGGCTACCTTTCTCATGTCTATAATCCTCCATTCGATAAGGTTGTCTGAATCACAGTTATAACGAAACGGATTGGCGCAGTGGTTGTTCAAATCTGGATGGAATTATTAGATAAATACGGAGGTCTGGAATTCAGAAATAGAATGACGTTAATGTAAAATATGAAGAAGCAATGTCTTACCTCACTGCTAGTGAAGACTATTAAGGTCCAGAAATACAACTAAATATAGATACTTACTCTAAATAAAATGAAAATATAAAAAGGTTTGAAAAAATAAAATGTAAAAAATATTCTATTCTATACCCTGTCCCTATATCTAGCTTTGAAATGGCGGCATCGGCCGAACCGATTACATCCAAGGCTCCGATTTTGAGTCAAGGATAAATTGTAGCGAGAGTCACGCCCACAGGAAATAGAGTCGTTCTCTGATTGGCTAAAACAGCTGTTCTTGTAATACCCGCTTTAGAATTTGGACCTTGTTCTAGGTAGAGGTAACCATTGTTTGGTGAAATGTTTGCCATGCAATTGTGAGCAATTATTTATAAACTCAAGTACAGAAGGCTAAGGCTAAAGATGACAGAAATATTCCCTATAATCGAATTGGATTGAATTTAGAAATAGAAATGTGATATACACTGAGTATACCAAACATTAGGAACACCTTCCTAGTATTGAATTCACCCCCGCCCCTTTTGTCCTCAGAACAGCAAAAAATAATCAGGTCAAGGAATCTACAAGGTTTCGAAAGCGTTCCACAGGGATGCTGGCCCATGTTGACTCCAATGATTCCCACAGCTGTGTCAAATTGGCTGGAAGGCCTTTGGGTTCTTGATACACACAGGAAACGGTGCGCCTGGCACCTACTACCATACCCTGTTCAAAGACACTTTTTGTGTCTTGCTCATTCACCCTCTGAAAGCCCCCCCTCTTCACTTTATTTATTTATACCAAACATTAGGAACACCTTCCTAGTATTGAATTCACCCCCGCCCCTTTTGTCCTCAGAACAGCAAAAAATAATCAGGTCAAGGAATCTACAAGGTTTCGAAAGCGTTCCACAGGGATGCTGGCCCATGTTGACTCCAATGATTCCCACAGCTGTGTCAAATTGGCTGGAAGGCCTTTGGGTTCTTGATACACACAGGAAACGGTGCGCCTGGCACCTACTACCATACCCTGTTCAAAGACACTTTTTGTGTCTTGCTCATTCACCCTCTGAAAGCCCCCCCTCTTCACTTTATTTATTTATTGAACCTTTATTTAACTAAGCAAGTCATCTACACTGACTGAAGTGGATTTAACAAGTGACAGTTGTTCTTAATGTTTTGTATACTCAGTGTATGTCATGTGGACCTATGCTTTGTCTGTGTCATATGATGAAAACATTGCAAATATAGAGGACAATATTGGCATAATACTAACTTCAAATATATGTTTGAATCCTCTCCATAGTATTGAATATGATGGGCATCACAGAGTTAAAAGAAAATAACATTAATCCGGCCCAAATGTACATTTTGTTTATAATGTTTGTTTAATTCATGTCAATAATGTAAAACAATAATAGCCTATTCACATTCAAGAAAATTACATGGTCAAGTCAAGTCCCCACAGAATAACAATTATTTACATCAGATGAGGGGCAGAACAATTCTAAATACAATATGAGAAATTAAGTTATCATCCACAATAGCACCAGTATCAAAATGAACAATCCAAAAATAGTTTTCCAAACAAAGGTTTGACAATAGCCTACACTTATACCAAATAGTTTGGCCCCGTTACGCATCATTTAAAACGTGGCCAGCTTTTACGCACATCATTACGCGTGGTTGAGGATGTCCGAAAGTTCATTTATATACTCAATGGTGTATTTGAGAGTTTGGATTTTGGTCAGAGGTTGTCCCCTTTTACTGTAATCTGGAGGCAGGTAGTCGCGGAGCTGGTGCAAAGCTTCTGCTAGGCTCCTCATTCTCATCTTCTCCCTCTCACTCGCCTTCATGCGTCTCTTGGTCGACATCTTTGGTTTGGTTTGTTTCAGCATTGCGCACGGGGTCGGGCTGTGTCCTGGTAAGCCATAGGATAAATGTTCGAAGCTCTGATGCCCAGTTGAGCTTGAGGACATGTCGGGCGAAGAGCACATCGAATCGAATGATGATTCTGGTGAGGTGGACTGAAGAGAATCATGCCCGTCCCCAAAAGCCCTTTCATGCGTCTTCCAATCCCATTCAGAGAGCATTTTTGAGGTAACAACTTCAATGTCACAATCCATGTTAGCAATATCCTCAGACACGTTCTCCATAGTGTGGCCTCGATGATAGGCTATCCGGCAGCTCGGTGGAGAGCAAATTCTGAAAAGCGGTTTGGGGAACCGTTTTATATGGACGCAGCTCTCGGTGGTTTATGAGTTCAAGCGAAAGTTCAAAGAAAACTCAAGTGCCAAAATGTGACCTTCCCGAAGGACGTCGTTCGTTGTCACCGAGGTGCCAATAAGGCAAAATAGACTGATAATGTGTAACAGAATGAAAAATAATTAGATTTTCTTTGTGGGAAATGGTTATTTAGATGGGCACGACAACAATTATCAGTTTGATGTGATCTCTCTAATGAAGGAATGAAAGGAGATTGTTACATCTGGGCTTTTCACACGTCATTGCCAGGATGGGCAACGTGTGTCTAGGCGTACTCCAAAATTTAGAAGGTAAACAGACGTATACTTTTTTAAAATTCTGAACAAAAATATAAAGGCAACATGTCAAGTGTTGGTCCCATGTTTCATGAGCTGAAATAAAAGATCCCATAATTTTTCCATTCGCACAAAAAGCTTAATTATCTCAAATGTCGTGCACACATTTGTTTACGTCCCTGTTAGTGAACATTTCTCCTTTACCAAGTTAATCCATCCACCTGACAGGTGTGGCATATCAAGAAGATGATTAAACAGCATGATCATTACACAGGTCCACCTTGTGCTGGGGACAATAAAAGGCCACTCTAAAATGTGCAGTTTTGTCACACAACACAATGCCACAGATGTCTCAATTTTGAGGGAGGGTGCAATTGGCATGATGACTGCAGGAATGTCCACCAGAGATGTTGACAGATAATTGTATGTTAATTTCTCTGCCATAAGACTCCAGCATTGTTTTAGAGAATTTGGCAGTAGGTCCAAGCGCCCTCTCAACCACAGATCACGTGTAACCACGCCAGCCCAGGACCTCAACAGCTGATGAAACTGAGGAGTATTTCTGTCTGTATAGAGCCCTTTTCTGGTGGAAAACTCGTTCTGATTGGCTTCTACCCAGTCATGTGAAATCTATAGATTAGGGACTAATTTATTTATTTAAATTGACTGATTTCCTTATATGTACTGTAACTCAGTAAAATCGTAGAAATTATTACCTGTTGCGTTTATATTTTTGTTCAGTATATTACGGTGCTGATTTTGTCTCTGTGAGGTAGACAGTGACAGATAGAACGTGAGACCTGAGATAAATATCATTTTTACGCAGTGTGAAGCTAAAGCAGTAGAGAATAACTAAGTAAATCTTTAGAAATTACTTATTTTATGTCCATTAGGAGGGAGTACTATCAACAAATTAGCATAGCCCATAAAGTCCTGCTGTCTGAACTTGATGGATGCCAATACGCACGAGCAAGGAGGATGCAGCTGTCATCGAGGCCCCGTAAGACACACTAACCTGGCAACTCTTTCATGTCTGAATAGGTGTGTAACGGCTCACTAATGATCAAGGGGGAGCAACACGGGCCAGGTCATAAAGCCGCGCTCTACTGCTGGTGGGTCACTGACGGGCGAGAACCTTAGCGCCCCTCTGCCTGCTATAGGAAGCAACACGTCAGAAGTTTATGTGGTTATTAGGACAGTGTTGCTACTTTCATTCGCTTACAAAAGCTCGACTTTTGCGCAAACGAAGGCATAAAAGTTAGTGTTGTACCTTTATTTGGTCAATTATTGTCTCCCATTTGGAGAGCCTTGTTCAATCTCTGTTTTACATTTTGCACATTTGCATCAGTAGCATTAGTAGTCCAATCATTACCTGAGAGCTGTGGGATATTCAAAATAAATACAGAAAAACATTGAGAAACGTTGAAAAGTATAGGGTTTTATTTAAAAAAACAGCAACAACATTATCACAGAACATCCAAGAGCATTTCTACATGCCCTCTCCCTAACTGCAAGAGTCAAATGTTTTTTTTCCATGTCCTACTGTAAGCAGCAGAATACTATAGTTGTGTACATAGCAGACAAAAAGGAAAAGCCAATATCAAAGGTTAAAAATGCACTTTATGAAAAAACTAAATTAAGTTTTGATAGAATACTATTATTTAATAGAATAATAATATTTGGAAATAGTATTTCTTTTTTTCTGTCCTAACACATGACTCATTTCAGGAACTTCAGCCTCACCCTCTCAGCCAATGGCAGTGGGCTCTTGCTGCAAATCACTGAGTCATCGCCATCAGACACAGTCACTGGGGAAATGGGGTTAGGAATGAACACAATGTCATCACCAACTCTAATTGGCGGAACATCCTGGCACTTCCCCATGGTAGACACAGAGCTGCCTAGTATCGGTTGTTCACCCATACTGGCAGACACAGCTCTAGGCCTGAGGGGCTGGGCTGTCACTGTGTCCCAGGCTGCCTTTGTAGTGGTGGTGGGTTTGGAGGTGGGTTTCAGTGAGTAGTCTGTGAGGTATTGGCACCTGGGCCTGCTTTTGGGTTTGACTTTGGCCCTGTTCTGCCCTCTTTCCCGATACTGGTTCTCTGTGTCACTGTCCTCGCTCCATGAACACACACTGGCACACACACTCTTCTTGGTTTCCTGATGTGTCTTCATGTTCCTGTCATCCTGACCAGGCTGTGTGTCGCCAGGTTCAGAGCTTCTCCTTTGTGGCAGAGCGGAAGAAGAGGATATGGCCTTCTTTATGAATCTGTACTTCTGTGGAGGCTTTGGTTCATTGGCACCATGTTCTTTAGCCCTTTGTGTTTGTGTTGAGAGGACTGGGCCTGTTTGTGTTGAGAGGACTGGGCCTGTTTGTGTTGAGAGGACTGGGCCTGTTTGTGTTGAGAGGACTGGGCCTGTTTGTGTTGAGAGGACTGGGCCTGTTTGTGTTGAGGGGACTGGGCCTGTTTGTGTTGAGGGGACTGGGCCTGTTTGTGTTGAGGGGACTGGGCCTGTTTGTGTTGAGTTCACTGAGCTAGGTTTTGAGCTGTGATGAGCAGATTGAGGCTTACGGGCCAATGCAATGCTCTGGCCCTTATCAACTAGTGTGGCTTTCTTACTACACATCAGCAACTGTTCTGATGGCTTGAAGTAATTTCTGCTTTTAATGGGCATCAGTGCCATTGGCTTGGGGACGCTGAAATCCAGGGGTACTGACTGAGAATATACGTGTATGGTGGTGACATCATCATCATCATCGTCCACCATGTTCACAGACTTGTGGGTGTTTCTCATTAGGACCCTGTCCCTTAGCGAACACTCTGCATAACACGGCCCTGGTTCAGCCTCCGCTGCTCTGAGATCAGTAGAGGGGCCCTGTTTTGTGATCCTTTCTTTGACAACATAATCTGTGGTTTGGACTGACTTGGGGTCAGTGGCAGTGCGAGCGCTAGCAGCCTGCAGGGGCGGGGAGGACGTGAATGACTGAGACTCCCAGTCGATGTCACTCAGGTGAAGAGCATCCATCACCATGGAAATGGATGGAGAAGAGGCCGCTGCTTCTGGAATCTTCCCAGAGGAAGTGAAAGACAGAGGTGACATCACTTCCTGTATCTGAGCTCCAAGACGTACTTCTAAGCGGGGACGGTCTTTACCAGGATCCAGACCCTTTTTTGGGGATTCTGACTCTGGACCCTCCAGGACCAACACTGAGTTGTTACTTGGTGTAATGGTTGTAATGGTCAGTGCTGCTGCTGCAGCAGAGGGTTGTTGGGTGTTGTTGTCAGCAGTGGAACTGTGCAAAGACATCTTGGCCAGGAGGTCAAAAACATCACAGGGATCCGAAGGCTTGTCTTTCTTACTCCTTGGTTTATTCTCTGAAAACAAAAGACAGACAACATAAGAGACAAAATGTCTTAGATACAAAATCCACCATAACAGTTTGTCTCCTCAAGTCCAAGTACCCTTGGTTTGGCTACCCAGTCTACTGTGGGAACCCCTGCTCTACAGCACTGAGCTACAGGGGGAGCCAGCCCCAACCTGTCTAAAGTGACAGCAGCTCCTGTGTGACAGACACCTCTGGTGTATCAAAGCCTTGATGTGAGGGAGCGGAGCTGCCAAACCCTGCATGTCCAGGTGTCAGGGGCCCTATAAGAGAGACTCTGAAAAACATCGCAAAGCTCCAGGTGCCTTTGATCCACACCCTGTCTGAGCTATGTAGTGAGCAGTCATTGGGCCTGTTAAGTTTAGGGGCGTCCCGTTTCCCCCCAAGGACAAATTGAATACGGTTTTAAAAACTAGGTATAATTTTACGTCAATAAAGTATATCAATGTTATTGTCAGTCAATATCATATCAGAATGTCAATCATTCTAAATTAATTAACATTCTTTGTGTTTTCATATCAATAACATAAGGTTATTTCATCATAATTAAATGTAAGCATAATACATTATGTTCTCCAGCCATAATATGTTGACCTTACTCTTGGTCTTGTTCTCAGCCTTCTCCCTGAGGTACAGCTCCACCACGTGTGGGTAGGCCAGGCTGAACAGAGCCTCTTCCTCCACCGTCCTCACCTCGTCCTGGCTGTCCTCAGGGTGGTCCTCAGGAAACTCATAGTGATCTGCAGGGAGGATATAATGGCGAGGAAACCACTAAATTACTAAAAACAAAGAAGCAAGTTTTTACAGCCGAGATATATGATATGAAACAATTTAAACATTAAAATTGTATCCACTCGTTTGTGTAATATGTGCTGAATCACCATACAGATGTAAACCCCGCCCCCCTCAAAATAATAATACAGATTTGGGGATGGTATTTCAGTAGTTAGCTCAGGCCCAGTCAGGTCAGAAATATCAGATTAGGTTGTTAGTGTGTGTGTGTGGGGGGGGCTTTGATATGACAGTTTTCCCAGCCTGGGGGGGGGAAGCCATTTTAGCACCTGGTGGTGTTGTGGCTGTTCTGTCACCTCTGCCCCCTCTGAACCCCACCTCACAACAAGTCACTAACAGACAACATGGAGACAGGCAGAGAAGCCCAGGTTCATAGAGACTCTTCATAGGTCAACACAGACTGTCACCCCAATCCTTACTGAGGCAACTCTGATGTCATAACAGGAATACAGTACATCAAACCGGTACATGGTTTGAAAAACATCATAGAACATTAACAATAGGGGCAATGCTTATAATATAAAGTGAAGGAACGTTTGCAATGATCCCTCATTCATAAGCATAACGTTTTTGAAAAGAGAAGGCTCCATAGGAAGGACTGTTTCATTTGATCAAACTGACCTGGCTTACTCCAGATGATTTCAAAGCTGGCTATTGCATTCCTCACTCTTGGCTTCCATATACTGTTAACAGGGAGGATTTAAAAATATTATAAAACATTTATAGCCACAAGCGAGCAACTTCCATGTTTTCCACTCAGAGAAGTCCATTGGAGTGTGAAAGGGGCCATACCGTAGTGGTTTTATCTGGGACGACAACCCTCTTCCATGTTTTCTGTTCATCAGCTCAGTGTAAGTCATCAGGACCAGAACCTTCTCACTGGTATAGTGCTTAGGCCACTCCATCTTATCATATGCAAAGTTCTGGATCACAGAACACCAAAAAATAAATTACAAGTTATTTGACTAACAGACAATTTAGGTAATACATTATTTATTAATTGCATCTGTTAAAAATCACCCCTTATTTGAATCAAAGTACATTTTTAAATGGATACCTGCATTAATAGCATGTTCGGTTTCCTCCATTTTAAATTGTGGACAGGCTTGTCTTTGTCTACCAGAAATTCACTTATGATCTGAAATGCAAAATATCCATACAGGAAATCCTTATCTTGGCTTGTATCCTTTACACATGATATTACACAGATGAAGATAATAACTGTATTTACCTCTGTAAAAGGGAATTTATCACTTGCCAGTGTTTTCCTGAAAACAAATCAACACCATATTCAGATATGTAAAGGAACAAGACATGTTCAATTAAATTATTTAAGCAATATTGTAATCTACGTGTATATTATAGGAATGAGTGAATTTGGTGCAAACAGGGTCTCACTTCCTGATGTTGGAATCTGTTGAAGAGGCCTGTCGTGTCTGCTCACAGCGGTGCCAGTCACAGGGACACTGGTAGTCATAGTCTTGAGGCTCACAGAATTGCTTGCTGTCACACAACACACAGCCACTGCGCTCGTGGGCCTTGGCTGACCCTGAGAGAGAGAAGGAGAATGTGATAGCGATAAAAGAGTATGATGAGAAAGAGAGAGAGAATGAAGAGTGTGTGATAGAGAAGAACGTAGTGGTAGCAGGTTGTTAGTTAGGAGATGGTTAGTAACAGAAAAAGGAGTGACAGACAAAATCAAAGAGGTCAATTCAGGGTGACTGGACTGATAATCACAGCAGATAGCTTTGAACCACCGTACAGAGACATGTAATACTGATCTCGACTAAGTACACTAACTTTACTTTGGAGCTACAATGCTGAAGACGTATTAGCAAACTAAAGCGTCTCACATGTAGGTGCCTTCATCATCACAGTATGTTAAATGGTCTTGATCAGCCACATGCGAGTCACGTCATCCCGGGAAACACCTCCCCTCCCACCCTCCTGATTTGCACTTCTTATCAGGACAAGGGGCTGAAGTGAGTTTGATGGAGGGCCTAAGTAACTCACCAGGATGGCGACACACATGGCAGTGAGAGACCTTCTTTAGGACCCACTCTGGCGCACCCACGCCCTCCTCCCTCCACTGGCTGAACCTGTCATGGGGAGAGGATATAGGACATATACACTACCGGTCAAAGGTTTTACAACACCTACTCATTCAAGGGTTTTTCTTTCTTTATTTTTTTTTACATTGTAGAATAATAGTGAAGACGTCAAAACTATGAAATAACACAAATCATGTAGTAACCAAAAAATTGTTAAACAAATTAGATTATTCAAATAGCCTCCCGTTGCCTTGATGACAGCTTTGCACACTCTTGGCATTCTCTAAATCAGCTTCACTTGAAATGCCAAGATTGTGCAAAGCTGTCATCAAAGCAAAGGGTGGCTACTTTGAAGAATCTCAAATATATTTTGACTTGTGTAACACTTTTGTGGTTACTACATGATTCCATATGTGTTGAATGAGTAAGTGTTCTAAAACTTTTGACCGGTAGTGTACATGTTTGCATAAGACCTCATCACCATTCAGTTGTGTCGCCTCATATAAATAATAGTTCTAGAGTCACTGTCTAAATAAATAAATAAATAAATAAATAGGGGAGTGTACATGTTTAATAAGACCAAGTTAAAACTAGACTGTTTATGTTTCTCTAATTGGCTCTCCTCTTTTTAATCAGAATGCTGGAGGGTGAAAAAATAACTATGTTTTATATTTTTAGTTTGTTACCTTTGTAGAAGTGTTTGTCCTTTCAATGTCTGTATGAGCTTTAGAGCTTGCTCTTTCCCAACTCCTGGTACACCCTTGTGGTAAGAAAACAAATCATGTCATAGTAAAAACATATATATTCTAAAGTTGGTGTATGCATGTTTTCACCCATAGAAGCCGATCTAGACATGAGCAGTCCCCCTCCCTTATACCTTAGGCATGTAATCACAGCCCAGAAGGATGGCCAGACCCACGAGTGTCTCCCTGGCTAGTTGCAGCTCTGTCTGTACCCTAGAAGTCTTGTAGCAGTCCACCTGTGGATCCTACAACAGCGGGAATGATACAGCAGGGATTCTATTCTTGAGCATTCAGACAACAGAAACCTACAAGTAGAGCATTTAGAGATTGGATTCAACCACTTGAGATTCGTTAACTCAATAATACGTTTGAATACTTCGCTCTTCAATGTAACACCCCTTACAAATGAGATTTAACATAACTAATTTAAATACACAAACGCATTACCTTGGTGTTCATGTTGAAGTTTCTGTAGACGGTCTGCGCTCCATAGAGAAAGGCGTCTCCATCGTTGGTGATGCAGCCGTCCACCAGGCCCTGGGCATCCAGGAAGGCACACATGGCCTCGGCCTCCCCTGCCGCTGTCACCCAGGGGACACCCAGACAGTCCAGCATCTCTGCACACTGGAGGGAAGGGAGAGATGGGTAGTGGGTACACACAGATTATCTAAAATAAAATAAAAACACATGTGCATAATACTTACTTATGTCTCTCTACACGTGTTGTATGCATACACAGTTACACACACAGACAGAGCTTTAAATCAATGAGGGTGAAGAATGACACAACTTCTCAACAACTGGATCTGACTGATGCACTTCAACCCAGCCACCCACCTCTCTCAGAACAGCATTGAAGCGCCCCCTGTTGGTGGTCTTTGTAGTTGTTTTTTTAGGGGCCGACTTTCTGAACCCCCCGAATCTCATGTCTGTCCTCTTGCTCATGGTCTCTGCTTTGAGTTTGGGGGCCTCTCCCTCCATGACAAAAACAAGCTTTACCCCCATCAGCGTGAGAGAGGAAACTCTGAAAAACAGATTCCTGAAAGAGAGAAATAATAATATTATAATTCTCATTCCAGGGAGTTGTTGTTCCTCTGCATAAAAGGGATTTCATTTTGAAACAACAGACCATTAGTAAATCGTCCGATTGATTTATCATGCAAATGTATAATGCAAATGAGTAATAAGGTCTGCTGTTTCAGGTACAGAATGTGGAATAGGATCAGTGTTGAATGCCTATGCCTCAGTGTCAGAGTTGAATAACAAATAAAAAAACATTTGTATTTGGCAATCTCTGCACATATTACCGGAGGTGAGGTTTGGTGACTTTCCCCATCATTCCTTGAACGTGCTGGGCCTCGCAGACCCACAGGCTAAGGTCCACGGCCAGGGTCTTTCCCGTGAGGCTGTACAACGGCACCGACTCCCGAACCGGCCCTAGAATGGGCCACAGGTCGTGCACACCCATCGTGCAAATAGTTGTTTACCTTTTTATAAATAAAAAATGATCAATGTGCAGTATATCACACCAACATTTTTGAATTTAGCAGCACTTCCTGCAAAAACAAACAAGCTTCCGAATCCTACCCCCTACTTCCGGTCATAGTGTCAGCGAATGAACGCGCGAGACGACATTGATGACGCAGCACGCTGCTGTCCTTCATTTTTTTGACGTTGCGCGCGGAATCCAGTGAACAGCTGAGTGCAGAGCGTCACTTTACATTACGTTACTAGCTGTATGTATTTCGACATCTAGCTACCTACAACATTCACAAATAATCATTGCACAGCTAGCTATCGAAGTCACTTTTGTGGATGTGGACATGTTTATCTAAAAACATTGCCTGCTAATTTACCGACAGAGGTCTTCATAGGTAAGAATTGATGAATTACCTAACGTTAGCTAGTTAACGTTACCTCGTTGTTAGCTTGCTAGCTAATGCATAGAGAATGATAGAGGTCTCTAGTGGCCAAAAGGCTATATTAGCATTGGGGCAGAGCCTCATTCGGGTGGGACTTCCAACTTCGTTGTCTGATCCCTCCTGGTAACACTGTTGGAGTCTTGCCCAATCTGGTTCATAAGGAGGGTTCAGCCAGTCGTGAAGAAGAAAATTAACTACTTTTAATTTCACAGACGCAATAACAACGCAGACACTAAGAGTCCTCTATCTATCTCTAAGTGTTAATAACTACCTAGCTATGTGTAGCTAACGTTATGTAGTTATCAAATAAGTTGTTGCTAGTTAACTGTTATATTTCCAACGATGCTTTTTCTATGATCTGTGTTATACAGGGGGCCCAGGAAGATGTCTAAGAGGAAGAGCAACTCAGTTGGAGAGAGCCCTCACAAGAGAGTCAGACCCACAGAGGTTTATGATGAAAATGAAGTGGGTCCCAGCCAACCCCCTGTGCCATCAGGATCACATACGGTATCTAAGTTAACTACAGTACATTTACTTTATGTGAGACCCTTATAAATAAGAGTTGACTCTGCAGTTGTCACTGTCAGTCTAGGGTTGGGCATCTGGGTGGTATCCAGAGTTTTCTATCTTCACACACGGCCGTTCCTGTACCATACCCGCCAGTCCACACAACGGGGCGCTATTTCTTTCCAAGCGTAAAAACACCCAAACAAATGTAAACAGCAGGGATCTTGATCCAGGAGGGGCTTGATTGTCTCGGCTGTTATCTGAATACTTTCTGAATGCATTGTATATACTGTATACTGTCCAAGTCTAGTTGTGTATATACTGTATACTGTCCAAGCCTAGTTGTATATACTGTATACTGTCCAAGCCTAGTTGTGTATATACTGTATACTGTCCAAGCCTAGTTGTATATACTGTATACTGCCCAAGCCTAGTTGTGTATATACTGTATACTGCCCAAGCCTAGTTGTGTATATACTGTATACTGCCTAAGCCTAGTTGTATATACTGTATACTGTCCAAGCCTAGTTGTGTATATACTGTATACTGCCCAAGTCTAGTTGTGTATATACTGTATACTGCCCAAGTCTAGTTGTGTATATACTGTATACTGCCCAAGTCTAGTTGTGTGTATATACTGTATACTGCCCAAGCCTAGTTGTGTGTATATACTGTATACTGCCCAAGCCTAGTTGTGTGTATATACTGTATACTGCCCAAGCCTAGTTGTGTGTATATACTGTATACTGCCCAAGCCTAGTTGTGTATATACTGCCCAAGCCTAGTTGTGTATATACTGCCCAAGCCTAGTTGTGTATATACTGCCCAAGCCTAGTTGTGTGTATATACTGTATACTGCCCAAGCCTAGTTGTGTATATACTGTATACTGCCCAAGCCTAGTTGTGTATATACTGTATACTGCCCAAGCCTAGTTGTGTATATACTGTATACTGCCCAAGCCTAGTTGTGTATATACTGTATACTGCCTAAGCCTAGTTGTATATACTGCCCAAGCCTAGTTGTGTATATACTGTATACTGTCCAAGCCTAGTTGTGTATATACTGTATACTGCCCAAGTCTAGTTGTGTATATACTGTATACTGCCCAAGTCTAGTTGTGTATATACTGTATACTGCCCAAGTCTAGTTGTGTGTATATACTGTATACTGCCCAAGCCTAGTTGTGTGTATATACTGTATACTGCCCAAGCCTAGTTGTGTGTATATACTGTATACTGCCCAAGCCTAGTTGTGTGTATATACTGTATACTGCCCAAGCCTAGTTGTGTATATACTGCCCAAGCCTAGTTGTGTATATACTGCCCAAGCCTAGTTGTGTGTATATACTGTATACTGCCCAAGCCTAGTTGTGTATATACTGCCCAAGCCTAGTTGTGTATATACTGCCCAAGCCTAGTTGTGTGTATATACTGTATACTGCCCAAGCCTAGTTGTGTATATACTGCCCAAGCCTAGTTGTGTATATACTGTATACTGCCTAAGCCTAGTTGTATATACTGCCCAAGCCTAGTTGTGTATATACTGTATACTGCCTAAGCCTAGTTGTATATACTGCCCAAGCCTAGTTGTGTGTGTGTGTGTGTGTGTGTGTGTGTGTGTATATACTGTATACGGCTCAAGCCTAGTTGTGTGTATACGGCTCAAGCCTAGTTGTGTGTATACTGCCCAAGCCTAGTTGTGTGTGTGTATATACTGTATACTGCCCAAGCCTAGTTGTTTGTGTATATACTGTATACTGCCCAAGCCTAGTTGTGTATATACTGTATACTGCCCAAGCCTAGTTGTGTATATACTGTTTACTGCCTAAGCCTAGTTGTATATACTGCCCAAGCCTAGTTGTGTGTGTGTGTGTGTATATACTGTATACGGCTCAAGCCTAGTTGTGTGTATACTGCCCAAGCCTAGTTGTGTGTGTATATACTGTATACTGCCCAAGCCTAGTTGTTTGTGTATATACTGTATACTGCCCAAGCCTAGTTGTTTGTGTATATACTGCCCAAGCCTAGTTGTGTATATACTGTTTACTGCCCAAGCCTAGTTGTGACTGAGCCTATTTCATTCTCAATTAGCCATATTTCAGTCACAACAGCAGGAGTGACAACAGTGACAGTGACAGTCTGCAGAATCTACTATTATATATTGAATTAAAAGGGAAATAATCAGACCTGATGTAACTGAAACATTCCATATTAAAACATGATGATTTAATGTAACATCTTTGTGTCTGTTAGACTGTTGGAGAGGTGGGCATCGTGGAGAGCATCTCCCTGAAGAACTTTATGTGCCACTCTCTGCTGGGTCCATTTACGTTTGGGTCCAATGTCAACTTTGTCGTCGGCAACAATGGAAGTGAGTTCCAGCACTTCCTATGGCCCTTTTTTGTTTTTTTAACTCTCAAGATGGTATAACTGTTACTCTATCACATATTTCTTTCAGTTCTTCAGTATTGGTCCAATGATGATGCTCTAAGATATCAGTGCCATGGTTCTGTGTCTGATATTGTGTTTCTAAACGGACAGGTGGAAAGAGTGCTGTCCTCACAGCGCTAATGGTGGGCCTGGGAGGGAAGGCTACAACCACAAACAGAGGGTCCTCCCTGAAGGGATTTGTGAAAGAAGGAGAGAGGTACTCGTGTTCCCTGATTGTATTTACTCACTCCCATGTCTTTGGCCTTGAAAGACTGGTTCCAGATGTCTATTGGAAGTATGGTTACTTACTGTCTACTTCAGACAGTAAACCTTTGGTAAATGGAGATTAGTGTTAACATGCATCTGGCATCCTTGCAAGAGTATAACTATTATTTCCCTTAGGAATTTCCATAGACTAAAACGTGTCCCTAGTGAATCAAGAGTTTGTGACAAACCGTAAATGTCAGTGGCTACACACTTCCTGCTCACTGCTGTTAACTGTGCCACCTGCCTCATTTTGACGGTGCACACAAAAGTGCCAGGTTTGTCCTATTTGATTAACAATGGAACCCTGTTTGTGGCCCTCTGCTCGTACAGTTCGGCTGACGTCTCCATAACACTGCGTAACATGGGCAGGGATGCCTACAAGCCAGAAGTGTTCGGCCAGGCCATCATAGTAGACCTCAGGATAACCCGCGAGGGCATGAGGACCTACAAGCTCAAAAGCAAAGCAGGTAGTGAATGTAATAAGAATGTATGGATTAACCCTCTGTAAATGGGCCCTTCACTCAAACAGGCCAAGATAATACATCTACATATTTAACATTAGGCTATATATCAAAAGTGATTCACTGAGCAATAGATGCATTATGAGAACATAAGAATGTACTTTGTCTTGCAGGTCATCTTGTGTCTGCGAAGAAGGATGAACTCTTGGCCATTCTGGATCACTTTAACATCCAGGTACTACAACTTCTGTTGATCACCTGCAAGACTGTATGAAACGATTGGAAACACTGTTGCTGTTCTAAATAAGTATAGATTTTGTTTTGTATAATCCTTATTTCCCCAAGGTGGACAACCCTGTGTCTATACTAACCCAAGAGATGAGCAAGCACTTTCTGCACTCCAAAGGAGAAGGGGATAAGTACAGAGTCAGTTTGATATACATATCTTTTCATTTATGAAATTCTGTATTTGTGGAGGGCAAGGTGTAAATGAAGGTAATGGCATGCACCTTGCCAGCCTGTGTTGCAGGTATCAAATGTCTGCTACGTCTTATTTCTGGATTCTCAGGAAGTGGTCAAGTGTCTGTGGTTTTCAGTGTCAAATAGCGTGAGGGTGAAAGAGCTCAATGTAGGCCTAGCTTTTTAGGACTGCTCTTACCTTAGTGATTTAGTGTTTTGTTTTTCTCCCATAGTTCTTTATGAAAGCCACTCAGCTTGAGCAGATGAAAGAGGACTACACCTATATCATAACGACAAAAAATGTCACCCTAGACACTGTGGAGAAACACGAGGAGGTACGGATCCACTTGGCTTATGTGTGGTGTGTTTTGAAATCACCCATCTGAAGTCCCTTGAATGCTTTCATCCAAATCAACCCTACAGCATGTGATCCCATAGCGGTTTTTATTGTTTATTACTGAACGTTTACAGGGGCTTATAAACGTTTACAGGGGCTTATAAACGTTTACAGGGGCTTATAAACGTTTACAGGGGCTTATAAACGTTTACAGGGGCTCATAAACGTTTACAGGGGCTCATAAACGTTTACAGGGGCTTATAAACGTTTACAGGGGCTTATAAACGTTTACAGGGGCTTATAAATGTTTACAGGGGCTTATAAACGTTTACAGGGGCTTATAAACGTTTACAGGGGCTTATAAAGCAATCATTTGAGCTCTTATGTGCAATTTCCTCTTTTTACAAAGATATTCTTGTCCATGAACAACCGAGAGATCTTAATGGAGTTGTTATGAAGTAGCACTTTTTAAGTTTAAATCATTATCTTTCAGTGTCTGGAGGGGCTAAAGAAGAAGTACCTGGAGAAAGAGGACAGGGTCAAACGCCTGGCCTCGCTGGACGACATGCACAGTGAACTGGAGGAGCTGAAGAATCAGATGGCTTGGGCTCTGGTGAGGTGCAGCAGCATACCTTCCAAATGGGAATCTAAAAATTGATTTATATTATTAGTTTATTTATCAGGGGTCATGCACAACAGATACATTGTATCAGATTTAGCTACCCAGCTAAATACATAATCAATCTGATGTAAAATTCCTTTCGCTCTGTCCTGCGGCAGATAGATAGATAGGTACTTTATTGATCCCCCGATCCCCAGGTGTCTGAGATGGAGAAAGAGGTGAAGCCCATGAGAGAGAAACTCCAAACAGAGGAGAGGTCCACCGTCAAATACGACCAGAAAGTAGACGAGTGGAAGGTAACTAACACCACCCTCTTATTTTTACAGGCTTAGGCATTTGGTGTGTGTGTTTCCTTCACATTAAGGACAAATTCAGCTATTACTTAATTAACTTCAAACTGACTATTTCCCCTTGTTTGTCATTGCTGATGATGGTACTTTATGACCTCACTTCCTGTCCAGGCCAAGGTGGTGGAGGCGGAGAAGAAGTACAAGGGTATCCGGGAGAAGCTGGAGGCCATCACTGAGAGGGTGCAGCAGCTGGAGCCACAGAGTGCCGAGCTGAAGAACGAGGCTCAGAGCAGAAGCAAGGCCTTCCACACAGCCCAGGTGAGAGAACAGTGATGAGTGTTACTATACCCCTGAATATCCCAGAGCCTTCTAAATACCAGATACAAGGCTTTACATCATTAACCGTAACACCTCAATAATCATAACAGCAGCACAATGGAGAACTACAGCTTCCAGCTCAGAGCTCAACTCTGAACGATATGTGAGAGCTCGATAGCCAGGAACTCTTTTCTAGTTCACTAGTTGTTGATTCATCTTAGTGGTGTCTCTCTTGCAGGCCAGTGTACACAGATTCAAGACCAACCTGAGAGACCTGGAGAAGGACAAGGATCAGCTCTCCAGAAGAATCAATGAGCTCAAGTTGAGGTAGTGCCTCTAATCCTTTCCCACCTCAGTTTCAGAATACAACTTGTATTGCCATGGGAGAACTGATTTAAAGTTTCTTTCCCTTTTTCTCCTCATCTCCTGTCTGCCTTCTCCTCCTCACAGTATCAGCCAGACGTCGGGTGCGGAGACCCAGGTGCGTGTTGAGCGCATGGAGAAGCTGCAGACAGACCTGGAAACTCTGAACTTCCAGGACTCCACCCTAGGTCAGCAGATGGAACAGTTCCAGCAGGCTGTGTCCCGGGCCAAGGACGAGCTGGAAAAGATGATGTAGGCATTGGGCACCCCATTATAAACAGGCCTGTAACCCTGAGACTTGGCTGTACAATGTACAAACACACACACACACCGTAGTGACGTCATAGGAGTCTGGAGCCATGCCCCAGGGTTAACCGGGTTTCTGAAATACTCTCAGGGTGTAGTCTAATGTAAACGTTACGTGACAGCCATATCAGAAGTAGGAAGATTTTTTTTTTATATAGAGTACCAGTCAAAAGTTTGGACACACCTACTCTTTATTTTTACAGTTTTTTTAAAGCACAGTTGATTGATGTCCAGTTGATATGGTTGAGGAGTGGATATGGTTATATTTCAAAACACACAAACAGCCTTATCATCTAAGTTCTGCTTCATCGCTGGCAACACCTCATCCTACCACTTTATATATATCTATATATATCTATATATATACATACACAGTACCAGTCAAAAGTTTGGAAGTGGTAGGATGAGGTGTTGCCAGCGATGAAGCAGACTGGACATCAATCAAGAATGCCATAAAAAACAGTGAAACATAATTTAAAAAACAACAGGAAGAACAGGAGCCCTAACCCGGAACAGGAGCCCTAACCCGGAACAGGAGCCCTAACCCGGAACAGGAGCCCTAACCCGGAACAGGAGCCCTAACCCGGAACAGGAGCCCTAACCCGGAACAGGAGCCCTAACCCGGAACAGGAGCCCTAACCCGGAACAGGAGCCCTAACCCGGAACAGGAGCCCTAACCCGGAACAGGAGCCCTAACCCGGAACAGGAGCCCTAACCCGGAACAGGAGCCCTAACCCGGAACAGGATCCCTAACCCGGAACAGGAGCCCTAACCCGGAACAGGAGCCCTAACCCGGAACAGGAGCCCTAACCCGGAACAGGAGCCCTAACCCGGAACAGGATCCCTAACCGTGTGTGTGTTTGGCTCTGTTTCTCAGGCGAGAGGAGGAGGACCTGAAGAGGTCTATGGATGCCATTCAGAGGACGCTGCAGACCATGGAGGGCAGTCGCTCCGACCGCCTGCGCCGCTTCGGGGAGAAGATGCCCGCGCTGCTCGCCGCCATCGAGGACGCCCACAGGAAGGGCCAGTTCAGGAAGAAACCAGTGGGGCCGCTGGGTAAGACCTGTGTGTGTGCGTGCGTATTTCCGTGCGAGAGAGAAAATACTCTTATCTAACTCTTCATTTTCCTTTCTGGATGTCATGCTTGTTTGTGTAACCTTGTCATTGGTTAAAATAAAGCTCTTTCCAAAGTCCTCTCCCTCTCTCTCCTGGTGTGCCCCATGCAGGGTACTGTATCCGTCTGAAGGACCATGAGCAGGCCCTTGCCGTGGAGAAATGTCTGGGGAGCCTGATGTTGGCCTTCACCTGTGACAACCACGAGGACGAGAGGCTGCTGCAGGGCTTCATGAGAGGGTACTACCAGGCGGGTAGGAGACCCCAGATCATCACCTGCCAGTTCTTCAACAGGGTCCATGACACCAGTAGGAGGTATGGCTGTTGGCTACCTACCACACCCGGAACAGGAGCCCTCTACCGCTCTAAGGGTTAATTTTGTAACCAACATGTTTTCTGTCGTGTGTATGTGTGTATATCAGGGCTGTGAACCACCCTGACTACCCGTCAGTTCTACAGTCTCTGGAGATCGAGGACCCAGTGGTTGCCAACTGCCTCATCGACCAGAGAGGCATAGAGACCATTCTGCTCATCAAGGTGGGACCATGGAACCTACTGCCACCGTAGTTAGAGTTCACTCAAATGTCATAATGTCACCTTGGATTGGCTAGTAGTGACTGCAACTATGATTACTTTGTTTTCAGTTTCACACTCTATAAGGGATAGTTCACTATTTAAAGTTAGAACCGATAATAAGCTAAAACTATAAATACTTGAACTATCCCCATGCAACAACTGAGTTGCTTGAACTATCCCCATGCAACAACTGAGTTGCTTGAACTATCCCCATGCAACAACTGAGTTGCTTGAACTATCCCCATGCAACAACTGAGTTGCTTGAACTATCCCCATGCAACAACTGAGTTGCTTGAACTATCCCCATGCAACAACTGAGTTGCTTGAACTATCCCCATGCAACAACTGAGTTGCTTGAACTATCCCCATGCAACAACTGAGTTGCTTGAACTATCCCCATGCAACAACTGAGTTGCTTGAACTATCCCCATGCAACAACTGAGTTGCTTGAACTATCCCCATGCAACAACTGAGTTGCTTGAACTATCCCCATGCAACAACTGAGTTGCTTGAACTATCCCCATGCAACAACTGAATTGCTTGCTAAAAAAACAATGAATGAACTTCAAGCCACTTCCTGTAGAAAACAGTAGCCTTTAGGACGGAAGGGAGTAAGGTAACATCTGTGTGGTTCTAACCCCCTGTCTATAACTACCTTGTAGAGTCCTGCAGAGGCCCGCAGAGTGATGCAAGGCAGGCAGCCCCCTAGAAACTGCAACCAGGCCTTCACCAAGGAGGGAGACCAGTGCTACAACAACCGCTACTACTCCAATGACCAGAGGAGGTGCGACTACCTTAGCAGAGACGTAGAGGAAGAGATCAGGTAATGTGTGTGTGACTTCCTTTTGTTTTGAAAAGGTTTCTGCTGCTGTGTTTTTCTGACTCAATTTAACTTCACCTTTCTCCCTTTACACCTTCTCTCAATATCTCCATGTATCTCTCTCAATATCTCCACGTATCTCTCTCAATATCAATATCTCCACGTATCTCTCTCAATATCTCCATGTATCTCTCTCAATATCAATATCTCCACGTATCTCTCTCAATATCTCCACGTATCTCTCTCAATATCTCCACGTATCTCTCTCAATATCTCCACGTATCTCTCTCAATATCAATATCTCCACGTATCTCTCTCAATATCAATATCTCCACGTATCTCTCTCAATATCAATATCTCCACGTATCTCTCTCAATATCTCCACGTATCTCTCTCAATATCTCCACGTATCTCTCTCAATATCAATATCTCCACGTATCTCTCTCAATATCAATATCTCCACGTATCTCTCTCAGGCAGTTGCAGGAGGAGATGTGTAACAAGATGGCCCTCTTGGATCGGTTCAGCCAGCAGAAGCAGAGGGTGGAGGAGGACATCAGGAACAACAACGGTCTGCTAAAGAGGGCCTACGATGACAGGAAGAGGGCCAAGGTAACACACACACACACATCTTAGGATCTTAGTATCTTGCTCAAGCATCTCTCCTGAGCCGTACCATGTATCTAACTAGAAATCCTTTAGAAAAGCACTATGGTTCACCTCATATTAGACTAGATGTGGAATTACTAGTTCAGAACTCTCCTCTCCTCCAGGATAAGTTCAGGAGGCTGCAGCAGGAGATCAGTGACCTGCAGAATGTGGAGGAACCCCAGTCTGAGGACCTCAAGCCTCTGGTGGGTACATGCCTCTAGGCACAGGGACAATATTTAGTTTGAGCTAATTCATGAACATCTTGCTCCCTTTCTCTCTCTTTCGCATTCCAACTGAAATTATACACACATACGCAAACTGACACACTCACATTCCACGACACACACACACACACACACACACCCTGTTCCTCCTCTCACACGCTGGCCTTCAGGAGGAGGAGCTAGATGAAATCAACAATAAGATCTCAGCAGCGCGTGCAGAGAGCGAGGAGGCCCGGGGAAAGATGGCCCAGCTGAAGGCTTCCTGGGAGGAGGTGGAGCAGAGGTACCGCCAGCACAAAGACTCCATCAGCACCGTGGCCGAGGAGGCCGAACCCATCAAGGTTCGTCACATCAATATAGACTTCAATTTCTATTAACACTGAGGGAAGTTTGGTGTGGAAACGAAGAAGGAACCAGAAGAGTGAAAAGGCCGTATAATGCTGATAATCCATATCCCCAGTGTTAGGCTACGTTGTTGCACACAGGGTCTCCATAGACACAATCAATCACTAACAGAGAAAAGTTAAAGCCAATAGATGGTGATAAATCTCTCGTTCCCCCTTGTTTTCCCAGGAGGAGCTGAGTAAGAGCGACCAGGATGTGGAGAAAAGCAAGCACCATAAGAAACACTACGAGGAAAAACGCAAGGTCCATATCAACACCATCCAGGCCCTCAAGGCCAGCCTGGAGCTCAGGGAGCAGGAGCTCACGGTACGTCTAGGAGGAGACGCTACATATGGATACTAACAGTACACTGACTAGTTATATCAGGGCTATCTTCTGTGTATGTTGTCTCGTACTGCCTGCTTAAAGTGTGTGTTCCTTGTTTTAACCCTCCTGTGTCCCAGGCGTCTGTAGTGAAGGCCACAGAGATCTGTCCAGAGCGGTCAGATGTGCGTCGGACTGCCAGGAGTCTGGACAGCGAAATCAGCCGTCTGAAGCTGAAGATCAGCACCCAGCAGGACCAGCAGGGAGACCGCGAAGAGGTCATCAGGTAACCTCCACCACCCCTGACCCCACACAAATGTTTAAGGGATATTCCACTCAAAATACAACCTGATTTGTTTTTCCACTTGCCTTGGCTGTAGTTGACTCCTTAAGAGTTATTGGATATACAGTTGAAGCCGGAAGTTTACATACACCTTAGCCAAACACATTTAAACTCAGTTTTTCACAATTCCTGACATTTAATCCTAGTCAAAATTCCATGTCTTAGGTCAGTTAGGATCACCACTTTATTTCAAGAATGTGAAATGTCAGAATAATAGTAGAGAGAATTATTTATTTCAGCTTTTATTTCTTTCATCACATTCCCAGTGGGTCAGAAGTTTACATACACTCAATTAGTATTTGGTAGCATTGCCTTTCAATTGTTTAACTTGGGTCAAAAGTTTCAGGTAGCCTTCCACAAGCTTCCCACAATAAGTTGGGTGAATTTTGGCCCATTCCTCCTGACAGAACTGGTGTAACTGAGTCAGGTTTGTAGGCCTCCTTGCTCGCACACGCTTTTTCAGTTCTGCCCACAAATGTTCTATAGGATTGAGGTCAGGGCTTTGTGATGGCCACTCCAATACCTTGACTTTGTTGTCCTTAAGCCATTTTGCCACAACTTTGGAAGTATGCTTGGGGTCATTGTCCATTTGGAAGACCCATTTGTGACCAAGCTTTAACTTCCTGACTGATGTCTTGAGATGTTGCTTCAATATATCCACATAATTTTCCTTCCTCATGATGCCATCTATTTTGTGAAGTGCACCAGTCCCTCCTGCAGCAAAGCACCCCCACAACATGATGCTGCCCCCCCCGTGCTTCACGGTTGGGATGGTGTTCTTCGGCTTGCAAGCCTCCCCCTTTTTCCTCCAAACATAACGATGGTCGTTATGGCCAAACAGTTCTATTTTTGTTTCATCAGACCAGAGGACATTTCTCCAAAAAGTACGATCTTTGTCCCCATGTGCAGTTACAACCCGTAGTCTGGCTTTTTTATGGTGGTTTTGGAGCAGTGGCTTCTTCCTTGCTGAGCGGCCTTTCAGGTTATGTCGATATAGGACTCGTTTTACTGTGGATATAGATACTTTTGTACAAGGTCCTTTGCTGTTGTTCTGGGATTGATTTGCACTTTTCGCACCGAAGTACGTTCATCTCTAGGAGACAGAACGCGTCTCCTTCCTGAGCGGTATGACGGCTGCGTGGTCCCATGGTGTTTATACTTGCGTAGTATTGTTTGTACAGGTCTTGGCTGATTTCTTTGGATTTTCCCATGATGTCAAGCAAAGAGGCACTGAGTTTGAAGGTAGGCCTTGAAACACATCCACAGGTACACCTCCAATTGACTCAAATTATGTCAATTAGCCTATCAGAAGCTTCTAAAGCCATGACATAATTTTCTGGAATTGTCCAAGTTTTTTAAAGGCACAGTCAACTTAGTGTATGTAAACTTCTGACCCACTGGAATTGTGATATGGTGAATTATAAGTGAAATAATTAATTACTTGCGTCATGCACAAAGTAGATGTCCTAACCAACTTGCAAAAACTATAGTTTGTTAACATGAAATCTGTGGAGTGGTTGAAAAATTATTTTTAATGACTTCAAAGTGTATGTAAACTTCAGACTTCAACTGTATATTTTGATTACTTCTGTATTGTTATTATGTTTTGTATAATAGGGCTGTCCATATGAAGATTACTAATGGGTCATCTGTTTAGGGCATAAGGTAAATGTTGCTTCCTCTTCTCCCATCCAGGCAATACCGAGAGGCCCTGGAGAACTACAGTAACATTAACCAGCAGGTGAAGTGTCTGAAGCGCTTCATCCAGGTCCTGTGTAAGATCATGGATGACAGACACAGGGTCTACACAGAGCTGAGGAGGTAGCTGGATCCACCATTCACTTCCTGTCCGTCTAATAGAATATCAGATCTGTTATTTGACACCACTCAGTGTCTCATAAGAGATCACAGAACAACTGGATGGTGTTGCTAGCATCAACGTCTGTTAAAGAGCTTTTGAAAGACTGAAGGGAGGCCAACTCCATCTGTCAATGTGGTGTTTGATTTAGCTTAAAAGCAAAGCTGTTGCACTATGGATTTGATGTTAAATAGTTTTCCTTCCTCCTATGTATCTCCCTTAAGGTTTCTCTCAGTGCGCTGCAAGATGTACTTCGACTCCATGCTGTCACAGAGAGGCTACATAGGGAAGATGATGTTCGAGCACAAGAACGAAACCCTGTCCATCTCAGTAAGAATACACTACAGTTGTCAATGCACAGAAATACCACGTCTTATGTACCCTTGTTGAATTCAAAAGCAGTTCTAGGTTATTGCCTAATAATCAAGTTAACATCACCTTCCCCTGCCCTTTCCCATTTGTCTGTCTGTCTTTTACGCCTCTGTTTCTGCATCCTTCTTTATCTCTACCCATCTTCTCCTTCATCCCTCTCTCAGGTCCAGCCAGGTGTGGGGAATAAGGCTGCTCTGAGTGACATGCGTTCTCTGTCTGGAGGAGAGCGCTCGTTCTCCACTGTCTGTTTCGTTCTCTCTCTCTGGGCCATCGCTGAGGCCCCCTTCCGCGCCCTCGACGAGTTTGACGTCTACATGGTAATAATGTCACAATGAATTAATTACTTTTATTTAACCGTTTTAAAATGCATATTAAAGGGATACTTTGTAAATTAGGCCATTAAAGCCTTTTTTCCTGCTGTAGGTTCTGAACAAACGACTAGAAGCTCAAACCAAGTTTATTCAACACACTGAGTGATTCAAGTCACACAATCATATATTTATACCTGTCGACTAGGAGTCACAGGTATAAATAATTCATCTCTGTTATTGGGCAGGAACTGAGTCTGTTCCTCTTACTGGTATTCAGGGTTGCAAACTAGTCACCTTTCTGCGAAATTCGTGGGGGGGGGGCTTTGGATCACTACTGTCTGTAAGTGAATGAGGGATGCGCCTTTGGACCAATACTGGCTGAATCTAAGGCTCAGTCAATCGTTCACATAACAACAGAATGCAGCACGCGACTGAAGACAGAAGTTACAACCAATTAGCTTATTACAGCTACAGCTGTCTCTATGGCAGCTGGCCTGCAGCTACAGCTGTCTCTAGCAGCTGGCCTGCATTATCAGGACCTGAGGCCTAGTTCTACAGCAGCTGGCCTGCATTATCAGGACCTGAGGCCTGGTTCTACAGCAGCTGGCCTGCATTATCAGGAACTGAGGCCTAGTTCTACAGCAGCTGGCCTGCATTATCAGGACCTGAGGCCTAGTTCGACAGCAGCTGGCCTGCATTATCAGGACCTGAGGCCTAGTTCGACAGCAGCTGGCCTGCATTATCAGGAACTGAGGCCTAGTTCTACAGCAGCTCTTTGCCTCCTTCCTTAGAAATATTAATATTCAGCAACAGATAGAAACGTTCTGTCCTTCCCTTTGTCTCAGTAACTTTCCACACAAAGTTCCTATTCACCCTTCATTGACCCCTAACATATACATGTTAAATAATCAATACGTTCTAATATAGGTAGGATCCAACAGTACTTACCCAAAGTCAGACGAACTGATGGATACCATTTGTATGTCTCTGCCTGCAGTTTAAAGACGTTGAAGGTAGCATATCGTTAGCATAAAGATGGTATCCATGAGTTTGTTTGACTCTGGGTAAGTAGGAAAAAAGATTTACCGGTAATTACCTAAATCCCAAAGTATCCCTTTAAGTTGCCTCAGTCATGTAAATACATTCAAATATTAACTTACTTTTAAGCTTATGTGCCTACACTGTTGATAAGATTGATACATTGTTCTTAAAACAGTCGGCCGTTCTCTTCTGTTGACACACTGTCTGTCGATTTTAAAAGTAACGGTTTGTCTTTTTAGGACATGGTGAACCGAAGGATATCCATGGACATGATGTTGAAGATTGCTTCTAGCCAACGTTACCGGCAGTTCATATTCCTCACACCACAGAGCATGAGGTATTGTAGAATTATAAACTCTTGCTTAATTACATCATGGCTTTGCCGAGTGGTGCAGCGGTCTAAGGCACTGCATCTCAGTGCTAGAGGCGTCACTACAGACCCTTGTTCGATCCCGGGCTGTACCACAACCGACCGTGATCGGGAGTCCCATAGGGCTCGTCCGGGTTAGCGGAGGGTTTGGCCGGGATATGCCGTCATTGTAAATAAGAATTAGTTCTTAACTAACTGACTTGCCTCGTTAAAAAAAGGTTCCATATAAAATGTGTATATACATGATTATCATATTCAGAGTATTTTTAAATGAGATGTATTGATTAGTGGTTGTCTTCCCTATAGCTCTCTCCCAGTCAACAACCTGATCCGGATCCTGCGTCTGAAGGACCCGGACCGTGGCCAGACTGTTCTTCCCTTTGGACAGAGGAACGAGGAAGAGGAAGAGGAGGAGTGAGGAAGAAGTCAACCTGAGACTGTTTTACAAAGTCCTCACTAAATGATGTGGACTGTTTCTGTTTCACATTTGTTCTAAGTTAATATAGTGTTTTGTTAAAATTCTAGACATAAAAATATGATTAATGTTGTAATGTTCTTACACTACGTCTGTAAATGCTCTCTTTGTACCAACTTATTTTTGTTATGAGGAGATACACTTGGTATATCAAGAAGGACATTTGAGAAGTCTTTCATTTGCTTTTCCAGTGACTACCAGAGATGCAACCTGTTATATTTTGTGCAGATTTTATTAAAAAAGAAAAATAATCATGTTTGCTAAATAGTTTCAGTCGATGGTTCTGTTTCTGCAGACAAAACAAATAAAATGATACTTTAGGTTTCGGAATGATCTTGTCATTGTCTTGATAAGTTCGATACATTTACATCCATTGCTTGACTGTACAATCGTTGTCAGTACAGTTACATTTACAGAATCTGTTTTCTACCGTTAGTTCTTCAATGGTTAGTCCTGAGCGTTTTAGATTCAAGGCAGATGAGGTCTCCTACTGATTACTGACATCTCAAAGTGATAACTGCCCTTTACACAGGAAAATCTGAATTTGACAGGACCTGTGAAATACAAGGCTGGTGGGGGGTAATTTCCTAGGTGTCATGGCAACGAGGCAGGGCCCGTACTTTGATGGGCGGGGGAGTGAGGCCCAGGCCCCCGCAGGTGGAGAGGTCCACGTCGTCTGCAGTCATCCCGATGGGGGGATGGAAGGAAAAACGCTGCATGAGGGAGGTGTAGAAGAGGAAGAGCTCCATGCGGGCCAGAGTTTCGCCTACACACACTCTACGGCCTGGGAAGAGAGATGGGCAGAGGAATTAGACGATGCTAGTAGTACACAATGCAATCCTAAACTATTGGCATGGACACTTGAATTACTACAACTGGTGAATATAAGGATGATGTCTGTTAAGAAGATGATCAGTCGTACGTTCACAACCTGGCTCGGTGTGTCCTGTTACCTGCGGAGAAGGGCATGAAGGCCTCCCTCTTGACAAACTTGTCGTTGACGTTGAGAAAGTGGTGAGGGTAAAAGTGGTCCGGCTTCTCCCATTGAGCCTTATCACGGTGCACTGACCTCAGTAGTGGGATAATGTAGGTCCCCTACATACACAGACACACATACACACATTTGAATGTGCCAGTGTCATGTAAGGCTGTTTGGTGCCATATGGGGGACAGGTAGTATCTTTATCTTTACCACAAATGTCTTGCTTAACTGTCTGGTGTTGATTCACTAAAAGGTGCAGGTGTCTCCTAGTTAGTTGTGAGTGGACCTGCCTTAGGTATGTAGAAGCCTTTGAGGCTGACATCGGCTGTGGTCTCGTGGGGCAGGTCCATGGGCAGGATGTCAGCAAACCTCTGGGTCTCATGGATCACCGCGTCGGTGAAGGGCATCATCTGCCTGTGCTGGATTCTTGGCGTGGAACCACCAATCACCTTGTCTATCTCCTCATGGACCTTACCTGAGAGGACATAGGAAGTAGACAGAGTATGAGGAGGACTTCATGTGAGATTTCACCTCTTTCTGCATTTTTAGGCACCTTCTCTATTTCAATTCCAGTTTGTACGTATTACACTATTAATGTCGTGGAATGAGAAGGTAGTGGCTTTGTGGTATTTTTCTCATAGATCCAAAATGGCTGGCGACATGACGTGGTTTCACTCACTCTGCATATCAGGATACTTGATCATGATGACTAAGGCCCAGGCCAGGGTGCTGGAGGTGGTGTCCGTCCCAGCCACAAACATGTTGGTGATGGAACACAGGAGGTTCCACTCATGGAAGTGGGAAGAGGGATTATCCTTTTCCTAGTGGATATATTTTAGACAAGTTGAGGACAGGCATTAGGTGTGGGACACAGCATGGGACCATTATGGAGTGAATGATACTGTATGTTGGGAGCGGCAATTTCAAATACATTTTAGGCGAGCTGTAGCACATGACCCATAGTTGGTGTGACTGACATTGACCCCTGGACTCACCTCCTGCTGCTTGTTGAGGAAGGCGTCGATGTAGCTACGGGAGTTATTCTCGTCCAGGATCTGTCTGCGCTGGATGAAACTCTTCCTGAAGAAGGCCTTCAGGTTGTCCTGGTATGCCAGAACTCTGTGGTGAGGCCCTGGCAGCAGGTGGATCACCGGGTACATGTTGTACAGCTGGAGAATCAAGCATGGGGATTCCATGTTTATAGATGAGAAATTCAATTTACCGTTTTTTACTTGTCAACTCACTCTGTCAGTGTTACAATGACGATGTGTATCCAGCATTTTAATACCTCTATGGAAAGTGACAATGATCAGAGGCAAATGATACTATATAGAATAACGATATATTATTTAGATTTTTTTACAAACATCCCAAACACAGAAATGTAGTATCATACCAGAATGAATGGTCCACTGACCAGCCTGTTGCTTTCGTAGTTCATTTCCAAGAGCTTAATAAAGATGGGGTCATCGTACTCCATCCTGTGGCCCATGATCAGAGAGACGATGATGTTGGACGCTGCCGCGTTCAGGGGAATTGTGGTCTGGAAGCCATCACCTGGCTCAGTCACAAGTTTCAGTTAATTAATGTCAATAAAATCAAAGTTAATTCATTCAATGATCTGCTGAAGAGTTAAAAAATATATATATAATGTTCTATGTGTAACATTTAGGTGTTTTATCATCAGATCCAATATGGCCTCACCGTTATGAGCTGCAAAGCTTTTTACAAGGTTTTCTGACTCTTCAATGATTTTCTCCTCAATGTTCATCTTTCCCATTCTCAAATCCCTGAACATCGTCAGAGTGAACCTCCGGATGGTACTCCAGGAGTCCCCATGGCCGAATGTGATTCCTGTTTTGACGGGGAGGATACATTGTCAGAATGTCACAGATTCTCTGTTATTATAATAAGTAATTGTAGGTATGTAATATATTCCTTCGCTTTTTTATGTGGACCTGTAGGTTTGCTGCAGTGGGATGGATTTTTCCCTGCAATTATCCCCTTAAAATGCCTTGCCATTGCGTTAAGATAAAAAATATTGACTGTGACTGTAAACTGCCATTTTGAACACTGAAAGGTTGACATTAAAACATGCCTGGGCCTAGAATAGAAGACAGATAATGTGGTTCTTGATCCATTAAAGAGATTTTGGTCAGTACCGTTTCCTCTGGTGATCTGTTTGAATATTGGGATGTCTGGCCGCTCTGCAAATTGATCAGCCTGAGTGACCAAGGCCTCCTTCACCGTCTCATAGTCACACAGCACCACCATCTTACGCAAGCCCATCTGAATACTGAACACTGGGCCAAACTTGTCCTTCATCTGGGGAGAAGAGGGTACGAGGGAACACAAATATCCCATGGGAATGAGATATATACTTATAATATGTTTCCTTTTTGTCCTACTTTCACGGTTAAAGTGTAACAAACTCATCTTCAAGGCAACATGTTCCAACAAGCACCAGTTCCGTGGAGATTTTGTACATCCTTAGAGACAAACTAACAGTTAGTAAACTGCTGCATTCTGGATTGTGGTGAGGGGAGTAGTGGAGAGTAAATGTAGGGAAAAGATGGATAGATATGAAGTGGTCCAGAACTCTGAGAGTTCAAGCAAAGCACCTGGGCTTTGATTATTCTGACAAAGAAGCAGAAAGAGCATAGCCTGGTTCCAGATCAGTTTGTGCTGTATAGCCCACTCCTATACTGTATCCGTTGTCATGTCAAACAGAGGGTAAACAGAGGCAATAATAGGGTCTTTATAGAGGGGTTCTTACCTCCATCAAGGTCTGGTATGGTCTTTATAGAGGGGTTCTAACCTCCATCAAGGTCTGGTAGGGTCTTTATAGAGGGGTTCTAACCTCCATCAAGGTCTGGGAGGGTCTTTATAGAAGGGTTCTTACCTCCATCAAGGTCTGGGAGGGTCTTTATAGAGGGGTTCTTACCTCCATCAAGGTCTGGGAGGGTCTTTATAGAGGGGTTCTTACTTCCATCAAGGTCTGGGAGGGTCTTTATAGAGGGGTTCTTACCTCCATCAAGGTCTGGTATGGTCTTTATAGAGGGGTTCTTACCTCCATCAAGGTCTGGTAGGGTCTTTATAGAGGGGTTCTTACCTTCATCAAGGTCTGGTAGGGTCTCTTCAGGTCCAGGTTGAAGATGTTCCCCACCAGCGGTAGACCTCTGGGGCCTGGAGGGAAGTTCTTAGGGTTTTTGTTTCGATTAATGATGAAAATAAGGAAGATTACATTCAGGGTAACAAACAGAATGGACTTTAGTGAAAATAAGTTTAGAACAGACATTTTGTTTTGAATAATTGTTTTCTGACTAAATTTGGAATATAAATATATATATTAGAGGCCGTGGGTCATAGTCATTCCAGGAATGCTACTGTATCCGTTGTTCTTTTGAAAGCTCCTGCAAAAACATCAAGAAGAGAATGCTTTAAAATACTGGCCTGGGTGAAAGCTTCTCTCTATGGACAGTATTTGGAAGTGAGTCGATTGAGCCCTTGAAGTCCCTCTCATGTAGAATAAGGTAATTTAATTTACACAGCGCATAAAATGCCAACTTTGAGAATCTTAATTTCAAGTTATGTTTGTGTTTATATTAATTGTGTAAGTTACAGATCAAATACAGCAAATATTTATCCGTAAATGAAAATGGGAATAATACCCACATCTGATACTACTGTCGAAAAAATATATAATAATATATAATATATACACTGATTTATTTTGTTTGTGTCTCACTGTTCATTCTCTGACTATGAATAAAAAAACATTCACCCTTTCCCATGTTAATTCTGCAATGGAAAACATTGATCATACCATTAAAAAAACTACAAGGCCTAATAATTAAAGCAATTTGCAAGAATAAATATCCTACCTGAATGAAATGAGTTGTTGTGTCCTATGCCCTTTCCAGAACTGAATACATTTAGACTGGCTGACACCAGCTCACGAAGTCACAGCTCGCTGTGTAATCACGTGGGTCGCGCGTCAACCAGGCTTTAATACGTCTAGATAGTTGCTTTAACACTGGGGTCAAAATTTCTCCTTTGCTCCACTGTCTTGTCATTAAAACGCAAACTGATTGTGACTGGTGCTCCCGAGTGGTCTAACGCACTGCATCTCAGTGCTAGAGCCGTCACTGCAGACCTTGGTTCGATACCGGGCTGTATCACAACATGCCGGGATCGGGAATCCCATAGGGCGGTGCACAGTTGGCCCAGCGCCGTCCGGGTTAGGGGAGGCCTGGGTAGGCCATCATTGTAAATACGAATTTGTTCTTAACTGCCTAGTTAAATAAAGGTTAAATAAATACAATAAATATTTTAAAAAATCAGTCTAGAAATGCACCTGAACCTACTTCTACAAGCGCTCGATAGAGGGCGGCATTGCGTTGTAGAAGTGGCAGGCAGGGACCTCAGAGGCCCATTTCCTTCTTTATGGGCCCGTTAAACTCTTATGTCTCATTTCACTATGGCTATGGGTATTGCTTTTTAACACAATTTAGGCCTGTATTGAAGATAAATCTGCGGTTCTCATTCACAAGATTATGTTGCAATGAATTAGCAGGCTAAAGACAAATGATCTGTGTGTGCAACACGAAATCACGCACAAACCAGTCTGACAGCTCTTTAAGGGCAGCGCGCCAGCAGTCCAATGGAATGCACGGCCATTCAAGCACATATCTTCTGTTGACAACATAAGAAGCAGGTGACAGATTTCATTCTACCACGACTGCAACAAAGAACAACGCCAACTACCACCTGAGAGACAACAATGAAGCCCAAATCTTTCGTGTTGAGGTTATTTGATAATACTGAGTCCTTAGGTGAGAGGCAAGCGGAGAGAGGAGCCAGGTATCACCGGCAGGTAGACTGTTCGGACAGGCATGAGACCACCGCACCAAACGATACCCCCGGACCCCAGGTAGAGGATGGGGGGGGAAAGGAAGAGAAGTGCGGCAGTGAGATCCATTTCGCTTTTTTACCGGAGAGGTACGAGCGCCTAGTCGAAGAGGATGAAGGAAGGCAAAGAGCGAAAGAAGAAAAGAAAAACAAGGGGAAACGAAGATACAAGAAAGTCAAGAAGGTAGTATTTGTGAAAATCTCTCTGTGCTATTATGTTCAATTATTAACTTTAACCAACGTTTTGTTTATTAATCCTTAACATGAAATTAACATGGATCAATAAAGTATCTATCTATCTATCTATCTATCTATCTATCTATCTATCTATCTATCTATCTATCTATCTATCTATCTATCTATCTATCTATCTATCTATCTATCTATCTATCTATCTATCTATCTATCTATCTATCTATCTATCTATCTATCTATCTATCTATCTATCTATCTATCTATCTATCTATCTATCTATCTATCTATCTATCTATCAACTTACCATTATGATGCACTTAACCTTTGAAAGTCAAATGTATACAGTGTTGTTATAATTACACTGTTTTAGCAAAATTCAGTTGTTCATAATCATAACATGTTTATATTGTCAATAAAAAAAGACAGTAAAATCAATGTTCAGATACATTCAACTATATAATCCCCTGCAGTGTATCCCTTCATATCCAACACAGTATGTAATAGTTGCACATAATATGGGTAAGTTCAAGGCAATATTATAATCAATATCATTATCATTATACAATTATCACGATATGGGCATCAATCCATCAAACCTTCACCATCATATGAGTGAATGATGTAAAATCAATAATACGAATTACAAACCATAGAACTCAAAAAGATCGTTGTGAAATAAGAGTCCAATAGATGCTTTTCATGAATGGAATCTGTATTATGAACCATCTATTGTGATTTACCTTTATGGTTTATAATCAGCACCTCACATGAACACTTTGTTTCTTACTGTTGGATTTCAACACTGACTGTGTTACTGTTAAATCACCTATATTGTGTTAAAACATGACACCATATGAACTACAAGTCGAGTGATGCAATAAATATATCAACAGTGACTGATTTGATCTTCCATCTTGCTCCAATCCATATGCCTGGCTTCTCTCCAGATGTAGATTGTTTTAAGACCTGTGTTCGTCTGTTCCACTGTCCTGGAAGAAGTGTGTTTGGGGTCAAAGGGGAATATCTAAACCATAACATTATACATATGAAAAGACAGTCATGGTGTAGTTCTTTGACCAAAAAAAATGCTTAACTCTTAACTCTTTCCTGTCAAGAAACTCAAGTAGAACAACTTAGATCACAGCATTCTTTCGACTATCTTTAAAAATTAAGAATATAGCTCTTAAAACAATTTCCATATATATAGTGTTTGTGGTTTCACTGTTGTTGAGGTTCTAAATAAAATAAAATCAAGCTTTATTTATGCAGCACATTTCAGACATGGAATGCAACACAGTGTGCATTAGAATAAGCGTATAATGAATTCTAAAAACTCCACAGGCAGCCAGTGCAGAGACCTTAAAACCGATGTAATGTGTATTCTTGTCAGGCTCTGGCCATAGAGAAGCCTATTTGCTTCTCTATGTAACCATGGTCAGAGTCTGACAGGTTTATTCTTTCTGTATCTGGTGGTGGTTTGCGTGGGATCCCTAATTAGAGGCAGCTGCTGCGCATTGTCTCTAATCAGGGATCCTACATAGGTTTGTAATTTTCACACTGGGTTGTGGGTCGTTGTCGATTATTTCGCAGTCATGGTGACAGTAAGTGTGCGACTCTGTTACGTCCGTCCGTTCATTCCTGTTTGTGTTGGTGAACGTGACGTTTGTATTATCGTTTTTGTTTGTTTGTTAGTTCATACTTTTGGATTGTTTTATACATAGTATACATAATAAAAACAATGTGGAACTACAGTCCCTGCGCTGTGTCTTGGTCCACGTATGCACCCTCACGTGACAGTTCTCTCCGTCTGGTCTTGGTCAGTACCCATGATGCAGCATTCTGTATGTTTTGCAGTTGACCACTGGCTTTCTTGGGTAGACCAGACAGGAGAGCATTACAGTAGTCAAGCCTGCTTGATATAAAAGCATGGATGAGTGTCTCTGTATCAGCCTGAGAGAGAAACGGCCACACCATGGCAATGTTGCTCAGGTGGTAAAAAGTTATTTTGGTCACATTCCTAATGTGTGATTTGAAATTTAGTTCAGAATCTAAAATAACACCTAGGTTTTTTACCCTGTGTTTTATGTTTATTGCCTGTGAATTAAAATGTGCGGCAGCATAGTCTCACCAAGGTGAGCAGGGCTATTCTCCCGCTGGGTTGTATATCCTGCAATATATATTCCTTGTCTTGGTGGCCCAACTGACCTCTCAACCCTCTGTGATGTGTCACGATACGATAAACATTAGAGATTGGCAACGAATGTATATTTAAGTCATGTGTTTTTCTGTCTGGGTGTGGATCATTGTTTGTTAACCCACTGTCATGGTCTCGTTGTTGTCTCTCTGTCTCTGTGTTAAAGTTTGGTGTAAATAAAATCATGTTGAACTATATCAGCAGTGATTTCTCCCTGCTGTGCTGGGCAACCATGGAGCAGATTTGTTCTAATTGCTTCAGTCTGAGGATCTGTTTAAAAAGTGTAATCCCTTATTCTTGACCTAGTTGAAAAATCATCCTCACGTTTACAGCAGCCTACTGTGTTCCATCTGCAAATAGTATAAGTCATTTAATGATTAGGTTTGTATTGCTGATGGTTTTTAATGGATGATCAGTTTGACTTCTCTGTGTGTCCTCTGTCTTTCAGAATGTCGGCAAGGCCCTTCGCTACAGCTGGAAGTGTTTGATGCTTGGTCTTCACAGTATGGCAGCAGGCTATTCCACCCCACTCACTGCGGCTGCTACCCTCGTCCCAGAGTTCCATGCGGGCAGGGGCTGAGAGGACTAATCACATTGATCTGTAATCCTTAATGTTCATTGACTCTAACGCTGTGGCCCCAAGGGCCTCAACATAAACCAGCACTGAAAACCCTCAATTGAGAGATATCTCTACATTGTGACAATATAGAATTTCAATATCCTGTTGTAGAACACTGATAAATACTTACTTATTGCAAGGTTTTGCATGTTTAGAAGACGTCATAAACTGCATATTTTTTTGTTACTTAATAGATGCATTTGGAATTACATTTGTGACAGAAGGTTGACATGATTAGGAACTATATAGATGTCAGAGGTTTTTATACTTTTACAATGACTTTTCAGTCAACATTGAAATTAATGGGATATTTTATATATTTGTAAACTCTTTAATTACAGAATTTCAGTTACTTATTGCACAATTATTAATTATTTTGTCAAATATACTTTGTGCCTTTTTCATTTCAAAGAATTTCTGTAATGTGTATTTGCTCTATGGCGTGAATCAGGACCGGACAGGAGCTTGGTAACAAAGGGATTTAGATAGAGACAGGAAAGACTTAGCAGGGGTTGTTGTGGAGAGGGGAACCAAAACAGGAAAGGAAACTGAATCAAGGCTTGAGGGCCTCTTCCTGCACAATGGGGACGGCCAGCCAACGGAAGCAGGGGCATGGCACAACCCTAGTGTTGTGCAGAATAATATCTTTTCAGAATATCTTCTATATGTAATATGATAGAAAGTAAAATGTATGTGTTTGGTATGATAAAGAAAGCTGACAGGCAGAAGTTAACATTGAGTACAGTATGTCTTCATATGCAAATAGACAGATGGATTGTGAATAAAATGTCAGTGATAATTGTTACCAAGATACTGCATTTCTCTATTTTCTATATCTGTCTTTGACAGTCTGTTTCTATGTGAATAAATACAATGTAAATGTATGGCTATATGCTATATTATAGCTGTACTGTACAGTATGTCTGTTTTTTTGCAAATTGTAAAACATGATGAATAGCCCTGCTCACCTTGGTGAGACTATGCTGCCGCACATTTTAATTCACAGGCAATAAACATAAAACACAGGGTAAAAAACCTAGGTGTTATTTTAGATTCTGAACTAAATTTCAAATCACACATTAGGAATGTGACCAAAATAACTTTTTACCACCTGAGCAACATTGCCATGGTGTGGCCGTTTCTCTCTCAGGCTGATACAGAGACACTCATCCATGCTTTTATATCAAGCAGGCTTGACTACTGTAATGCTCTCCTGTCTGGTTACCCAAGAAAGCCAGTGGTCAACTGCAAAACATACAGAATGCTGCATCATGGGTACTGACCAAGACCAGACGGAGAGAACTGTCACGTGAGGGTGCATACGTGGACCAAGACACAGCGCAGGGACTGTAGTTCCACATTGTTTTTATTATGTATACTATGTATAAAACAATCCAAAAGTACGAACTAACAAACAAACAAAAACGATAATACAAACGTCACGTTCACCAACACAAACAGGAATGAACGGACGGACGTAACAGAGTCGCACACTTACTGTCACCATGACTGCGAAATAATCGACAACGACCCACAACCCAGTGTGAAAATTACAAACCTATGTAGGATCCCTAATTAGAGACAATGCGCAGCAGCTGCCTCTAATTAGGGATCCCACGCAAACCACCACCAGATACAGAAAGAATAAACCTGTCAGACTCTGACCATGGTTACATAGAGAAGCAAATAGGCTTCTCTATGGCCAGAGCCTGACAAGAATACACATTACATCAGTTTTAAGGTCTCTGCACTGGCTGCCTGTGGAGTTTTTAGAATTCATGGTACAAACAGGTGGCAATGGTTAAACTGAAAATACCCTGTCTTATTGAGCTTAGACACAGAATTTCTTCCTGATAAGGTCAGGTAAGGTTATATTTGCTATTCTGTGAGGGCCTATGTTCTGAACCCGCTTCGGTGCTTAAGTGCCAAGGATTCAGACATGTTGCAGCAGTGTGTAGAAGGGAGAACCCATGATTTAAGAAATTCGCAGGAGGGCAAAGTCAGAGGGCGTGTACAGTTGGGATAGAGAAAGGCCAATGCACTTGGGGATCCGAAGTGCCCGGTGAGAGAGAGACAGGTCGAGCTGAGGCAGTGGAGAGAGTAGAGGATAGCCCAAGGTGAGTGAGTTGACTGGGATCCCACCAGTGAGTAGGCCTGAAGAGAGAGAGACAAGAGAGGATGAGTTTCAGTTAGGTTGGATTTCTCTCATTTATAGTCATGGTGATCAACTCCACTGCACTGATGGAGCAAAAATCACAGAAGATAGATGTGGTATTTGCAGCAGCAGATAAATATTGGGATGTGAGAGAATTTAGTGCAGAAGATCTACAGCAGTAGTGGGATGTGTTGGTGGGTTTTTAGGGACAGTGAGTAGCTGCAGGGTTAGATGGTAGTGCAATTTAAGTGTTTCCCATTCCCTGTTTCACTTTATTTGTAAACTGGTCATCTCTGTATACCTGTCACAAGACCCACTGGTTGATGCTTATTTATAAAACCCTCTTAGGCCTCACTCCCCCCCTATCTGAGATATCTACTGCAGCCCTCATCCTCCACATACAACACCCGTTCTGCCAGTCACATTCTGTTAAAGGTCCCCAAAACACACATCCCTGGGTCGCTCGTCTTTTCAGTTCGCTGCAGCTAGCGACTGGAACGAGCTGCAACAAACACTCAAACTGGACAGTTTTATCTCCATCTCTTCATTCAAAGACTCAATCATGGACACTCTTACTGACAGTTGTGGCTGTTTTGCGTGATGTATTGTCATCTCTATCTCTTGCCCTTTGTGCTGTTGTCTGTACCCAATAATGTTTGTACCATGTTTTGTGCTGCTACCATGTTGTGTTGCTACCATGTTGTTGTCATGTTATGTTGCTACCATGCTATGTTGTCATGTGTTGCTGCCTTGCTGTGTTGTTGTCTTAGGTCTCTCTTTATGTAGTGTTGTTTTGTCTCTCTTGTCGTGATGTGTGTTTGGTCCTATATTTATATTTTATTTATTTGTATTTTTAATCCCAGCCCCCTTCCTCGCAGGAGGTCTTTTGCCTTTGGTAGGCCGTAATTGTAAATAAGAATTTGTTCTTAACTGACTTGCCTAGTTAAATAAAGGTTAAATAAAAATAATAAAAATCAGTTCATGCACCACTGTATCTATTTCTTGGCAATAATCACACATTCCTGTTGGATGCTTTCCAATCACATTTAAAGTAGTATTCAACCGGATGTGTCTCACCATTAATCTTGTAAAAATAGCCTCCTTGGATGCGATCAACTAAATTCTAAAGATGAAAAATAAGAAGAATACCTGGTGACGTCAATTGGAAGAAGAAGAAGAAGAAAGCAGAGGGCGTTGTTCTGGAAGGACGGAGGAGGCGGCATTCGAGGGTTCGACCAAAGATTTTATACAACTAAACCAAGATAGATCGCACCCCGTCGTTTCCAATGGGAACAGACACGTCATAGTGGGCAGAACAAGCAAGGAGGTGGGCGGAGCCAAGAACGAGCTGGCACCCTCTAGCATACATCCGCATATTCCCGTTAGGGAACGCCTGTTCTGTGAAGTGTGCGTGTGCAACAATTCAATTCGCCGTTACACTCCTTCTAAACAACGCCATTTTTCTTTTTTTTACTTTTGCAAAGGGTCAAGTCTACAAAACTTAGTCCACTCTGTTCATAACATATTCAAGTTTTGGGAACAAAACACTGTATTGAAATCAAATGTTTCATTGATGATAAAATGTGCTAAATGCATCTCGTTCCATCTTCTCCCACTGCAGGCCAATGGGCTTCATCTCATTACCAAATTTGGTAGTGAGTGGAAACGCCAAGCGGATGCTTCACATTTAAGAGACAGGTAAAGTCACATTAGCCCGGTTCATTGGTAATGGTAGACTGTTAATATTCTGTGCTGACCATGTTCAGAAAGGGAAGATTCTGAAAATGAAAACTCTCATTGTGAAGAAAATCACAAGTCATGTTCCTGGAGCTTCGGCTAAGCTGAGGGGGTCATTTCTGGGGTTCCACTACCTATGTCCATAATTGATATAAAATGAAATGTAGAGGGGGCAAGCCAAAAGGCTCAGTAAGAAAGAGGGGCAGAGAAGTGAAAGCCTGTCAGTACTATTCATGTTTGAGAAGGTTTTACCTAAGAAAGTACAGATGGGCTTCCTGACTTTCACTGTTAGAGAGTTTTTCCCACCTCCATTAAGATGTTTTAAATGCCAAAGAAAGGGACATGTAGCGGCTCTGTGCAAAGGAAAGAAAATAAGTGCGAAGTGTGGAGGGGAACATGATTATGGTGAATGTGGGACAATGTCAAGGTTAACTGTTGTAATTGTGGGGGGAACACAGTGCAGCATTAGGTGGATGCCAGGTGCAGAAAAAGACTAGAGATGCCCAAAGATATAACATCACTCATAATGTCTCTTATGCAGAGGCTGCAATGCAGATTGGTGGAACTACTAGGCAGAATGATGGAGATAATAGGGGTTACTCCTGGAATAAGTGGATATACTGTAGGAAATGTTGCTTATGTTGGTCCAGACACGGATACGTTACATGTTCAGAAATCGTGTTCTAACAAAAGTGTTGTGTCAAAGGACACCTTAATAGATAATCAGATTGACTTTATAGCCTTCATTTGAAAGGTTATTAACCTGACTGCGTTTGTGGAAAGAAGAACTGCCAAGTTGAAGATCAGTGTGGAAGCAGCAACAGAGTTTTTAGGAATAACAGATGTTACTGTTGCCATGATGGTTGACATGTAGACTCCTAATAATAATAATAATGGAATGTCTCAGTTTGATGATAATTACAGTTGTGTTTTTTGTTATCCTTCAGTGGAATGCCAGAAGCCTTATTGCTAACGGTCAGGAGTTTAAGAATTATGTAATAGATTTAGAGATTAAGCCTGATGTGATGTGTGTTCAAGAAACATGGCTTAGATCATATCTTGATTTTATTATTCCTGGTTGTTGCCGGGTGGTGGGTGATAGATAGATAGATAGATAGATAGATAGATAGATAGATAGATAGATAGATAGATAGATAGATAGATAGATAGATAGATAGATAGATAGATAGATAGATAGATAGATAGATAGATGGGCAATGAGACCTTTTTGTAGGCCGTCAGTTGGGACTGAACCAGCTGATATTAATTTGCACTGACAGGGGGCTGGATTGCTTTTTAATTACTGTTAGTTTTCAGCTGTTGTCTTAGCTTTCCATGACTTTTTGCACCTCCCTTTCTTCATGTGTTCAATACTTTTTCCCTGTGTCATTTCACATTATTACACAACTTAATTTCTGAACTTATTTGTTTTGGTTTCTTTGTATGTATGGATTACTTGGGTTGTTACCAACATCTGGTGAAAATGTCATGTCAATAGCACCTTTGGAAATATATTTACTGAGAAAAATGGTGACGTGTTCAATACTTATTTCACCCGCTGTATGTATGTGCCTTACTAGTGGAGGCAGATGAGATGCCTTAGGATGTACAGTGTAAAAAATTGGGAAAGATGGGTCAGGGATATTGGGAAAGTGGTTGACATTTACATTGGTAGAAGTTTTTATGCTTTTTACAGATGGATCCAAGGACTCAGATAGTGGGCGCACAAGAGCAGGCATTTACATTCCTGAATTTGATGTGTGCAGAAGGCTTTTATTTAACCTTTATTTTACTAGGCAAGTCAGTTAAGAACAAATTATTATTTACGACAGCCTAGGAACAGTGGGTTAACTGCCTTGTTCAGGGGCAGAACAACAGATTTTTACCTTGTCAGCTCGGGGATTCAATCTGACAACCTTTCAGTTACAGGCCCAACACTCTAACCACTAGGCTACCTGGGGATGGCAGGTAGCCTAGTGGTTAGAGTGAACTGTTGGTGATAGTAGTTGCCCTCCAGTGGGTGGACGACGAACAACCAGTTAGGATTATAGTATGTTCAGATTCTCTGTCTATAATAAATAGTTTAATAAAAAACATGAGCTGCTCACTCTATGTATAAACTGGGAGTATTACTGGGAGTTTATACATAGTGTGTGACTCTCTTTATTATTTGTATAGTTTATAGTGTATTGAATAGTTATCATCAGTTAGTCGGGCTCTTTTTTATTTTCTCAGAAGTACTGAGTTAGGTAGGAGGATTTAGAAACGTTGTAAACGGTGATTGACCACACACTCCAGAACAGTAGATGGCGTCATGTACCTTTAACGTGTGTTTGAGAAAAATAGAAAAATAAGAAGAAGGGGTGACGTCAATTTTCCGCGACGGAGGGAGCATTTCTTCCGCATTCGTTTCTTGTGTTTAGTGTAGTTGTGAATGTGTATTTTGTCAAGATGACGGATCAGAAAGCACAAAATATAAGCTCTATTCCAATCGATGCATTTAGCCATTTGCGAATCACATCAATATGGACATTTCTGATGTCTGTAAGTTTGGTTTCTCTTGGATGCTAGCTTGGAGATGAGTTAGCCTAATTAGCTTAGTTTGAGAACTAGCTATCTTTGTTGGTTTCTCTGCTAGTCAAAATAGAGAAATATCTTACAAGATCAAATAGATTAAGTTAAAAAGGTAGATCTGACCAGTTATCTGGTTGTTGTGAATTTCAAGTGCTAGCTAGCTAGTATTACAGATGTTGCTGATGAGTCAGTTTGCTGGCTATCTGGCGTAAGTAGCCAGTATCAATGCCAACCCAAAGACTGTCCTCTAACATGATGATGATGATGTTGATTGTTTGGGAATGTAGCTAGCTAGCTAGCTAAACCACTGTTTGATTTAATGTCTGCAGATACAGTGGTCTGAGTCGTGGCTTATTGGACTTCTGGTGTTCCATGCTGTCTGTCTCCTCGCAACTCTACTGACACGCAGATTCTACAGAGTGCAAATATGCCAGTTCCTGTTTATGGGTAAGTGGATTTGTGTTTCTACAACTAACATTGTATAACATATTGTTGCTTATATGTTATGTGATCTGTATCTTTGAAAAGCACTACACATATATTTATTCATGCCATCCAGTAATGAATGTTTCCCCTCTCCACAGTATGCATGGTGTACGGTGCTGAATATCTGAACGAGGTGGCAGCCATGAACTGGAGGTAAAGATCTCAGTGAGCTGCAGTACATGGTATACTCCTAAGAGAAAATATGTTGATTGTTTTATTATTCATTTACTTAGTGAGGAACAACTTATTTTGTAATTTCACAGATCATTTTCCAAGTTCCAGTACTTTGACTCAAATGGGATGTTCATATCTTTGGTCTACTCCATTCCCCTTCTGCTCAACACAATCATCATTGTTGTAAGTTTTTAAAAGTTTTTCTCAACCATTAAATCCCAACTGAGAGAGAGCTGATCCTAGGCCTGTGTTAAAAGATCTGTGCGTGTGTGTGTGTCTCAGGCATTGTGGGTATACAGGACATTCTCCACCATGATCGAGCTGAAGACCCTGCAGCTGAAGAGAAAGGCCCGTAGAGAACAGGACAAGAAGACTGACTAATCACTCCTGTCAGACCTACATTAGGATCAGTGGGGGATCCATGTTAGCTTTGTATCACATGGCAAACATCTGCATCACATGGTTGGTTCCACTGCTTCGACTGCCTAAACCTTTTCAAAGGTAGATTTGTACTGTTTGAATTAACTACAGTATGAGAAGAGTGGAGGGTGATCACTATTGTCTTCCGTCTTTTCCGTGGGTAAATCTCACACCTGCGTTGCTTATATACTTGCACAAGTGGACTTCACTCTGCAAATCAGAACAGACTGGATGGTTGAAGAAGTATGTTTGTGGTCAAGTTGCCTTTTTTCAGTGAATATCGTTTGATGGAATACAGTGTAGGGGGACCAAATATGTTACCAAACATGTATACTGTTTTTTTTTTTTCTTCATATTATGTGATGAGAAGGTAGCCTACTCGTTCTACACAACAGTGTAATGCTCATTGCAAATATTGTCGTTATTTTGCTTGTAGTGATGATGTTTGTGGAAAATAAAATATTGTATTGAGGCATAAATGCTATTTTTGAATCCCTTATATAATATGAATTCATGAAACCATGTAAATCCTTTGCTGCACTTATTCTGTTCTCTACTAGTCCACAAGAGGGCGATAGTGACCCAATGACCACATGCTCTGCTCCAACACCCTCTGCAGGGTCGTAAACAAGCAGATAAATCTGGTTTTCAGGGGAAATGGAAAGAGATGAGGTTAACAAGGCGACACTCCCATCTTAACTCCTCCTCCATATTTACTGGATTGGTTCAACAGTGCAGAAGAGAACCTCCCCAGTGGGACCAGAAACGCCTCTACGTTAGGTTAGTGCTCCATAAGGAGAGACATCAAGGATCAATAGCAAAGGAGCCTTTAAAGATGATTAACAGTGTAGATCAATGAATACATGATTTATTTCACCGGGTCAAAGCAGATAAAACACCAAGGGTATCATCATGTTGCTCTATGGCAGATACTAAGAACCTAAGCTACATTTACAAAAAGGCTGACCCTTCAAAAGCAGTCCAATAACTCACACCCCATTTTTCACTCTTTATCTCAGGAGAGAGGAGGGACATCTGATTCCAGCTGCGAGTTATTTATTCATGTTCTTTATTTTCCCATATGTGTCTGACGTGTGTTGGTATGCGGTTCCTGTGTTGGTATGCGGTTCCTGTCCTGATCTGCCAGGGTTGATAGCTACGGACGTGATCATGTTCTGAAAGTTATCTGAGGAGTTCGAGGAGGAGGGTCTTGGCAGGGAATTCATTGTCTCTGGTCTGTGGGGTTGTTTCATGCTGAGGCCTGATGTTTTCCCCCAATGCAATGATTCCCCTGCCAAAAGAAGGGCTTTAGAAGTCCTCCTCCTATGGTGAGGATAGACAGGTGCTTGCTTATCCACACTGGTTTACATGCATGCACGAGACATAATCTTCTGAATATGTTCTGGGATATCAACTAATGTTGGAATATGTAAAATCAAAAAGTTAGTAAAGAGGATTCAGACAAAGGGAGGATTGCGTGGGAATATGAAAAAGAGAATATGGAAACCATATGTGGAAACATCTACTTATGAATTCTAAGCACAATATAGATTTGAAAAAGCCAACAGGTGCTTAAGCTCTTGTCCAGTTGGATTGTGTGCTTGGTTGCTACAGTATCTTGGTTCTGGCTGAGCCCTTGATTACATGTTGTCAAATCAGAGTATGGTCTCTTACACATTTGTGAGCTCGCCTAACTATTTTCTGACAAAGTGCCTTGTCCGGGTTTGCTGTGTTGTGGCCTGCAGATGCCCAAAATCATGTTGTTTGGATCCGTGCATGATTCACCACCCATCTCTCTCACCTTGTAGGCCTTGTCAGGGAATTCCTGTTTGATTCCATTCCCAGATTCCAGCCTGGACTTTGCGGTTCCGAGGAAACTTAGTCCATGTTGTGAATCGGATTTCAGACAAGCATCTGCAAACCATCCCCACAAACCCTTGGAACGGGTCTCTGGCAAACCCAGTTGAAATAACAAGGAGGGAGCAGATACTGCCAGCTTTTAAAAAAAGATCCCCTCAACCCCTGAACGTCACTCTGTTGCAGTGCCTACTATTATTACATAGATGCCAACATGCTTTGATTGTATGCGAGATGCCACTAAGTGAGCTGGAAGTGGAACATCTTGCAGATGTTTTTGATTGCACCCCCATCTGTGCTGAATTACAAACCAAATAAACACCAAACACTGTACAGTTGAAGTCGGAAGTTTACATACACCTTAGCCAAATACATTTAAACTAAATTTTTCACAATTCCTGACATTCAATCCTCGTAAAAATTCCATGTCTTGGATCAGTTAGGATCACCACTTTATTTTAAGAATGTGAAATGTCAGAATAATAGTAGAGAGAGTGATTTATTTCAGCTTTTATTTCTTTCTTCACATTCCCAGTGGGTCAGAAGTTTACATACACTCAATTAGTATTTGGTAGCATTGCCTTTAAATTGTTTAACTTGGGTCAAACGTTTCAGGTAGCCTTCCACAAGCTTCCCACAATAAGTTGGGTGAATTTTGGCCCATTCCTCCTGACAGAACTGGTGTAACTGAGTCAGGTTTGTAGGCCTCCTTGCTCGCACATGCTTTTTCAGTTCTGCCCACAAATGTTCTATAGGATTGAGGTCAGGGCTTTGTGATGACCACTCCAATACCTTGACTTTGTTGTCCTGAAGCCATTTTGCCACAACTTTGGAAGTATGCTTGGGGTCATTGTCCATTTGCGACCAAGCTTTAACTTCCTGACTGATGTCTTGAGATGTTGCTTCAATATATCCACATAATTTTCCTTCCTCATGATGCTATCTATTTTGTGAAGTGCACCAGTCCCTCCTGCAGCAAAGCACCCCCACAACATGATGCTGCCACCCCCGTGCTTCACGGTTGGGATGGTGTTCTTCGGCTTGCAAGCCTCCCCCTTTTTCCTCCAAACATAATGATGGTCGTTATGGCAAAACAGTTCTATTTTTGTTTCATCAGACCAGAGGACATTTCTCCAAAAAGTACGATCTTTGTCCCCATGTGCAGTTACAACCCGTAGTCTGGCTTTTTTATGGCGGTTTTGGAGCAGTGGCTTCTTCCTTGCTGAGCGGCCTTTCAGGTTATGTTGATATAGGACTCGTTTTACTGTGGATATAGATACATTTGTACCTGTTTCCTCCAGCATCTTCACAAGGTCCTTTGCTGTTGTTCTGGGATTGATTTGCACTTTTCGCACCAAAGTACATTCATCTCTAGGAGAGTGCGTCTCCTTCCTGAGCGGTATGACGGCTGCGTGATCCCATGGTGTTTATACTTGCGTAGTATTGTTTGTACAGGTCTTGGCTGCTCCTAAGGATGAACCAAACTTGTGGAGGTCTACACATTTGTTTGGCTGATTTCTTTTGATTTTCCCATAATGTCGAGCAAAGAGGCACTGAGTTTGAAGGTAGGCCTTGAAATACATCCACAGGTACACCTCCAATTGACTCAAATTATGTAAATTATCCTATCAGAAGCTTCTAAAGCCATGACATAATTTTCTGGAATTTTCCAAGCTGTTTAAAGGCACAGTCAACTTAGTGTATGTAAACTTCTGACCCACTGGAATTGTGATGTAGTGAATTATAAGTGAAATAATCTGTCTGTAAACAATTGTTGGAAGAATTACTTGTGTCATGCACAAAGTAGATGTCCTAACCGACTTGCCAAAACTATAGTTTGTTAACATGAAATCTGAAAAATGAGTTTTAATGACTTCAACCTCAGTGTATGTAAACTGTATACCTGGGAGATAAACAAATGCTCTAATTCTGTGTTGCTTAAATCAACTGATCAACTAATGTGAACAGTAAGCAGTAGTTGATCTCTCTTGGAGTCTATTTCTGTGCACTGTGCTCTTTCTCAAGCAATTCCCTGACTGTGTGTAATGAGGTCACAAGATTAGACTTTGATATACGGTATAGAATTAGCCTGGCAAGGTTGTAGAGGAGAAAGGTGGACTACATGCAGGTAGCCTAGTGGTTAGCTTATTGGGCCATACATCAAAAGGTCGCTGGTTTGAATACCTGAGGGGACAAGGTAAAAAGAAAAACATGCCGATGTGCCCTTGAGTAAGGCACTTAACCCTCATTTGCTCCAGGGCTGATCCTGTAAAACAACACATTTTACTGCACCTATCCGGTGTATGTGACAATAAACATATTATAATTACATAGATGCTGATATGCTTTAAATGTATGGGAGTTGCCACTAAGTGAGCTGGAAGCGGAGAGGACAATCAGAGTAAACTGAGTTTACTGTAAGTGTCCTTCCCTCATTATTGTGATGTAACCGATCCTTTTCATTTCAGTGAGTGGGGGTTTTGTGTGTTTTCACATCCACCACCAAGTGACCACACGGCTCTGATGGTATACCATCCTCGCTCTTTATGGTATGTGACACGCTTTTCCCATCATCCTCTCTGACGTGGGCATCCTTCTTCCCAGTCACGTGACCCAAGTGTCCAGGATTCCCGTCACAGCTTCCTGCTCTGATGGCAGCTCAGGGTAGCTTGTCCTCACTCACGAAACCGGATATGTCAGCACACAGTCCACACAGAATACACACACACGCACGCACACACAAATAAATAGACGTTTGCACTTACCATGCACATTTACTGTACATGCAGAGAGCCACACACACCAACAAATTCACATACACACACAGTCTCTTGTCCTCTCTCTTGCTCACACCCACATGTGGCACGCAATGTACATGCAAACTCAAACACACAGGAAGCTACTCTTCTAAGAAATGGAAGCACCTGTACTAAAATGCCTCTTAGAAAGTATCACTACACCAAAGCCACTCGCCTGATACTACCAGCATTTATTGGCGAGAGAGAGGATACTGGGGCTGATCCTTCTGGTTACAGAGCATTGTCGTTTTATGATTAGCGTTGTCTAGGGTTGCATGTTTTGGGGAATTTTCAGAGGTGGAAACTTTCCGTGGGAATATATGGGAATTAACGGGAATATATGGTCTTGTTTTTGTTCATTAAAATAACATCAAATTGATCAGAAATACAGTGTAGACATTGTTAATGTTGTAAATGACTATTGTAGCTGGAAACTGCAGATTTTTTAATGGAATATCTACATAGGCGTACAGAGGCCCATTATCAGCAACCATCACTCCTGTGTTCCAATGGCACGTTGTGTTAGCTAATGACTTTTAATGACTTCCGACTTCAACTGTATCTGTACATGGAATTGTATTTGGGGGTTTTTGAATCGTTTTTTTCTAATCTTTACAGGAAAATGTCACAGGCACTATCTGATGTGTGGAGACATTTCACTGCAGCCAATGTAGAAGGAAAAGCTGTGTACATTCGCAAATACTGAGCCAAATCATAAGTTTATCATTTTAAAAGGCTAATTGATCATTAGAAAACCCTTTTGCAATTATGTTAGCACAGTTGAAAACTGTTGTGCTGATTAAAGAAGCAATAAAACTGTCCTTCTTTAGACTAGTTGAGTATCTGGAGCATCAGTATACAGGCTCAAAATGGCCAGAAACAAAGAACTTTCTTCTGAAACTCATCAGTCTATTATTGTTCTGAAAAATGAAGGCTATTCCATGCGAGAAATTGCCAAGAAACAACGCTGTGTATTACTCCCTTCACAGAACAGTGCAAACTGTCTCTAACCAGAATAGAAAGAGGAGTTGGTGGCCCCGGTGCACAACTGAGAAAGAGGACCAGTACATTAGAGTGTCTAGTTTGAGAAAAAGACACTTCACAAGTCCTCAACTGGCTGCTTCATTAAATAGTACCCGGGTGGCTGATGTTGGTGGGATTTGGAGGATGATGGAGGCACCAGGGGAAAGAGCCTCAGATCCACCAGGTGGCTGATGAGACTGCCATATTGCATCTTCATCCAAAAGCCCTTGCTTGGAAGTGTACTTCGCCAGAGATGGCGAGACACGGTAGTGATGACATCATAGGCCTTGTTGATCTCTGCACCAGACAGGATGCTCTTGCCAGTATACTTGGGGTCCAACATGTACGCTTCGGCATGTATGGGCTTCAGGCAGAAGTCTTCACGCTTTTTGATGTATTTCAGAACTGCAGTTTCCTCTGCTTAGAGCAACTGTGAAGTGGGCGGGGCAGAACGGATTTCTTCTCTTACATCTGCAAGCAGAGTCTGAACATCAGACAGGATGGCATTGTCTCCCTCAATCCGTGCGATGGCTACTGCTATAGGTTTCAGGAGTTTCAGGCTGCTTACCAGTCTTCTCCCAAAATACATAATCCAGGAGGATCCTCTTGATGGGGCTGTCCATATCGGCAGACTGTGATATGGCCATTTCTTGGAGAGACTCCTTGCCCTCCAGGAAACTGTCAAACATGATGACAACACCACCCCAATGGGTGTTGCTGGGCAGCTTCAATGTGGTGCTCTTATTCTTTTCACTTCGCTTAGTGAGGTAGATTGCTGCTATAACCTGATGACCTTCACATACCTAACCATTTCCTTGGCTCTCTTGTAGAGAGTATCCATTGTTTTCAGTGCCATGATGTCCTTGAGGAGCAGATTCAATGCATGAGCAGCACAGCCAATGGGTGTAATGTGAGGGTAGGACTCCTTCACTTTAGACCAAGCAGCCTTCATGTTCGCAGCATTGTCTGTCACCAGTGCAAATACCTTCTGTGGTCCAAGGTCATTGATAACTGCCTTCAGCTCATCTGCAATGTAGGGACCGGTGTGTCTGTTGTCCCTTGTGTCTTGTGCTCTTGTAGAATACTGGTTGAGGGGTGGAGATGATGTAGTTAATTATTCCTTGCCCACAAACATTCAACCACCCATTAGCGATGATTGCAATACTGTCTGCTTTCTCTATGATTTGCTTGACCTTCACTTGAACTCGGTTGAACTCTGCTTCCAGCAAATGAGTAGATAATGCATGTCTGGTTGGAGAGGTGTATGCTGGGCGAAGAACATTCATAAATATCTTCCAATACACATTGCCTGTGAGCATCAGAGCTGAACCAGTTGCATACACAGCTCGAGCAAGACATTAATCAGCATTTCTCTGACTACGTTCCTCCATTGAGTCAAAAAACCTTCTGATTCAAGGAGGACCATGAGTTGTTGCTATCGATAAGGTGTCTGATTCATCATTTTCACCTCAAATAGAAGTAGAGGGTCTTTAGTCAGAGGTTGCTTGTTGTGAGTGCTGAGGGAACTTTATGCATCTTTGTTGCATTCTTCACATATGATTTGGCTCAGTATTTGCGAATGTACACAGCTTTTCCTTCTACATTGGCTGCAGTGAAATGTCTCCACACATCAGATAGTGCCTGTGACATTTTCCTGTAAAGATTAGAAAAAAACGATTCAAAAACCCCCAAATACAATTCCATGTACAGATACAGTTGAAGTCGGAAGTCATTAAAAGTCATTTTTCAACCACTCCACAGATTTCATGTTAACAAACTATAGTTTGGCCCTCTGTAATGGTTTGTGGAGGAGTGTAAGATAAATCCATTGACATGCACTCACACAAGTCGGTTAGGACATCTACTTTGTGCACGACACAAGAAATTCTTCCAACAATTGTTTACAGACAGATTATTTCACTTATAATTCACTATATCACAATTCCAGTGGGTCAGAAATGTACATACAAGTTGACTGTGCCTTTAAAATCTTGAAAAATTCCAGAAAATGATGTCATGGCTTTAGAAGCTTCTGATAGGATAATTTACATAATTTGAGTCAATTGGAGGTGTACCTGTGGATGTATTTCAAGAAACTACCTTCAAACTCAGTGCCTCTTTGCTCGACATCATGGGAAAATCAAAAGAAATCAGCCAAGACCTCAGAAAATAAATTGTAGACCACAAGTTTGGTTCATCCTTAGGAGCAATTTCCAAACGCCTGAAGGTACCACGTTCATCTGTACAAACAATATTACGCAAGTATAAACACCATGGGACCATGCAGCCGTCATACCGCTCAGGAAGGAGACACGTTCTGTCTCCTAGAGATTAATGTACTTTGGTGCGAAAAGAGCAAATCAATCCCAGAACAACAGCAAAGGACCTTGTGAAGATGCTGGAGGAAACATCCACAGTAAAGTATCTATATCCACAGTAAAACGAGTCCTATATCGACATAACCTGAAAGGCCGCTCAGCAAGGAAGAAACCACTGCTCCAAAACTGCCATAAAAAAGCCAGACTACGGGTTGTAACTGCACATGGGGACAAAGATCGTACTTTTTGGAGAAATGTCCTCTGGTCTGATGAAACAAAAATAGAACTGTTTGGCCATAATGACCATCGTTATGTTTGGAGGAAAAAGGGGGAGGCTTGCAAGCCGAAGAACACCATCCCAACTGTGAAGCACAGGGGTGGCAGCCTCATGTTGTGGGGGTGCTTTGCTGCAGGAGGGACTGGTGCACTTCACAAAATAGATGGCATCATGAGGAAGGAAAATGATGTGGATATATTGAAGCAACATCTCAAGACATCAGTCAGGAAGTTAAAGCTTGGTCGCAAAGGGGTCTTCCAAATGGACAATGACCCTAAGCATACTTCAAAAGTTGTGGCAAAATGGCTTAAGGACAATAAAGTGAAGGTATTGGAGTGGCCATCACAAAGCCCTGACCTCAATCATATAGAAAATTTGTGGGCAGAACTGAAAAAGCATGTGCGAGCAAGGAGGCCTACAAACCTGATTCAGTGACACCAGTTCTGTCAGGAGGAATGGGCCAAAATTCACCCAACTTATTGTGGGAAGCTTGTGGAAGGCTACCCGAAACGTTTGACCCAAGTTAAACAATTTAAAGGCAATGCAACCAAATACTAATTGAGTGTATGTAAACTTCTGACCCACTGGGAATGTGATGAAATAAATAAAAGCTGAAATAAATCATTCTCTCTACTATTATGCTTAAAATAAAGTTCTGACATTTCACATTAAAATAAAGTGGTGATGCTAACTGACCTAAGACAGGGAATTTTTACTAGGATTGAATGTCAGGAATTTAAATGTAGTTGGCTAAGGTGTATGTAAACTTCCGACTTCAACTGTAAATAGTTAAGAAGTTATATTAAACAACTCATTTTTAAGATAAATGTTTTAAAATGAAACATGTATGGAAACAGGTGAAATAACACACAAGCTGGCCTTCTTTGCGAGGCATCGGAAAACCTCCCTGGTCTTTGTGGTTGAATTTGTGTTTGAAATTCAGGGGGGACCTTAAAGTTGATTGTATGTGAGGGGTACAGAGATGAGGTAGTAATTAAAAAACCATGTTAAACACTATTATTGCACACAGAGTTAGTCCATGCAACTTATTATGTGACTTGTTAAGAACCTTTTTACTCCTGAACTTATTTAGTCTTTTTCATTAATTTGGAAAAATGTCTAAAAACATAATTCCACTTATGGGGTATTGTGTGTAGGCCATTTACAAATTACAGTGGGGCAAAAAAGTATTTAGTAAGCCAACAATTGTGCAAGTTCTCCCACTTAAAAAGATGAGAGAGGCCTGTAATTTTCATCATAGGTACACTTCAACTATGAGAGACAAAATGAGAAAAGAAAATCCAGAATTTTTAATGAATTTATTTGCAAATTATGGTGGAAAATAAGTATTTGGTCACCTACAAACAAGCAAGATTTCTGGCTCTCACAGACCTGTAACTTCTTCTTTAAGAGGCTCCTCTGTCCTCCACTCGTTACCTGTATTAATGGCACCTGTTTGAACTTGTTATCAGTATAAAAGACACCTGTCCACAACCTCAAACAGTCACACTCCAAACTCCACTATGGCCAAGACCAAAGAGCTGTCAAAGGACACCAGAAACAAAATTGTAGACCTGCACCAGGCTGGGAAGACTGAATCTGCAATAGGTAAGCAGCTTGGTGTGAAGAAATCAACTGTGGGAGCAATTATTAGGAAATGGAAGACATACAAGACCACTGATAATCTCCCTCGATCTGGGTCTCCACGCAAGATCTCACCCCGTGGGGTCAAAATGATCACAAGAACGTTGAGCAAAAATCCCAGAACCACACGGGGGGACCTAGTGAATGACCTGCAGAGAGCTGGGACCAAAGTAACAAAGGCTACCATCAGTAACACACTACGCCGCAAGGGACTCAAATCCTGCAGTGCCAGACGTGTCCCCCTGCTTAAGCCAGTACATGTCCAGGCCCGTCTGAAGTTTGCTAGAGAGCATTTGGATGATCCAGAAGAGGATTGGGAGAATGTCATATGGTCAGATGAAACCAAAATATAACTTTTTGGTAAAAACTCAACTCGTCGTGTTTGGAGGAGAAAGAATGCTGAGTTGCATCCAAAGAACACCATACCTACTGTGAAGCATGGGGGTGGAAACATCATGCTTTGGGGCTGTTTTTCTGCAAAGGGACCAGGACGACTGATCCGTGTAAAGGAAAGAATGAATGGGGCCATGTATCGTGAGATTTTGAGTGAAAACCTCCTTCCATCAGCAAGGGCATTGAAGATGAAACGTGGCTGGGTCTTTCAGCATGACAATGATCCCAAACACACCGCCCGGGCAATGAAGGAGTGGCTTCGTAAGAAGCATTTCAAGGTCCTGGAGTGGCCTAGCTAGTCTCCAGATCTCAACCCCATAGAAAATCTTTGGAGGGAGTTTAAAGTCCGTGTTGCCCAGCGACAGCCCCGAAACATCACTGCTCTAGAGGAGATCTGCATGGAGGAATGGGCCAAAATACCAGCAACAGTGTGTGAAAACCTTGTGAAGACTTACAGAAAACGTTTGACCTCTGTCATTGCCAACAAAGGGTATATAACAAAGTATTGAGATAAACTTTTGTTATTGACCAAATACTTATTTTCCACCATAATTTGCAAATAAATTCATAAAAAATCCTACAATGTGATTTTCTGGAGAAAAAAAATTCTAATTTTGTCTCTCATAGTTGAAGTGTACCTATGATGAAAATTACAGGCCTCTCTCATCTTTTTAAGTGGGAGAACTTGCACAATTGGTGGCTGACTAAATACTTTTTTGCCCCACTGTATATACATTTCATCCATTTTAAATTCAGGGTGTAATACAACAAATTGTTGAAAAAGTCAAAGGGTGTGAATACCTTCTGAAGCGGGAAATTTTTCCATCTGATGACAATAACATTGAGCGTGAGCAGGAACAGCCCAACTGCAGGAACAGCCCAACTGCAACGAGGTCCGTACTGAAAATGTGTTATATTTCCTTGCCATCAAAATTTGCAAAAGATCATCCTGGAAATGTTCCAAACTCTCTGATTGTCAAGCTTTACACTACCAGCATTTATACAGAAACGGTATAAATGTTGGTCCGTTATCATTCCTGCACAGTTTCAATTTGGTTTGAGAAAATGTTCTAAACAAAATGTTTTTTTGTTCTTCAAACCATCCGCGGGCCTTATGTTTGACACCCCTTGACTAGACATAGCAGGGTTTCTGCATCCTGGGAGCACACACATTTCTGCTCTTGATCAGCAGTAACCTACCTGATTCAACTAAGCCACTTATCATCAAGCTCTTTATTGGTTTAATCATTCATGTGATAAATCTATTCAGTGAGTAAGCGAGGTGATTCTCAGGGTGACTAAGGGAGGATCACACACAGAGGATCACAGAGGGGTCAGTCAGTCACACTAACTCCAGACTATCTGGTCCTACGCCTACTTTGATGTAGCTCATAACACCTCCAACTTAGAGAAACCTAGTAATCCTTCATAATGCCTGGATCTCAACAGCTCCTCTTCACTTTCAACCCCAAAAGTAGAGAAGAGAGTACACACAAAGCACAAAGACGACTTAATTCTCAGTGGATGAAGCAATGGAAACTACTCTCACAAACACTTACATTTCAACGTTTTATTTGGGTCCACACCAAAGGAAATTGTCAAAAAGGCCCAAGTCTTTTGGAGGTCAAGGGATGTTTGGGCTCCTCACTCCCCTTTCTCTAAAAATGTTTGCATGCACGCGCACACACACACACACACACACACACACACACACACACACACACACACACACACACACACACACACACACACACACACACACACACACACACACACACACACACACACACACACAATCAAAACATATATGAGTTAAACTCAGCCTGGCCTCAGCGTTTTCTGTTTACAAACTTTGTGTAAATGCAGCGTATCTGCTTTCGTCTTGGCTGGCATTGCACTCTATAAAGAGGTTGTTTCAGTTTTCCTGTGTGATTTCAGGGGACAAACTCAAAACACTCTCCAAGACCTTATTCACACACTCTAACATCTGCACTTGAGTGCCATTCTGCCCTTGAGCAAGGCAGTCAACCCTCAACAACTGCTCCCTGCCTGCTGATGATGTTGATCAAGTTAATGCAGCCCCCTGCACCTCTCTGATTCAGAGAGGTTGGGTTGAAAACGGAAGACACATTTCAGTTGTGCAACTGATTAGGTATCTCTTTCCTTCCAGCAGACAGAGAGGTCCGGGGGGACTCAAGCGATGGCACCTGCTCTTCTCTCTGTAATGGTTTGTGGAGGAGTGTAAGATAAATCCATTGACATGCACTCACACTCTTTCTATTGAATGTGTACTTCTCTACTTAACGCTCTACTTAAGGGCTGAGGAGTCGGGCAGGGATGTTATGCATATACTGACACACACTTGACGTTCCATCCTCTACTCCCCATGAAGGGCGGGGTAGGAGTGGGAGATCAATCCATTCAGAGCCTGCGGATTCACTTTTCCTTATTACTTCATATTATGCACCATTTAATTTGTATTTCTTTATGACCTCCAAGATAATCCATGAAATATAAATCATAGAGTCAATTCTTACAAACGGTCCACTCTGCATGCGTTGGATGAATTCCCCTCACACGCAATTAATATCAAATAACAATATTGTTGCTGTGCTCATTTGAGACACTAATAATATTAACAAGAAGCACCAAAGAAGTGACATAACTTAAAGAGGGTAGTAGTAATACTCATTGTCCCTTAGTGAACCATACTACAGGATTTAATACTCCTTGTCCCTTAGTGAACCATACTACAGGATTTAATACTCCTTGTCCCTTAGTGAACCATACTACAGGATTTAATACTCCTTGTCCCTTAGTGAACCATACTACAGGATTTAATACTCCTTGTCCCTTAGTGAACCATACTACAGGATTTAATACTCCTTGTCCCTTAGTGAACCATACTACAGGATTTAATACTCCCTGTCCCTTAGTGAACCATACTACAGGATTTAATACTCCTTGTCCCTTAGTGAACCATACTACAGGATTTAATACTCCTTGTCCCTTAGTGAACCATACTACAGGATTTAATACTCCCTGTCCCTTAGTGAACCATACTACAGGATTTAATACTCCTTGTCCCTTAGTGAACCATACTACAGGATTTAATACTCCTTGTCCCTTAGTGAACCATACTACAGGATTTAATACTCCTTGTCCCTTAGTGAACCATACTACAGGATTTAATACTCCTTGTCCCTTAGTGAACCATACTACAGGATTTTGATTCTAGCATTGTAAAACAAATGCATCTTTATTTATCTTCCCCCTATTATGTGTAATGACAGCTGCCCATCTAGCCCTGTATGTCTGATTGCTAGTTCTGGAGAAAGCATTGTCATGGTTTTCCACCGTGGCTGTGTTACTATTTGATCCCAGAGAAACACCAGCAATACTGATCTCTGCCAAGACCAACACTCAACTGTAATCGGTGCAGACAGCTGTCTGGAGAGGATGACTGTGTGTGTGTGTGTGTGTGTGTGTGTGTCTGTTTGTGTGTGTGTGTGTGTGTGTCTGTTTGTGTGTGTGTGTGTGTGTGTGTGTGTGTGTGTGTGTGTGTGTCTGTTTGTGTGTGTGTGTGTGTGTGTGTGTGTGTGTGTGTGTTTGTGTGTGTGTGTGTCTGTTTGTATGTGTGTGTGTGTGTGTGTGTGTGTGTGTGTTTGTGTGTGTGTGTGTGTGTCTGTTTGTGTGTCTGTGTGTGTGTCTGTGTGTTTGTGTGTGTGTGTGTGTCTGTTTGTGTGTGTGTGTGTGTGTCTGTTTGTGTGTGTGTGTGTGTGTGTGTGTGTGTGTGTGTGTGTGTGTGTGTGTGTGTGTGTTTGTGTGTGTGTGTGTCTGTTTGTATGTGTGTGTGTGTGTGTGTGTGTGTGTGTGTGTTTGTGTGTGTGTGTGTCTGTTTGTATGTGTGTGTGTGTGTGTGTGTGTGTGTGTGTGTGTGTGTGTGTGTGTGTGTGTGTGTGTGTGTGTGTGTGTCTGTTTGTGTGTGTGTGTGTGTGTGTGTGTTTGTGTGTGTGTGTGTCTGTTTGTATGTGTGTGTGTGTGTGTGTGTGTGTGTCTGTTTGTGTGTGTGTGTGTGTGTGTTTGTGTGTGTGTGTGTCTGTTTGTATGTGTGTGTGTGTGTGTGTGTGTGTTTGTATGTGTGTGTGTCTGTTTGTATGTGTGTGTGTGTGTGTGTGTGTGTGTGTGTGTGTGTGTGTGTGTGTGTGTGTGTGTGTGTGTGTGTCTGTTTGTGTGTGTCTGTTTGTGTGTGTCTGTTTGTGTGTGTAAAAAACAACAACAACAATCATACATGAGAGAGGACTGTTGAGCCTGTCATCATATATGAGAGAGGACTGTTGAGCCTGTCATCATATTTGACAGAGGACTGTTGAGCCTGTCATCATATATGACAGAGGACTGTTGAGCCTGTCATCATATATGACAGAGGACTGTTGAGCCTGTCATCATATTTGACAGAGGACTGTTGAGCCTGTCATCATATATGACAGAGGACTGTTGAGCCTGTCATCATATATGACAGAGGACTGTTGAGCCTGTCATCATATATGAGAGAGGACTGTTGAGCCTGTCATCATATATGACAGAGGACTGTTGAGCCTGTCATCATATATGACAGAGGACTGTTGAGCCTGTCATCATATATGAGAGAGGACTGTTGAGCCTGTCATCATATATGACAGAGGACTGTTGAGCCTGTCATCATATATGACAGAGGACTGTTGAGCCTGTCATCATATATGAGAGAGGACTGTTGAGCCTGTCATCATATATGACAGAGGACTGTTGAGCCTGTCATCATATATGAGAGAGGACTGTTGAGCCTGTCATCATATATGACAGAGGACTGTTGAGCCTGTCATCATATATGACAGAGGACTGTTGAGCCTGTCATCATATATGAGAGAGGACTGTTGAGCCTGTCATCATATATGACAGAGGACTGTTGAGCCTGTCATCATATATGAGAGAGGACTGTTGAGCCTGTCATCATATATGACAGAGGACTGTTGAGCCTGTCATCATATATGACAGAGGACTGTTGAGCCTGTCATCATATATGAGAGAGGACTGTTGAGCCTGTCATCATATATGACAGAGGACTGTTGAGCCTGTCATCATATATGAGAGAGGACTGTTGAGCCTGTCATCATATATGACAGAGGACTGTTGAGCCTGTCATCATATATGACAGAGGACTGTTGAGCCTGTCATCATATATGAGAGAGGACTGTTGAGCCTGTCATCATATATGACAGAGGACTGTTGAGCCTGTCATCATATATTGCTGTCCATCAATGACTCCCAACCACATTTACTAATTGCTTGAGCAGTTTTGTCAAAAACAATGGATAAATGTTTCCCTAAGAGTTTTGCAAAGTTAGTATAATCATATTCAAAATGTTATACAGATAATAATATCTGCCAAAGCTGCTTTAAGGTGTGAAGACATCTTCATTTATAGTGTTTTATTCATTTTGACAATTTTCTATATTTTTTCTTTGACTTTGGAAATGTAAAGTAAGTTGTGTTATTCGTTAGAAAGTCTAATGTAATCTATTCCTTTTTATTTATTATTGAAAACCAACATTGTTTTTCCTCGATTAAACCTAGTCTTTATTTTACAGTAATGAAAGTTTACCTCACTGTAATAAGAATACCTGCCAATCACTAAACACATCAATACAACCAGTGATTGTTTGACTACAGGCATAGATTGATCTAGCTAAATGTGCAGCAAACAGATGGGGTCTGCTTCCCATCAATCAACTATTTGATATGAGTGTAGGAGTGACATGATAGGTCTACATTACTCTTCATGGCGCACCACAACTTCCTGGAATTGGAATTCCATTGGGTCAGTGTGTAAAGGTCTCTTAGAACTTACAGTGTTCTCTTTTCCAGGTCTTAAAGCATTCCGCCAAAGTATTCCTCCTTGTACTGAAAGAATGCCAACCAGTAAAGTTGGGTCAGCATGCTCGTACTCACTGCTTTGATGTGATTTTATTATGGGATACATGCATTGGTTATAATGAGCTACTCGGAGGGGGTCTCCGGCACCCTGGGACAAAGGCAGAGCCAGGCGTAGCTATGGTTAAGGTTAGCGTTGAGCAGGGGTGTGGACATGAAGCTAGGGTTACGGTTATGGCTAGGGTTAGGGCTACACTCTTAGAAAAAAAGGGTTCTTCGGCTGTCCCCATAGGAGAACCCTTTAAAGAACCCTTTTTGGTTCCAAGTAGAACCATTGTGGATTCCATATAGAACCCTCTGTGGAAATGGTTCTACATGGAACCCACAATGGTTCTACTTGGAACCAAAAAAGGTTCTACCTGGAACCAAAAAGGGTTCTCCAAAGGGTTCTCCTATGGGGACAGCCAAAGAATCCTTTTAGGTTCTAGATAGCACCGTTTGTTCTAAGAGTGTAGAGTTAGGGGTTGAGCCAGGGTGTGGACTTTGGACAAGAGGAAAGTGTGGAGAGACATCACAGATGACAGTGAGCATGGTTCAGACCTAATCCTAACCCTAACCTCTACATGACTCTCTGGGGTGCAACCAGCTTCCTCTCGTGAAATGGGAGATATAATGGTTTCTTAGAGCTCTTCATCGAATCGTTAACTCTTTATTGTTGTAGCAAATTTGTGGACAGCGAGCTATGGATTTACATTGCATATTCCATCTGTTGGCCAGAGGTTTTGAATTGTGTCACTCATATATGATGCCAGTCCTCTCAGTTGTCTTCGATACATGTTGTTACTAGATTGTTGCTTCCTTGGTACACACAGACACACAGTGATTGATTGTTTGTTTGACTATTGCAATTTAGCTATGGCTTATCATAAACGATGGCGCAAATTCCATGCAGATGTCTTAGCTCTGTCAGATTCTAGCGATAATGGAACATCTGACATTTCTACTGAAACTAGTGTAGATGCTAACTTGAGTGACACCTCTTCCAGTGTTACAACAAGTGATCATACTGAAAGGGGCGGTCGTGTGGTTGCCGAAACAAAGACGGTTCTGCTGAGTTTTTCTGCTGAGTTCTTCGAAGAAGGAAAGAGAGGAAAGCTCCACACCACTCTCACTTGAGCATCTTACCTAGTTATTTTCTGATCTCATTTGCTCCTTTGTAGCTTTGGCAACTATGTGTTTATTTTCTATACCTTTACAGACTCTCCCCACCTCTTGGCTGCAACCCTTCTAATTTAGTGTACCCTGCGCGCACAACCCATGTGGAATTCCGGTCAAGAACATAGAGTTCATCTCAGTCTATTCTGCCCTTCATTTCCATGACTTTTTGGCCCTGACGGAGACATGGATCACCCCAGAGAACACTGCTACTCCAGCTGCTCTTTCATCATCTCACCACGTTTTCTCTCCTAGTCTGAGAGCATGTGGTCGTCACGGTGGTGGAACAGGGCTACTCATTTCTCCTAACTGGAGATGTTATCTTTTGAATTCCATGCTGTCACTGTCCACTCAAGCTTAACATTGTTGTAATACATATATCACCCACCAGGTGCCCTTGGAGAGTTCCTAATTGAGCTTGACACCTTGATAACTAATTTCTTGACAATGGCTCACCGCTCTTCATACTTGGCGCCTTCAAACTCCCGACATCTCCCTCCCGACGTCTCTTTCCCCTCCTTGCCTCTTTTGACCTCAGCCTTTCCCAGTCCCCTCCCCCTCACAAGGCAGGCAATACGCTTGACCTCATCTTTACTAGAGGCTGTTCTCCTACTAATCTCACTGCAACCCCCCCCAGATCTCTGACCACTACTTTGTTTCCTTTTCTGTCTCCCTTTCCTCCAACCCTAACCACTCAGCCCCTAACCACTCAGCCCCTAACCACTCAGCCCCTAACCACTCAGCCCCTAACCACTCAGCCCCTAGCCACTCAGGCACCTAACTACTCAGCCCCTAACCACTCAGCCCCTAACCACTCAGCCCCTACCCACTCAGCCCCTAACCACTCAGCCCCTAGCCACTCAGCCCCTAGCCACTCAGCCCCTAACCACTCAGCCCCTAACCACTCAGCCCCTAACCACTCAGCCCCTACCCAGATGGTCATGCACGGTCGCAATCTTCACTCTCTCTCTCCCACTACTCTACTACTAAAGCCACTTTCTATCACTCTAAATGTCAAGCTTCTGCCTCTAACCCTATGAAACTCCTTAATCCTCCACCACCTCCCCCTCCCTCTCTGTGGACGACTTTGTCAACCACTTTGAAAAGAAGGTTAATGACATCTGCTCCTCATTCACTCAGCCTAATGAGTCCACTGGTCCCACTCAAACAGAACTACCCTACGCCTTGACCTCTTTCTCCCCTTTCTCTCCAGATGAAACCTGCTAGTGAGGTCTGCCTGCTCGACCCCATACCCTCCTCCCTTCTCCAGACCATCTCCCATTTCTCACTTCCCTCATCAACTCATCCATGACCACTGGCCCCTCTGACTTCAGAATGGCCGGAGTCGCTCCCCTCCTCAAGAAACCAACACTCGACTAATTTGACGTCAAAAACTACAGACCTGTATCCCTTCCTTCTTTTCTTTCAAAAAAACTTGAGCGTGCTGTCTCTGACCAACTGTCTCGCTATCTCTCTCAGAATGATCTTCTTGACCCTAACCAGTCAGGCTTCAAGACGGGTCACTCAACCGAGACGGTTCTTCTCTGTGTCACTGAGGTTCTCCTCTCTGCCAAAGCTGACTCTCTCTCTCCTCTCTTCTCATCCTCCTAGATCTATCCACTGCCTTCAGACACCGTGAACCATCAGATCCTCTTCTCCACCCTCTCAGGGCTGGGCGTCTCAGGCTCTCCACCCTCTCAGGGCTGGGCGTCTCAGGCTCTCCACCCTCTCAGGGCTGGGTGTCTCAGGCTCTCCACCCTCTCAGGGCTGGGTGTCTCAGGCTCTCCACCCTCTCAGGGCTGGGCGTCTCAGGCTCTCCACCCTCTCAGGGCTGGGCGTCTCAGGCTCTGCACACTCTTTGATTGCAGCCTAGCTGGCTGGCCACTCCTACCAGGTGACGAGGAGAGGATATGTGTCTGCACCAAGTACTCTCACTACTGATGTCCCCCAGGGCTCGGTTCTTGGCCCTCTCCTCTTCTCTCTAAACACTGAGTCACTCGGCTCCACCATATCCTCACATGGTCTCTTCTATCATTGCTATTCTCATTCCCCCATTCTGACACCCAGGTGGCGACATGCATCTCTGCGTTCCTGGAAGATATCAGCTTGGATGTCGACCCACCACCTCAAGCTCAACCTCGACAAGACGGAGCTGCTCTTCCTCCCGAGGAAGGTCTGCCCGCTCAAAGACCTCTCCATCATGGTTGACAACTCCACAGTGTCACCCTCCCAGAGTGGAAATAACCTTACCAGGGGTGCAGGAAGTAGAGAAGAGAAGAGGTGCTTAATGTTCCAAAAGTTGCACGCACACTTATGCAAACACCCAGAGAGTAGAACACTAATGTGATGGTAACTATGTATACTTTGGTGTTGAGCAGAGTATAGAGAAGACTGGTTGAGTGTTGAGCAGGGTATAGAGAAGACTGGTTGAGTGTTGAGCAGGGTATAGAGAAGACTGGTTGAGTGTTGAGCAGAGTATAGAGAAGACTGGTTGAGTGTTGAGCAGGGTATAGAGAAGACTGGTTGAGTGTTGAGCAGGGTATAGAGAAGACTGGTTGAGTGTTGAGCAGGGTATAGAGAAGACTGGTTGAGTGTTGAGCAGAGTATAGAGAAGACTGGTTGAGTGTTGAGCAGGGTATAGAGAAGACTGGTTGAGTGTTGAGCAGGGTATAGAGAAGACTGGTTGAGTGTTGAGCAGGGTATAGAGAAGACTGGTTGAGTGTTGAGCAGGGTATAGAGAAGACTGGTTGAGTGTTGAGCAGGGTATAGAGAAGACTGGTTGAGTGTTGAGCAGAGTATAGAGAAGACTGGTTGAGTGTTGAGCAGGGTATAGAGAAGACTGGTTGAGTGTTGAGCAGGGTATAGAGAAGACTGGTTGAGTGTTGAGCAGAGTATAGAGAAGACTGGTTGAGTGTTGAGCAGGGTATAGAGAAGGCTGGTTGAGTGTTGAGCAGGGTATAGAGAAGACTGGTTGAGTGTTGAGCAGGGTATAGAGAAGACTGGTTGAGTGTTGAGCAGGGTATAGAGAAGACTGGTTGAGTGTTGAGCAGGGTATAGAGAAGACTGGTTGAGTGTTGAGCAGAGTATAGAGAAGACTGGTTGAGTGTTGAGCAGGGTATAGAGAAGACTGGTTGAGTGTTGAGCAGGGTATAGAGAAGACTGGTTGAGTGTTGAGCAGGGTATAGAGAAGACTGGTTGAGTGTTGAGCAGAGTATAGAGAAGACTGGTTGAGTGTTGAGCAGGGTATAGAGAAGACTGGTTGAGTGTTGAGCAGGGTATAGAGAAGACTGGTTGAGTGTTGAGCAGGGTATAGAGAAGACTGGTTGAGTGTTGAGCAGGGTATAGAGAAGACTGATTGAGTGTTGAGCAGGGTATAGAGAAGACTGGTTGAGTGTTGAGCAGGGTATAGAGAAGACTGGTTGAGTGTTGAGCAGGGTATAGAGAAGACTGGTTGAGTGTTGAGCAGGGTATAGAGAAGACTGATTGAGTGTTGAGCAGAGTATAGAGAAGACTGGTTGAGTGTTGAGCAGGGTATAGAGAAGACTGGTTGAGTGTTGAGCAGGGTATAGAGAAGACTGGTTGAGTGTTGAGCAGGGTATAGAGAAGACTGGTTGAGTGTTGAGCAGGGTATAGAGAAGACTGGTTGAGTGTTGAGCAGGGTATAGAGAAGACTGATTGAGTGTTGAGCAGAGTATAGAGAAGACTGGTTGAGTGTTGAGCAGGGTATAGAGAAGACTGGTTGAGTGTTGAGCAGGGTATAGAGAAGACTGGTTGAGTGTTGAGCAGGGTATAGAGAAGACTGGTTGAGTGTTGAGCAGGGTATAGAGAAGACTGGTTGAGTGTTGAGCAGGGTATAGAGAAGACTGGTTGAGTGTTGAGCAGGGTATAGAGAAGGCTGGTTGAGTGTTGAGCAGGGTATAGAGAAGACTGGTTGAGCATCCAGATTTAATTGAGGATGACACTTTTTCCCAATTGTTTACACACTAAAACTGGCCCATGAGGCACAACGACCCAAACCTGTAACTCATTTAGCAGAACCAGACACCAAATCTGCAATTCTACTGGCACATGTATTGCTTTACACTCAGATTGCAATTCTATAACAAACATTTGACAAAACACAACTCACAATTCTCTACCTTTGGCACAACCTTCACAACTAAAATATATTGTGTTCAAATGAAAAACAACACTGTTCAACAAGCTAAACTCAATTACCAATTGATCACTTTCACTCTTCACATTTGCAAAAACGAATTGTGTAAATGTTCACTTTGAAATCTGACCTTTGGTATGGATAAAAAGGCTACAGGTGAGTACTCCTGTGTTTGGAGAACAATGGAAGCAAACTTAACAGGGGTGGAGGTAGAGGTGGAGGTGGAGGTAGAGGTGGAGGTGGAGGTAGAGGAGGAGGCGGAGGTGGAGGTTGAGGTGGAGGTGGAGGTAGACCAAGAACATATGCGCAGCTATGAGCCACAATGGGGTCCTCCACCCCCATGCCACCCTTACAACACTGCCCAAAAGACCTTACATGACAATCTTTTTCTGCCAGAACAGAGATGGCTAGATGATCCTGAACAGCTAATGTATGTTCTAATTTGGGACAACGTGAGTTTCCATCGGGCTGCTCAGGTCCGCAACTGGTTCCATGATCATCCCAGGTTTACAGTTCTCTATCTCCCACCATATTCCCCATTTCTCAACCTTATTGAAGAGTTGTTTTCAGCATGGCAGTGGAAGGTGTATGATCGCATACCCCATGAACGTATGGCCGTTATTCAGGCAATGGAGGAGGCCTGTGGTGACATTCCAGTAGAGTCCTGTCAGGGGTGGATGCTTCATGCCAGAAGATATTTCCCCCTCTGTCTGGCCAAGGAGAATATTGCCTTTGATGTTGATGAAAACCTGTAGCCGTACCAAAACAACAGACATGACTGATTTTGTTATCGCAATGGAGTATTTGTTTCTTGACTTATGATTTAGATTTTGCTGTATTTTGACACCCAGTGGTGTGTTGGGGAGCAAACATCAAAGCTGGTGATGCTTCTCGGGTAAATAAGCTGATCAGGAAGGCTAGCTCTGTCCTGAGGGGATCAATAAAGTACTATCTATCTATCTATCTATCTATCTATCTATCTATCTATCTATCTATCTATCTATCTATCTATCTATCTATCTATCTATCTATCTATCTATCTATCTATCTATCTATCTATCTATCTATCTATCTATCTATCTATCTATCTATCTATCTATCTATCTATCTATCTATCTATCTATCTATCTATCTATCTATCTATCTATCTATCTATCTATCTACTGTATGTGTGCTTACAGTATGCTGTTTGACATGTATTGAGTCATGTTGAAATACGTTCCTTTCTTGTTTGAGTACACAAACAATATACAGTATAACAACAACATCTTAGTCTTTACACTGAAATAGCTTCTGATAGTAGTGTTTTGAATATGTCACATTAGTGTGATCTTGGAAGTTTGATGTGTGTGTGTCTCATTTGTATGCAGAGTTTCATTTTGAGCAGGGAGTACATCATTTTGATAGCTGTGTTTCATTTTACAAGTTGTCTGTGGGGTTTAGGGAAATTGGCTGTTTTGTGTTTTGTGTTTTGTGTTTTGAGTTTTGTGTTTTGTGTTTTGTGTTTTGTGTTTTGAGTACCTGAGATGTAGTTTCAGGAAACGTGTGTTAACAACTGGGAAAACTGTAACTAGATTAGAGAATCTAAATTGATGGTGTTCTCATTGGTCTATTTTATGCAGCTTTAATGATCCCATACATTTGTCGTTGTTTATTGGTCACATGCACCGAATACAACAGGTATTGACTTTACTGTGAAATTCAATGCAGAGTTGAAAAGTAATATTTGCTAAATAAAAAAAAAAGGAAATAGTAACACATAAAAAGGCTATATACAAGGAGTACCAATACCGAGTCACTGTGCAGGGCTACCAGGTAGTTGAGGTGATTGAGGTAATACAGTGTGTTCATGTTGCTAGTGGTAAAAGTGACTAGATAATAAACAGAGTAGAAGCACGTGTGAAGAGTGTAAAGAGTGTGTCTGCGTGTGTGTGTGTGTATATGTGTGTGTGTTGGAGTTGACTGTAATATGTGTGAGTGTGTGGCTAGAGTCCATTGAGTGTGTGTGTGTGTGTGTTGGAGTTGACTGTAATATGTGTGAGTGTGTGGCCAGAGTCCATTGAGTGTGTGTGTGTGTGTGTTGGAGTTGACTGTAATATGTGTGAGTGTGTGGCCAGAGTCCATTGAGTGTGTGTGTGTGTGTGTTGGAGTTGACTGTAATATGTGTGAGTGTGTGGCTAGAGTCCATTGAGTGTGTGTGTGTGTGTGTTGGAGTTGACCGTAATATGTGTGAGTGTGTGGCCAGAGTCCATTGAGTGTGTGTGTGTGTTGGAGTTGACTGTAATATGTGTGAGTGTGTGGCCAGAGTCCATTGAGTGTGTGTGTGTGTGTTGGAGTTGACTGTAATATGTGTGAGTGTGTGGCCAGAGTCCATTGAGTGTGTGTGTGTGTGTGTTGGAGTTGACTGTAATATGTGTGAGTGTGTGGCCAGAGTCCATTGAGTGTGTGTGTGTGTGTGTGTTGGAGTTGACTGTAATATGTGTGAGTGTGTGGCCAGAGTCCATTGAGTGTGTGTGTGTGTGTGTTGGAGTTGACTGTAATATGTGTGAGTGTGTGGCTAGAGTCCATTGAGTGTGTGTGTGTGTTGGAGTTGACTGTAATATGTGTGAGTGTGTGGCCAGAGTCCATTGAGTGTGTGTGTGTGTGTGTTGGAGTTGACTGTAATATGTGTGAGTGTGTGGCCAGAGTCCATTGAGTGTGTGTGTGTGTGTGTTGGAGTTGACTGTAATATGTGTGAGTGTGTGGCCAGAGTCCATTGAGTGTGTGTGTGTGTGTGTTGGAGTTGACTGTAATATGTGTGAGTGTGTGGCCAGAGTCCATTGAGTGTGTGTGTGTGTGTGTGTGTTGGAGTTGACTGTAATATGTGTGAGTGTGTGGCCAGAGTCCATTGAGTGTGTGTGTGTGTGTGTTGGAGTTGACTGTAATATGTGTGAGTGTGTGGCCAGAGTCCATTGAGTGTGTGTGTGTGTTGGAGTTGACTGTAATATGTGTGAGTGTGTGGCCAGAGTCCATTGAGTGTGTGTGTGTGTGTGTTGGAGTTGACTGTAATATGTGTGAGTGTGTGGCCAGAGTCCATTGAGTGTGTGTGTGTGTGTGTTGGAGTTGACTGTAATATGTGTGAGTGTGTGGCTAGAGTCCATTGAGTGTGTGTGTGTGTGTTGGAGTTGACCGTAATATGTGTGAGTGTGTGGCCAGAGTCCATTGAGTGTGTGTGTGTGTTGGAGTTGACTGTAATATGTGTGAGTGTGTGGCCAGAGTCCATTGAGTGTGTGTGTGTGTGTGTTGGAGTTGACTGTAATATGTGTGAGTGTGTGGCCAGAGTCCATTGAGTGTGTGTGTGTGTGTGTTGGAGTTGACTGTAATATGTGTGAGTGTGTGGCCAGAGTCCATTGAGTGTGTGTGTGTGTGTTGGAGTTGACTGTAATATGTGTGAGTGTGTGGCCAGAGTCCATTGAGTGTGTGTGTGTGTGTGTTGGAGTTGACTGTAATATGTGTGAGTGTGTGGCTAGAGTCCATTGAGTGTGTGTGTGTGTTGGAGTTGACTGTAATATGTGTGAGTGTGTGGCCAGAGTCCATTGAGTGTGTGTGTGTGTGTGTTGGAGTTGACTGTAATATGTGTGAGTGTGTGGCCAGAGTCCATTGAGTGTGTGTGTGTGTGTGTTGGAGTTGACTGTAATATGTGTGAGTGTGTGGCCAGAGTCCATTGAGTGTGTGTGTGTGTGTGTTGGAGTTGACTGTAATATGTGTGAGTGTGTGGCCAGAGTCCATTGAGTGTGTGTGTGTGTGTGTGTGTTGGAGTTGACTGTAATATGTGTGAGTGTGTGGCCAGAGTCCATTGAGTGTGTGTAGAGCCGGTCCAAAACAATTGAATAAAGGGGGTCAATGTAAATAGTCCAGGTAGCCATTTGATTACTGATTTAGCAGTCTTATGGCTTGGGGGTAGAAGCTGTTCAGCAGTCTTATGGCTTGGGGGTAGAAGCTGTTCAGCAGTCTTATGGCTTGGGGGTAGAAGCTGTTCAGCAGTCTTATGGCTTGGGGGTAGAAGCTGTTCAGCAGTATTATGGCTTGGGGGTAGAAGCTGTTCAGCAGTCTTATGGCTTGGTGGTAGAAGCTGTTCAGCAGTCTTATGGCTTGGGGGTAGAAGCTGTTCAGCAGTCTTATGGCTTGGGGGTAGAAGCTGTTCAGCAGTCTTATGGCTTGGGGGTAGAAGCTGTTCAGCAGTCTTATGGCTTGGGGGTAGAAGCTGTTCAGCAGTCTTATGGCTTGGGGGTAGAAGCTGTTCAGCAGTCTTATGGCTTGGGGGTAGAAGCTGTTCAGCAGTCTTATGGCTTGGGGGTAGAAGCTGTTCAGCAGTCTTATGGCTTGGGGGTAGAAGCTGTTCAGCAGTCTTATGGCTTGGGGGTAGAAGCTGTTCAGCAGTCTTATGGCTTGGGGGTAGAAGCTGTTCAGCAGTCTTATGGCTTGGGGGTAGAAGCTGTTCAGCAGTCTTATGGCTTGGGGGTAGAAGCTGTTCAGCAGTCTTATAGCTTGGGGGTAGAAGCTGTTCAGCAGTCTTATGGCTTGGGGGTAGAAGCTGTTCAGCAGTCTTATGGCTTGGGGGTAGAAGCTGTTCAGGAGTCTTATGGCTTGGGGGTAGAAGCTGTTCAGCAGTCTTATAGCTTGGGGGTAGAAGCTGTTCAGCAGTCTTATGGCTTGGGGGTAGAAGCTGTTCAGCAGTCTTATAGCTTGGGGGTAGAAGCTGTTCAGCAGTCTTATGGCTTGGGGGTAGAAGCTGTTCAGCAGTCTTATGGCTTGGGGGTAGAAGCTGTTCAGCAGTCTTATGGCTTGGGGGTAGAAGCTGTTCAGGAGTCTTATGGCTTGGGGGATATCAGAGCACATGTCAGAATTGGGGCTAGTAAAAGTAGCAACAGTAGATGGGCCAGGGTGTACATGCACATTACCAGATATCATCAACAGTAATACAATCAAGGCATGGCAGAGGACAGGGAGAGCTCTGCAGTGCTGATGTATGACATCTGAATGTGCATCAGATGGCAACAAGATCATATTGTACAGCAGTTTCATCAGGTAACATGAATACAAAGCCGGCAGGAGGTGGTTAGAATGGGATGGGAGGCCAAAAGTCTGTGTAACCAATAGAGAGTCCCGAGTGTGGGAACAGACAGTCTGTCCCACGGTTGGTTAAAGAAAGCTCGTAGTCAACAAAGCATGTATGAGTCATCAGGCAAATGCCAAAATAGAAAAATGTGCAAGAAAAAATATATAATGACTTGGGGCTAGCTATTGTCACAGTGCCTGTGTGCTGGAGGAAAAATGCCAGTGAATGGGCTGTGAACAGCAGGAGGGCGCTTCAAAGCTTCTGGATCTCTCGCTTCACACGTGGGAAGTGTGGTTGGGGTACTTGCTTGAAGAAAATGGCAGTGGATGGCCTCTGAACAGCTTCAAAGGATTCGACACCTCTCTTCACACCTCAGTGCTAGTTGGAGTTGTATCAGATTCCAGGATCTCAGGACTTTGATTGCCAGAGCACCCCCTGAATATCTTGGGAAAATGAAATCCTTGATGGAATTTTCAGGTAAATATTGTAGGTTGTAGGTTTGAAGTTTTGATCTTGAGTGAAGGTTAAGATGTGGAGGGTTCCATCCTCTATCTGTCCCTGCTGAAAAATCCAAGTTTATCTAACTTCAAAACTATCTTATTGTAAAAATGTGAGAGCTCACATGAGCTGTGTCTCTCTAAGCAGAGGGAGGAGGAGGAGGACTGCAGTGATCTTGCCTTGAAAGCGGCAGCTCTAGCCTTTAGCTCAGTGCGGTTGTTGCCTGTAATCCATGGCTTCTGGTTGGGATAGTCCGGGTAGCTGTTCAGGAGTCTTATGGCTTGAGGGTAAAAGCTGTTGAGAAGCCTTTTGGACCAAGACTTGGCGCTCCGGTACCGCTTGCCATGCGGTAGCAGAGAGAACTGTCTATGACTGGGGTGGCTGGAGTCTTAGAGGTCCTGGATGGCAGGAAGCTTGGCCCCAGTGATGTACTGAGCCGTACGCACTACCCTCTGTAGTGCCTTGCGGTCGGAGGACAAGCAGTTGCCGTACCAGGCAGTGATGCAGCCAGTCAGGATGCTCTCGATGTAACAGCTGTAGAACCTTTTGAGAATCTGAGGATCCATGCCAAATCTTTTCAGTCTCCTGAGGGAGTATAGGCTTGATGAGGGCCAGTCCACTGAAACAACTATTCAAAAGGAGTTACTGTGATATTGCGAGGGGTGAAAGTGAAAGATGAGGCGAAAAGACAGAAATAGAGTTTTGACAAGAGGTGGGGTTTTAATAAACGACAGCAATACACTAAAGACAAGAACCCGCGAGGGGTGAACAAAACATGACTAATGTGGAACAGGTGTGGGTCATCAGGGTGTTGCTACCATCTTCCCCCGACCGCCGGTTAGAACGCCGGCGAGGATGAGCGCTGGAGAGGAGGAGGGACCGCCGCTCTGCGCTGGGCATTCGTTACAGTTACAAAGCAGTGCAAGGAGGTTCAGTTGCAAAACGACATGAAAAACTATTTTACACATGACATTTGTATTGCCCTTACGAAAAAAGATACACTGTGGTATAACTGCAGGACGGTATAACCGCAGTACACTGTGGTATAACTGCAGTACACTGTGGTATAACTGCAGGACGGTATAACTGCAGTATGCTGGAAATACTGCATCCAAAATAACAGTTTTTTTTTTTACTGCAGTAATCTTGCAGTGTAACTGCAGTGTAGCCATGTTAATTTAGCTAAATTCAGACGATGACAGGAGGAGGCATTGCCTTGATTATGACAAACAGCTGCTGATGCACTTTGTTGAGATGAGTGTGGATGGTGATACATGTACTGTACAGTGTACATGGTCTCACTCACTTGGCAGATGAAGTTGCATTTCACAACTGCTCACTCAATTACCTTAATTGGTTTGCATTTGAGAACCATTTGCAGTGGCTGAAATGTGCCATCAAAAGCCCACAGTAACCATTGGTACAAGTGACAAGGCAACTGCCTGAATCAAGCCAAGTGAAACACACTGCCAAGAACATCCAACCATAAATCATGAATAACATGCGAGATGGTTGCTTCCTCCTCCAGGACAAATATGAATTTGTCAAAGAAATAAGATATGATGGAAACCTTGTCTGTAATGCCATTCACCATACTCTGTCAGGCTCTGGCCATCCTGCAAAAGGCTTCTCTATGTAGCCTTGGTCAGAGTCTGACAGCTCTAGGTTTTTGTTTTCTATGTAGTGTTTTGTGTTGGATCCCTAATTAGAGGCAGCTGCTTTGCATTGTCTCTAATTAGGGATCCTACTTATGTTTGTAGGTTCCTCACCCTAGGTGTGGTCCATTGTGTTTGTAGGTTCCTCACCCTAGGTGTGGGTCATTATGTTTGTAGGTTCCTCACCCTAGGTGTGGGTCATTATGTTTGTAGGTTCCTCACCCTAGGTGTGGGTCATTATGTTTGTAGGTTCCTCACCCTAGGTGTGGGTCATTATGTTTGTAGGTTCCTCACCCTAGGTGTGGGTCATTATGTTTGTAGGTTCCTCACCCTAGGTGTGGGTCATTATGTTTGTAGGTTCCTCACCCTAGGTGTGGGTCAAGGCTGTGTGTCTGCCCTATCACAGGCAATACATAGTGATCCCTCTGCTGCACCGTTTTGCCAAGTAAGATCTATTGGAATGGTTTGGTTTGTAATTATTATTATTTTATTGTCTAATCATGTCTATTTCCACAGGTTCTATTCTCAGAAGATCTGGGCCAGAGCAGTGTTGATGGGAAATTAGAAGGAAGTAGGAAAGGGTTATTCCAGAGCACTGGTCAAATTACTGTTAAAATTGTTTGAACCCTTACCACACCATTCAGAATCAGAACAGCAATGTGAAGATGATGAATTCACAGAAGCCAGTGAAGTGGAGATATCCAAGAGAAACCAAAATAACTACATTCAAAGAATTTATAACTGGTATGTTGAAACACACTTTGACAGTTTGTGTACATTCAATTTACTTGGTTTTTATTCTGTATATTGTTGTGTGTTTAGAATGAGGAATGTTTTGGTTTAAAGGTTGGTAATGTGTTTAGGTTGACTTTTTAAAAGTCTTCTTCCAAGAAGCAAAAGGCTAAAATACAGCACAAACCACCGAGTAATGAACCTTCACAACGTAGGCGAACATATTATTCTTGATCATTGAATTTGAGAAAGGTATTCTAATTGTAAAAATAATTGGCATGATGTTGTCCAATCTTTTATTGAAGAAAATCATCTTGGTCTCTCACATAGCTTAACCCTGGAGCATGAGGGCTTGAGGTCTCCTACTGCCTTCTTAATTTAGAGATCCCCCCCTCACCAAATCGCTACAAAGGATCAGACCCTTTTCCTGTGACAGATGCAGGTATGAAACTCTCCATTTAGAATTTAGAACGTTGGGTATATTTTTGATTGCGTGTAGGTTGCCTTAAAAATATGTGTAGAAAAATGCTGGATGTTATTTTACACTTGTATGTGTTATTTATTTAGGCCTACCCAAGCCCCCACTAAAATCTGCTCCGACCGGCCAGGAAACCTGTGCCAGTGCCGCTAAGAAGCAAAAGGCTAAAACGCCTTGCATGTCACCAAGAAACTATAGTGAGGAGGACCGTTCACAGTGTAAGCCAAGCCCTTATTCTCTTCTTGATTGATGTATTTGGGAAAGGTAATTGTACCAAGAATTTCCATGATGTTGTCCAATATTTCACTGCAGAGACTTTTGAGCCTTCATGCTCCAGCCATAGCTCGTGTGTGAGACCGAGGTCTCCTTCTGCCTCTTCAGATGAGAGATTCCCCTCACCAAAGCGCTACAAAGGATCAGACCCTTTTCCTATGCCTGAAGCAAGTATGACATATTTATTTTTAAACCATTTTTTATTATATTGAAATTAGGCTGTTCGATTTGGAAGTGAACAATGTCAAAATAATATCTACATCTCATCCAGTTGAGGAATTCGACTTCAACCTGAATGAGAGGAAGGAATATTTACTAAAGATGAAAGAGCAGCCAATGGAGAAGGAGTTTAGAAAATATCCTAACAGATTAAAGTGAAGTATGCAGAAATCTCTCCATTTCCTGGTTGTTAAAATTCTAATAGTTTGTCTAATTTCAGTTTATGTGACAAAACAAGTGTAGAAAATAGATTTTAAATACCTACAACTACTGTATTATTAGCTGTTTGAAGATGGTGTACAACAAAGTAAAAGACGCAAAAAACGAAATGTAAGAATGTGAAGCATAGAAATAACACACATAGAACAGATCTACTGCTTCTATGACTTGCTTTTTAACGAGAATGACAGATCTATAACTCACATTTCTATGTGTGAATCTGGTCAGGGTTGCCCAAAAAGTTAAATATTGCAGCTTTAAATGTTTAATTGGTATGAGTTGAATGACATTATATTTTCATGTAGTACTAGATGGACAAATCCTGTACATGTGTAATGCATTAAGTGTCCTTCTGTAAAAGTACAGATGCAGTTTCTCAAAGCTGCATTTGTTTCAGTTTTCAATTAGGTCGTGGTGTGTTGCTTCTAAAGTACATATTTTGTGTTCTATATAGAACCCTGACAACGATGAATATGAAAGGAAACTAAGGGAAGAGGGCCTTTGAGGACTCCAAACTTACAGTGTCATTATATGTACAGTGGAGTCCACATCATGACATTTTACATGGCATTTGAATACCTTCTCTAGCTAATATTTGTTTCCCCCTTTACAGCAGGTCAAATCAAGACTACAGAGGCAAAAATAGTACAGGCAACGCCAACCTACCTGAAATATGCAGATTTGGCATGCTGACTGTAGGAACGTCCACCATAGCTGTGCCAGATAATTTAATGTTCATTTCTCTACCATAAGCCGCCTCGTTTTAGAGAACTTGGTAGTTCATCCAACCGGCCTCACAACCGCAGACCACATGTAACCACGCCAGCCCAGGACCTCCACATCCGGCTTCTTCACCTGTGGGATCCTCTGAGACAGCCACCTGGACAGCTGATGAAACTGAGGAGTGCTTCTGTCTGTAATAAAGGCCTTTTGGGGGGAAAGACTGGCTGGGCCTGGCTCCCCATGGCTGTGCCCTTGCACAGATTAGAGCCTTTTGCCCATTGTAGAAGTGCTAAGAAAGTTACTTTCTTGGACCTGAATGCCTAAACATTCAAGAGATCAAGGTGCTAAAAGTTCATCACTGGAAAATATAAAAAGTTGAGATTTATATAAATTAAAAGCTTACAAACAGATTTGTCAAACTGTTTTAGAAGTTCTCGATTTTTATTTTTTTTATAAAAATTTATATTTTTTAACCTTAAACGTCAATTATCAAAAAACACATGAACTCAGATTTATTGCATATTTTGTATTTTAGACCCTATTTTACACGATCTGAGTTTTTTTTGTGTTGTGCCCGCTATCGGTTGAGACACAACATACTCTTGAATACAGGGTGGGTGTCAGGTTTGGTCTGATAAATGTTCTAAAACAGGAATAGAATTGAAATTTCTGAGAATGTTGACTTGAATGGGAATATCTGTTGTTTTAAATTATACTGTCAATCCTCCATGTTGAAATCATAGAAATATAGGTAATAGAATAGACATGACCGTTTAAGTTGACATTCAACGGTGGGTGGACCGGCGGCCATCTTTGTGGTAGTAATTAGAAGTAAAAATGTCAATTCAATTTAAATGTCAATGGTGTACCAGCTAAATTGTAGTGGTCTGAAAGGATAGGCCCATTCTATGAATTATATTTCTATGATTGAAATGACACCCACCCTGTCTAAGCTTCAATATATGCAACTATGAGTTTACGCGTTTTTGGATAATTTACGTTAAAGGTAAAACAATTACATTTTTATTCAAAAACTGTCTGCCCGGACAAACTGAGCAATCGGGGTGGAAGGGCCTTGGTCAGGTAGGTGACCAAGAACCCGATGGTCACTTAGACAGAGCTCTAGAGTTCCTCTGTGGAGATGGGAAAACCTTCCAGAAGGACAAACATCTCTGCAGCACTCCGCCAAACAGGTCTTTATGGTAGAGTGGCCAGACGGAAGCCACTCCTCAGTAAAAGGCACATGAAGGCCCGGTTCTCTGGTCTGATGAAACCAAGATTGAACTCTTTGGCCGGAATGCCAAGCGTCACTTCTAGTGGAAACCTGGCACCATCCCTACGGTGAAGCATGGTGGTGGCAGCATCTTGCTGTGGGAATGTTTTTCAGCGGCAGGGACTGGGAGACTAGTCAGGATCAAGGGAAAGATGAATGGAGCAAAATACAGAGATATCCTTGATGAAAACCTGCTCCAGAGCACTCAAGACCTCATACTGGGGCAAAGGTTCACCTTCCAACAAGACAACGCTGTAGTGGTTTTGGGACAAGTCTCTGAATGTCCTTGAGTGGCCCAGCCAGAGCCCGGACTTGAACCCGAACTAACATCTCTTGAGAGACCTGAAAATAGCTGTGCAGCGACGCTCCCCATCCAACCTGACAGAGCTTGAGAGTATCTGCAGAAAATAATGGGAGAAACTCCCCAAATACAGGTGTGCCGAGCTTGTAGCGTCATACCCAAGAAGACTCGAGGCTGTAATCGCTGGCAAAGGTACTTCAACAAAGTACTGAGTAAAGGGTCTTAATACTTATGTAAATGTGATATTTCAGTTTTTTATTTGTAATACAATTTCTAAAAACCTGTTTTTGCTTTGTCATTATGGGGTATTGTGTGTAGTTTGATGAGGAAACATTTTTTTAAATCCGTTTTAGATAAAGACTAATGTGACCAAGTCAAGGGGGCTGAATACTTACCGAATTCAGCCCCCTTGAATTCGGTAAGTATTTGTATTTATTTTATTTAACCTTTATTTAACTAGGCGAGTCAGTTAAGAACAAATTCTTATTTACAATGACGGCCTACACCGGCCAAACTCAGACGATGCTGGGCCAATTGTGCGCCGCCCTATGGGACTCCCAATCACAGCTGGTTGTGATACAGCCTGGTTTCGAACCAGGGTGTCTGTTGTGACACCTCTAGCACTGAGATGCAGTGCCTTAGACCGCTGCGACACTTGGGAGCCCCATTGACAAGAGGAACGAGTGGTGAAACATGGCAGATGACAGTGAGCATGGTTCAACCCTAATCCTAAGAAGATTTCATAACTTCCTGGTACAGGACCTCCTACGTGTGCACGTGCATGCACCCAAAACATTTATGGGCCTAATCATAGAATCACATATAGAATCCCTATTAATTCATCAGGATCTCTGTGGGTCTAGTCGTAAAGATTTGTCAACTTTTAAAATGTATATAAAATGTGGCATACACAACCAGACATTATGTTTTCATCTGATTGTCAAACTGTCACTTAAAAGGCCACCTTTACTAGGCTACAAACAGTGGTGAATGGAAAGATAAATCTGTTACACAGAACACCTTAACGTTGAATGACACTGTGTCGGCCACTCATCTCTGCCTTGACAAAATGTGACTGTTCTCATTTTCAACCGTTCCATCCACACATACTTTAATGATAAATAATGGTGCAAGAGCTGACAGTTTCCTTGACATTTTGTTTACCAGCACAGCATATCCCCACTATTTATTTAGCCAGGACACCATACCAACCCCCTGATCCTAAGCTCCAGAAATATGGCTCCTCCACTTCTGAATGACCAATTCAACCCTACATGACTCCATGGGATGCAACTAACTTCCTACATTTTTACCATTTAGCAGACACTCTTATTGAGAGCAACTAGTATAAAGTTGCTTTGCTCAAGGGCACATCAACAGAATTTTCACCACATCAGCTCAGGAATTGAACCATCAACTCTTCAGTTACTGGCCCAATGCTCTTAACCACTAGGCTATCTCCCACCCTGCAAACAGAAGGGGTTCCTCTCATGACATTGGAGATACTATGTAACGTTTCGTAGCTCTCTTAAAAGTATATGAATTGTCAGCCAATTCCAACTGTTGGAAATTTGCTCATTGTCATAGCCTACCACCTTCTCGGCATCAGAGCTGATGAAGTGAAGGGGAAGCTATTATAGACTATTGAGATGCAGCCCTGGTCTTTCAGAGGCTCAGGGATTCAAACCAGCAACCTTTCATTAGTGTCCCAACGCTCTTAACCACTAGACTACCTGCCACCCTGTGAAGCAGCAGGGGTTCCTCTCATGAAATTGGATATACTATGTCATGGTTTACCTCTCTTAAAAGTGTTTGACAATTCCAACAGTTGAATCGTTAAATTGTTGTAGCAAATGTTCTCACTGTCCACACTCAACACATGTAGCCTACCACCTTTTTCTTAGGGATCAGAGCTGATGAAGGGAAGGAGACGAGGAAGCTATCATAGACTATTGAAATGCAGCTTCCTTGTGTGTCAGAGGCTTGCAGTTTTGGCAAGGGAGAGGCTATAAAAAAACACTCAATGACACTCATGCTTGACACAGAATCCCCTTTGGCCACTAGCAAAATAAAACTCAATGATTTATTAATAGAAAAAAATTAAGGAAAATGTAAACGTTTCGCCTCAGGAAGTAAACGACGAATGTTATGAGAGGATGAATAATGTATTGAAATGTAAATGAAAAATGCATGGCTTGAAAAAACAAAGATATCTCAGAGAATTATTTCTCCCACTTTACCTCAACAAAACTTGCTGACGTTTATCTTAAAACATCTTAAAAGCATTCCTGCCCAAATAGAGATATGTTCTATTGTTTGCTATCTTGATGATGATCATGATTTTGGCATTCAGTTTGTTTAGAATCAGGCCTATTAAAGGCAGGACTTCTCTCCCTCTCGCTGGCTGCTCTGACTGCTCTCTATCCATTGCTGGTGTTTGCCCGGCCAGTGTTGTCTATACCAGGTCTTTCTCTGTGCTTCTTTTTAACAGTGGGATCTCGGGAGTCCTCACAACAAGTTGTGTTCACATTTTACAGAGGTGGCCAGCCAGGTGACTCTGCAGTGGGTGGGACGTGGTTACAGGTGACTCTGCAGTGGGTGGGACGTGGTTACAGGTGACTCTGCAGTGGGTGGGACGTGGTTACAGGTGACTCTGCAGTGGGTGGGACGTGCGTACAGGTGACTCTGCAGTGGGTGGGACGTGGTTACAGGTGACTCTGCAGTGGGTGGGACATGCGTACAGGTGACTCTGCAGTGGTTGGGACAGGTACCGGTGACTCTGCAGTGGGTGGGACAGGTACAGGTGACTCTGCAGTGGGTGGGACAGGTACAGGTGACTCTGCAGTGGGTGGGACAGGTACAGGTGACTCTGCAGTGGGTGGGACAGGTACAGGTGACTGCAGTGGGTGGGACAGGTGAAGTGACTCTGCAGTGGGTGGGACAGGTACAGGTGACTCTGCAGTGGGTGGGACAGGTACAGGTGACTCTGCAGTGGGTGGGACAGGTACAGGTGACTCTGCAGTGGGTTGGACAGGTACAGGTGACTCTGCAGTGAGTTGGACAGGTACAGGTGACTCTGCAGTGGGTGGGACAGGTAGAGGTGACTCTGCAGTGGGTTGGACAGGTACAGGTGACTCTGCAGTGGGTGGGACAGGTACAGGTGACTCTGCAGTGGGTGGGACAGGTACAGGTGACTCTGCAGTGGGTTGGACAGGTACAGGTGACTCTGCAGTGGGTTGGACAGGTACAGGTGACTCTGCAGTGGGTGGGACAGGTACAGGTGACTCTGCAGTGGGTGGGACAGGTACAGGTGACTCTGCAGTGGGTTGGACAGATACAGGTGACTCTGCAGTGGGTTGGACAGGTACAGGTGACTCTGCAGTGGGTTGGACAGGTACAGGTGACTCTGCAGTGGGTGGGACAGGTACAGGTGACTCTGCAGTGGGTTGGACAGATACAGGTGACTCTGCAGTGGGTTGGACAGGTACAGGTGACTCTGCAGTGGGTTAGACAGGTACAGGTAGTAAACCACACTCTCCTCTCTTTCTATTCTCTATTCTCAGTTCTCCTCTCCTCTATTTTATTTTTTCCGCTCAATCACTTCCGCTATCAGAACGTATGTTTTTCTTCTTCTACATTTTACCAGTCAGAAAACGTATGGCATCGTTCCCACATCCAATGGGAAATGAAAACGTACGTTCCCACAACTTCCAAGGAACCACATTTGCCAGGTCATTTGGTTCTAAAGTTAAATGAAATACAGTAATAAGTAACATATGAATCTGTTGTATAAATGAATTAAATATCTGACATTGTATTCCCTTTTTAACTTTACTGTGCTTTTAAATGGTTGAGTGACGTTTTTTTTCATTGGAATGTATTTGGTTGTGCTTTTAGATGGTTGAAAGCATAGTTATAACACATAGGAAATTCAACTAACTTTTTGAGTGGTTGAATATAGGTTGTAATCTCATTGATCAACATCTCAACCAAATATTACCCAATTAAACACATTGAAATGATATGGTGTGCCTCTCATCTAATTTCCACTTCTCAATCCTCTCCTCTGTTTCATTTTTTCTTCTCATTTCAAAACAGCTGAGTCACTGAAGCGGCGGAAGCGCCGGGGGGGGGTGGGGGGGGGGGGGGGGTGCGCTGACTGGGAGGCAGGACTTTGCTAATACAGGCTTGTCTCAAAGCTGAGGAGATCCACTGGCTAATGCCCCTTGCTCTCAACCACTATAGTTTGATGTGTTGGGCTTACACTTAAATGCATGGGGCTTAGCGTCCTTGGTGCCTCAGCACGGCCTTCTTTGTAACTCTGCACGGTGCACCTGATATCTCTTTAGTTTGATTGACGTCACAATTTCAATTCGTCTTATTATTTGTTCATGTTTATGTTGATCATTCCCTTAAGCAGAGTGCATTTTCTAATTCCCAGCCAGCCTGCCGGAGTATCCAGAGTAACCGCAGCATCAGTTGACTGGTTTGCTGAGTGTTCCATCCATGACAGGAGACGAGGGAGTAATAGCCTACGTGATCATTGCTGCATTAGTGTTATCTGCCGTGATATAACAACGGGGCATGTGGTCCTATGACCTAGTGTAGGATACAGTGTTGTGTCCTCTGTGGATAGAACCAAGAAGCTGCAACAGAGCAAACTGTTACTGTTCTGTCCAATATCAATCATTTACAACTAGTGAAAGCGTAGAATTACAACAAGACGCCTCAGCCTACTGTACAGTTACACCCACTGGATTGAAAGGACGAAAGGTCTTAACCCAGGTTGGCTGGTGAATAATTCAATGAAATATCACAAATAGAAGTAAGAGTGAGCTGATAAAAAGAGCACTGGTAGGTTGAACATGGTTTTGCATCTTAAAGCAAATGACAGTGCATCTCCCTGTGGTGTCTTTGAGGTCTCCTGTTGTTATGTTACCGTCATCACTACTACTGAACAGATCTGACTCATCAAAATGGTAAGAAGGTGAATGTTCCACCACATCATTAGTGACATCATTATTGGTATTCATCTATTTAACACTAATGGGTTGAGTTAGTGTCAATATTTTTTGATAAATAAGACCTGTTATCATCTCACTTCTGTGAAATGCAAGGAGAACTTTCATCTATTGTGTAAAGTACACCTGATCCAATGGATGTCTGACTCATATTGTGATCATCAATGTTTCGTAAAGTGGAGCTATCAGCAGATACTATCACACACAAACAGACACAGGAAACCATCTGAAACAGCATCAGATATAAAGCTCAGGCCCCAGACAGGGTCACCTGGATGCCCATGCCACTCCTCCATAAACCTGATGATGAATAGGCCTCTAGATCTCACCAGGGAGAATATATTGTTTCTTTATCTTAGCCATTATTGAAGTTTCCTCAGAGTTATCATTCACAGAGAGGATGTTCCTCTTTCCTCTTGTTTGACTTGTCTAGCCGGAAGGATTGGAGACCCAGTGAGGTCTCGACACCCTCCCCCCATCTCGCCTCTCATCTCCCTCTCTGAGGAGTAAACACCATCTCACCTATCATCTCCCTCTCTGAGGAGTAAACACCATCTCATCTCCCTCTCTGAGGAGTAAAGATCCTCTTATCTCCCTCTCTGAGGAGTAAACACCATCGCATCTCCTTCTCTGAGGAGACAACACCCTCTCATCTCACTCTCTGAGGAGACAACACCCTCTCATCTCCCTCTCTGAGGAGACAACACCCTCTCATCTCCCTCTCTGAGGAGACAACACCCTCTCATCTCCTTCTCTGAGGAGACAACACCCTCTCATCTCACTCTCTGAGGAGTAAACACCATCTCATCTCCCTCTCTGAGGAGTAAACACCATCTTGCCTCTCATCTCCCTCTCTGAGGAGACAACACCCTCTCATCTCCCTCTCTGAGGAGACAACACCCTCTCATCTCCCTCTCTGAGGAGACGACACCCTCTCATTTCCCTCTCTGAGGAGTAAACACCATCTTGCCTCTCATCTCCCTCTCTGAGGAGACAACACCCTCTCATTTCCCTCTCTGAGGAGTAAACACCATCTTGCCTCTCATCTCCCTCTCTGAGGAGACAACACCCTCTCATCTCACTCTCTGAGGAGTAAACACCATCTCATCTCCCTCTCTGAGGAGACAACACCCTCTCATCTCCCTCTCTGAGGAGACAACACCCTCTCATCTCCCTCTCTGAGGAGACAATACCCTCTCATCTCCCTCTCTGAGGAGACAACACCCTCTCATCTCACTCTCTGAGGAGACAACACCCTCTCATCTCACTCTCTGAGGAGACAACACTCTCTCATCTCCCTCTGAGGAGACAACACCCTCTCATCTCACTCTCTGAGGAGACAATACCCTCTCATCTCCCTCTCTGAGGAGACAATACCCTCTCATCTCCCTCTCTGAGGAGTAAACACCTTTTGAGTCTCTGGGAACTATTTTTGATTATGCATGTTTGCTTTCTGCTTGTACTGGGAAATTACTTGGAGTGTGTATTTGAGTGAGTGTGTGTGTGTGTGTGTGTTAAACAGGGAGGGATAGTCTTGTCTGAGATGGAAACCTCTGCAAACAGTCTGGTGACGCAGGAAAGGGCCAGGCAAGGGCTTGTAGTGCAGTTTGCTCTGGAAGATATACCCCTCCTTCAGGACGGAGTGTACTCAGCGTCAACCAAATAGATAAGCAGATCACTCATATTGTTTCGGTGAGTCACTGTTTTTTGTCATAGGTCAAAAATGCATTTCTTTGGGTGTTGGGGTGAAAACTTTGCAGGAAACTCCCTCTCCGTCTCTCTTAGCATATTCCATGGCCTTCATAACACTTCCATCCTGAGTGAGGAAGCTAGAGCCTCGGAGCTTTTGAAGGGTCTGGTGATATGTTTGATATTTTGATAACACCAGGAGTGATAGAATGGCGTGAAATAAGGATTGTCCGCAAAAGATGTTCATTCATATTTACTTAAAGAATCAACTAATCTCAACTTGATTTGTGTATGTACAGTAGTAATACAATATCCCACATATAGGTCTAGTACAATATTTCACTTAAGTATTCATGATCATTCATAGATTGGGAAGAGCAAGGAATGTTGCTGTCAAAAGTGAACACCTAGAATTGAAATTCTCAGCATCTGTCAAGTAGATTTACCTTGGTCCATAAAAATAGTTCTGTCTTTTGTAAATGGTACATTTTTATGGTGATCCTCGTTGCATGATGTATGGGTTGTGGCCTGATTGGGTTTCACTGACCCGTGTGAGAATCTTAAGTCAAAAGTCATGACGCAGGCTAATCTTAACTATCCCTGGCTGTTCTCTGGGCTCGTTTTTCAATATTACAGTCCACCTGTAACAGAGGGATGAAAACAAACGCTACAACATAGTGCACATTATTCTTTAATGGCCAGGAGAGGAAGAGAGGTCCGTACTACTCTGCGAGCGGCCCAGCGTTTGAAGGGGAGCCATGCTGAGAGAGAGCGTCACGCCTAAAATGTCCACCCCGGTATCATGTACTGGCCCCTCGAGACGTATGGGTAAGCGGAAAAACAGAGGGAGGAGAAAAGAATAAAGAGCAAAGAGATATAAAGATAGAAAGAGGTCGTGGAGGGTTGAATTTATCTCTTTCTATAGTCTGGCTCGTCGGGGTCTAAGGCCCCCGGGTCATTGGGGGGTCATGCACTCTATGCACTGTGGGACACACATGAGTTATGGATGATTTGAATGGAAGTACATTTTCGGCCAGTGTGTGTGGATGTACAGTGCACTCGGAAAGTATTCAGACCCCTTCACATTTTCCACATTTTGTTACGTTACAGCTTTATTCAAAAATTAATTTAAAAAAATTCCCCAATCTACACGCAATCTGTTTTGAATTTTTGATACGTTTGCAAACATTTCTAAAAACCTATTTTTGCTTTGTCATTATGGGGTATTGTGTGTAGATTGTTAAAAAAGTATTTAATCAAGGCTGTAACGTAACCAAATGTGGAAAAAGGGAAGGGGTCTGATACTTTCCAAATGCGCTGTATGTACAGTCAGGTCCATAATTATTGGCACCCTTGATAAAGATGACCAAAAAAGACTATCAAATAAATAATACAAATACTGAGCTATATTATATATCATAATATAATATACTGTACTGTAATTATATTGTCATTATATTGTATACAGTATATACTGTATGTACTGTATATTGCCAATTGTATGCTCAAACCAATGGGGAAATTATATTATTTTGTGCTAATACAATTGTTCAGAGAAAGAGATTTTGTTTAACAAGTAATACAAAACATAAAAAAAAGATAGGGATCAAAATTATTGGCACCCCTCCCCTTGCATGGACAAGAGCCTTAAAAAAATATGTTTTATGGCATTTGAGGACACATTGGCAGGGATTTTAGACCATTCCTCCACATAGAATCTTTCCAGATCCTTGGTATCCTTCGTCTGCTCTTCAATTCAAGTGGCAATTACATTTATCAAACCCCTGGCGGTGCTATCGTAAGATTACATTAAATCTCTTTGGCCACGCACACCAGTGGTGGGTTTGGTGTTGAAAAACAGAAGCATACGCAGAAAGTACCTCATACCTACGGTTAAATATGGTGGTGGATCTTTGATGTTATGGAGCTATTTACCTTCCGTTAAGGTCAACGGTATCACACACTTTACCAAGTACCAGGACATTTTAGCCAAAAACCTGGTTGCCTCCGCCAGGAGGCTGACAGTTCATCAACCTCTTTCCTACAAAATGTCTGCCGAGTCTGATCCTCTGCGGACTGCATTACAATGTTTCCATTTTACTTCAATGACGGTTTGGCACTTCTTGTGAAATCCTCTCCTGAAATCCTCTTTTGTTTGCTCATTAGTTAGTCTGGTAAAACATCTGGCATTCGGGTGGCGTCGCTATTTGAGGAGGAAAAGGGGTATTTAAGTGATTTCATAATCTTACACTAGTGGATATGCATGAACATCACATATTTATTGACTTGAGTTATTACTCGTATGTCCAGGCATTGGAAACATGTGCGGACGAGGAACCACAGCGCAGCAGTCAGGCTGCCAACTTTAGCAGGCCTCACTGGCTGATTGACTACCACTGAATACCTCCTCCACCTCCACCCTCCACCCACCGCCCTCCGCCTACTCATCTGGTTCACATTCTCCCATGGATCTGTGACAAGGGTATACAGGAGAGCATGCAGACAGGGAAATACTTAAAAACCCACTCCAGCAAAGATATGCCAAGGAGGATATATCAGCCTGAATAATACTGTTCCCCAGTGGAGGCTCCTCAGAGGAGGAAGGGGAGGACCATCCTCCTCAGTGAGTGAATATCCTTTGTAGATAAAACTATACCAAATATTTTCACGTCACCAAAGAATTGATTAAAACACTGTTTTGGAGGTCTACAGTACCCTCAACAACACTCTGTAGAGTACCACCATGGTGTAGCTGAAGGACAGCTAGTTTCCATCCTCGTGTGGGTCATTTAGCCTTCAATACAAAACCTAGGAGGCTCATGGTTCTCACCCCCTTCCATAAACTTACACAGTAATTATGACAACTCCAGAGGACGTCCTCCAACCTATCAGAGCTCTTGCAGCATGAACTGACATGTTGTCCACCAACTCAAAGGATGAGAGAATGAATCTAGTACTGAAAGCATAAGCTAGCACTGCAGTGCATAAAATGTAGGCTGTGTGTAGTGGTCAGCAGTTATGATATGAAGGTTTGGCTTGGAAAGGTTTTTCACCTGGTCACTTACAGCTGATGTGTTGTGCACTGAAGTCCACAAGCGAAAGGAAAAGGTGAGAGGAGGAGAGCGCGTAGATACGAGAAAGAATGCTACAAAGAGCAAAATGATCATTATGTTTGTATGTGGCTGCTATGAATGTGAAATGTGTTTGGTGTGTGATCAGGGGTGTATTCATTCCGCCGATTCTGTTGAAAAAAAAATCTTAAACGTAAGCAAACGTAACGAAACATGGATAAACGTACCTGAATTTGTCCAATAGAAACTCTCATTTGCAACTGTTGGACTAATGATTACACTGTAGATCAACGTGATGCAGGCAAGAGTGTGTCAGTCTGTCACCTTGATTAATTTGTCTCTCGACCTGTGCACCTACGTTGTAAACGTTCATTCATAGGTTAAATTAGAGTATCATCTAGTGGCCTAAACCTATCAATGTTACATTGAACTGAGTGAATGGAATATGAATGCCAGTCATCCAATATCCTGTAATAGAAATAAGGCCATGCTCCTCCTCCCCCATCTTAAACATCACTGACCGCCACAGCATAACTTATAAAGCAGAATCAAATGCCAGGATATATGTACAGTACATGTAATGGGTAGGGCTGGAAGAAGCTGACCTATGGTATAACCTGTAACTCAAGCCTTATATTCAAGGCGCACCTGCAGGCACTTACACATTCTCAGGAATCATTAGGTAGTTGACACATATGCACATGTAATGACCCAGGCGACACAGTTCAAACCCAGTCAGTCACATTGGTGCCGTGACTCAGATCGGGTCAGCTGATGCCTATCAGCTGTAATAGGTGATAGGTTTTGCACTAATGAGATTGACCAATCACAGCACTGATGGGTGTTGCGGTATTAAAGCTGCTTCAGCTGAAACATGTGAACTGAGGAGATATTTTACAGAGCTATGAGTATGAGTCATAGATCAGGGAAGATGTGTGAGACAGTTCTGTGTGGGAGAGAGAATAGCCAATCATGATAGACTTCTCTATCTTCAAAAGCTAGGAGGACATTTTTAAAACTCCCTTTGATCCTCTAACTCTTTCTTTCTATCCCCATCTCTCTCTCTCTCTCTCTCTCTCTCTCTCTCTCAGGTACAGTGCCTTCAGAAAGTATTAATACCCCTTAACTTATTCCACATTTTCTTGTATTATAGCCTCAATTGAAAATTGATAACATGTATTTTTCCTTCTCAGCCATCTACACACAATACCCCATAATGACAAAGTGAAAACATACTGTATGATTTTTAAAAATTTAATTAACCTTTATTTAACGAGGCAAGTCAGTTAAGAACAAATTGTTATTTACAATGACGTCCTACACCGGCCAAACCTGGACGACGCTGGGCCAATTGTGCGCCGCCCTATGGGACTCCCAATTATAGCTGGTTGTGATACAGTCTGGATTCAGGTTGTCTGTAGTGGCGCTTCTAGCACTGAGATGCTGTGTATTAGAGACCACTGCGCCACTTGGGAGCCCCAAGTATACACTGGAGTTGTTTACCAAGACAACATTGAATGTTCCTGCGTGGCGTAGTTACAGTTTTGACTTGAATCGGCTTGAAAATCTATGGCAAGACTTGAAAATGGCTTTCTAACAATGAACAACAACCGACTTGACAGAGCTTGAAGATTTAAAAAAATAATAATGTGCAAATATTGTACAATTCAGGTGTGAAAAGCTCTTAGACTTACCCATAAAGACTCACAGCCGTTATCGTTGCAAAAGGTGATCCTAACATGTATTGACTCAGGGGTGTGAATACTTATGTAAATGGGATATTTTTATATTTCATTTTCAATACATTTGCATACATTTCTAAAAACATGTTTTCACTTTGTCATTGTGTATGTGTGTATGTATGTGTGTGTGTGTGTGTGTGTGAAGAAATCCAAGGGGGGTGTAGACCTTCCATAGGAACTGTATGTATTTGTACACTGGGTATCATAACCACTCGGCAGGTAGCAGTAACTGAAGGGTTGCTGGGTTGAATCCCTGAGCTGACAAGGTACAAATCTGTCGTTCTTCCCCTGAACAAGACAGTTAACCCACTGTTCCTAGGCCGTCATTGTAAATAAGAATTTGTTCTTAACTGACTTGCCTAGTTAAATAAAGGTTAAACACATTTTTTAAATAATAATATTTGGCCTTGTGTTTTAGGTTATTGTTCTGTTGTAAGGTGAATTTGCCTCCCAGTGTCTGTTGGAAAGCAGACTGAACCAGGTTTTCCTTTAGGATCTTGCCTGTGCTTAGCTCCATTCCGTTTCTTTTTATCCCAAAAAACTCCCTAGTCCTTGCCGATGACAAGCATACCCATAACATGATGCAGCCACCACCATGCTTGAAAATATGAACAGTGTACTCAGTGATGTGAAGTGTTGGATTTGCCCCAAACATAACACTTTGTATTCAGGACACAAAGCTTATTTTTACCAGTTTTACTTTAGTGCAAACAAGATGCATGTTTTGGAATATTTGTATTCTGTACAGGCTTCCTTCTTTTCACTCTGCCATTTAGGTTAGTATAGTAGAGTAACTACAATGTTGTTGATCCATACTCAGTGTTTTCCTATCACAGCCATTCAACTCTGTAACTGTTTTAAAGTTACCATTGACCTCATGGTGAAATCCCTGAGCGGTTTCCTTCCTCTCTGGCAACTGAGTTAGGAAGGAAGCTTGTATCTTTGTAGTGACTGGGTGTATTGCTACACCTTCCAAATTGTTTACCATGCTCAAAGGGATATTTTACCCATCTACCAATAGGTGCCCTTCTTTGTGAGCCATTGGAAAACCTCCCTGGTCTTTGGAGTTGAATCTGTGTTTTAAATTCACTGCTCGACAGGGACCTTACAGCTAATTGTGTGGGGTACAGATATGAGCTAGTCATTCAAAAATCATGTTAAACACTATTGTTGCACATAGAGTCCATTCAACTTATTATGTGACTTGTTAAGCACATTTTTACTCCTGAAATTATTTAGGCTTGCCAAAACGAAAGGGTTGAATACTTATTGACTCAAGAAATTTCAGCTTTTCATTTTAAATTCATTTGTAAACATAAAAAACATAATTCCACTTTGGCATTATGGAGTATTGTGTGTAGGCCAGTGACACAACATCTCAAATAGAATCCATTTTAAATGCAGGCTCTAACATAACAAAATGTATGGGTGTGAATACTACAAAGGGAAGCACAGCCGAGAGCTGCCCAGTGGCACGAGCCTACCAGACGAGCTAAACTACTTCTATGCTCGCTTCGAGGCAAGCAACACTGAGGCATACATGAGAGCACCAGCTGTTCCGGATGACTGTGTGATCACGCTCTCCGTAGCCAATGTGAGTAAGAGCTTTAAACAGGTCAACATTCACAAGGACGCTGGGCCAGACGGATTACCAGGACGTGTACTCCGAGCATGCGCTGACCAACTGGCAAGTGTCTTCACTGACATTTTCAACAAGTCCCTGATTGAGTCTGTAATACCAACATGTTTCAAGCAGACCACCATAGTCCCTGTGCCGAAGAACACTAAGGTAACCTGCCTAAATGACTACCTGCCTAAATGACCCATAGCACTCACGTCTGTAGCCATCAAGTGCTTTGAAAGGCTGGTCATGGCTCACATTAACACCATTATCCCAGAAACCATAGACTCACTCCAATTTGCATACCGCTCAAACAGATATGCACATGTAATGACTACAACTAAGCGTTCAACACCATAGTGCCCTCAAAGCTCATCACCAAGCTAAGGATCCTGGGATTGAACACCTCCCTCTGCAACTGGATTCTGGACTTCTGACGGGCCGCCCAAAGTTGGTAAGGGTAGGTCACAACACATCTGCCACGCTGATCCTCAACACCATGGCCGACCAGGGGTGCGTGCTCAGGGTTGCGTGCTCAGTCCCCTCCTGTACTCTTGTACTCTCTGTTCACCCATGACTGCACGGCCAGGCACAACTACAACACCATCATCGTTTGTAGATGACACAACAGTGGTAGGGCTGATCACCGACAATGACGAGACAGCCTATAGGGAGGAGATCAGAGACCTGGCCGTGTGGTGCCAGGATAACAACATCTCCCTCAAGACAAAGGAGATGATTGTGGACTACAGGAAAAGGATGAGGACCGAGCACCCCCATTCTCATCGACAGGTCCAAACACACCAAGACAGTCATGAAGAGGGCAAGACAAAGCCTATACTCCCTCAGGAGACTGAAAAGATTTGGCATGGGTCCTCCTCCAGGTACGGCAGCTGCTCTGCCTCCGAACGTAAGGGCCAAGCTCACTGGGGCCAAGCTCCCTGCCATCCAGGACCTCTATACCAGGCGGTGTCAGAGGAAGGCCCTAAAAATTGTCAAAGACTCCAGCCACCCCAGTCATAGACTGTTCTCTCTGCTAACGCATGGCAAGCGGTACTGGAGCGCCAAGTCTAGGTCCAAAAGGCTTCTCAACAGCTTTTACCCCCAAGCCATAAGACCCCTGAACAGCTAATCAAATGGCTACCCGGACTATTTGCACCCCCCCCACCCCCACCCCTCTTCTTCTCACTGCTGCTACTCTCTGTTTATCATCTATGCATAGTCACTTTAACTATACCTGTATGTACATATCACCTAAATTAGCCCGACTAACCGGTGCCCCTGCACATTGACTACGTACCGGTACCCCCTGTATACCACCTGTATATCTTTACCTCTTGTTTACATAATACTTATTTTCTACTTAAACTGTACTGTTGGTTAGGGCTTGTAAGTAAGCATTTCACTGTAAGGTCTACACCTGTTGTATTGTTGGTTAAGGGCTTGTTAGTAAGCATTTCACTGTAAGGTCTACACCTGTTGTATTGTTGGTTAAGGGCTTGTTAGTAAGCATTTCACTGTAAGGTCTACACCTGTTGTATTGTTGGTTAAGGGCTTGTTAGTAAGCATTTCACTGTAAGGTCTACACCTGTTGTAATGTTGGTTAAGGGCTTGTAAGTAAGCATTTCACTGTAAGGTCTACACCTGTTGTATTGTTGGTTAAGGGCTTGTAAGTCAGCGTTTCACTGTAAGGTCTACACCTGTTGTATTGTTGGTTAAGGGCTTGTAAGTCAGCGTTTCACTGTAAGGTCTACACCTGTTGTAATGTTGGTTAAGGGCATGTTAGTAAGCATTTCACTGTAAGGTCTACACCTGTTGTATTGTTGGTTAAGGGCTTGTTAGTCAGCATTTCACTGTAAGGTCTACACCTGTTGTATTCGGTGAACAAGACAAATAAACTTTGATTTGATTTGATTTGAAGGCACTGTATCTCTAAACGGTCTTTGGTTCTGTTCCTAAATCCTCTCTATACATCCTTCAATCTGTCTCCGTCTCTCTCTCTCTCTCACCATGAGCCAGATGTTATTCTTTATAAAATAATCAGCCATAATCTCTGTTTCTAATGTGTTCTGTACATCGTGTAAGTGAGTGAAAATACAAACATTGTGTGCTTTGGCTTGCATCTTGCTTAATGCTGATTTACTGATATTCAATAAAGCAATAACATGTGGAAAGGTCTCCTTTTTCCCTCTCCAACCCCATAACTAGGCGATGGCTAGTTCCTCTCACTCAGAACAGGAGTGAAATACAGTGGATGTGTGAGTTATGTGAAGGGCTTATTGAACTACACAACATTTATAGCAGTTTCATTCCAAATTGTTAATTTTCCTGATTTCTTGTGATATCTCTTGACACAAGCTTGGTGAGAGAGTCCAGAGGTTACAAAGTTGTGACTCAAAGTAAAGTCGAATCATATTATAATTTCATAGCCACATTCATTAATACCATACAATATTAAGGCGTGTGAACCATGGTCACTGATGTTCAGCACGGCTGACAAGAATATCCTCACAAATCAGAGCACGTGGAGCACATGGAAACACAAACAATACTACCTGATAACTGACATGGAAACACAAACAATACTACCTGATAACTGACATGGAAACAAACACAATACTACCTGATAACTGACATGGAAACAAACACAATACTACCTGATAACTGACATGGAAACAAAAACAATACTACCTGATAACTGACATGGAAACAAACACAATACTACCTGATAACTGACATGGAAACAAACACAATACTACCTGATAACTGACATGGAAACACAAACAATACTACCTGATAACTGACATGGAAACAAACACAATACTACCTGATAACTGACATGGAAACACAAACAATACTACCTGATAACTGACATGGAAACAAACACAATACTACCTGATAACTGACATGGAAACACAAACAATACTACCTGATAACTGACATGGAAACAAACACAATACTACCTGATAACTGACATGGAAACAAACACAATACTACCTGATAACTGACATGGAAACACAAACAATACTACCCGATAACTGACATGGAAACAAACACAATACTACCTGATAACTGACATGGAAACACAAACAATACTACCTGATAACTGACATGGAAACACAAACAATACTACCTGATAACTGACAAGGAAACACAAACAATACTACCTGATAACTGACATGGAAACAAACACAATACTACCCGATAACTGACAAGGAAACACAAACAATACTACCCGATAACTGACATGGAAACACAAACAATACTACCTGATAACTGACTGACATGGAAACACAAACAATACTACCTGATAACTGACTGACATGGAAACAAACACAATACTACCCGATAACTGACTGACATGGAAACAAACACAATACTACCCGATAACTGACATGGAAACACAAACAATACTACCCGATAACTGACATGGAAACACAAACAATACTACCCGATAACTGACAGAACAGAGTGCTAGATAATGAAGGTAGTAATGAAGTCCAGGTGTGACTGATGATTGGGAGCAGGTGTGTGTAATGATGGTTGCCAGGTGTGTGTAATGATGGTTGCCAGGTGTGTGTAATGATGGTTGCCAGGTGTGAGTAATGATGGTTGCCAGGTGTGTGTAATGATGGTTGCCAGGTGTGTGTAATGATGGTTGCCAGGTGTGCATAATGATGGTTGCCAGGTGTGTGTAATGATGGTTGCCAGGTGTGTGTAATGATGGTTGCCAGGTGTGTGTAATGATGGTTGCCAGGTGTGAGTAATGATGGTTGCCAGGTGTGTGTAATGATGGTTGCCAGGTGTGTGTAATGATGGTTGCCAGGTGTGAGTAATGATGGTTGCCAGGTGTGTGTAATGATGGTTGCCAGATGTGTGTAATGATGATTGCCAGGTGTGCATAATGATGGTTGCCAGGTGAGTGTAAATGTGGATTGCCAGGACCGGTGGTTAGTAGACCGGTGACGTCAAGCGCCGGAGCGGAAGTAGACATAACATAAGCTGTCTCTCATACACCGTTCTGCTGTCCTGTTTGAACTTCACATCTTCCAGCTAAAAGTGAAAATCTCACTTTTAAAATCTCACAATCTGTTAACTCATGCCCAAATAATGTTGTTGACTCATCCTATCCTCGGATTTGTGGCCAAACCATACATTTCACTCATATTGTAATTAATTCTAGGTCATATTTCAAATAAATCTGGAAACACTTGACAGTTACTTTAAACTCTGGAAACACTGAACAGTTACTTTAAACTCTGGAAACACTGAACAGTTACTTTAAACTCTGGAAACACTGAACAGTTACTTTAAACTCTGGAAACACTGAACAGTTACTTTAAACTCTGGAAACACTGAACAGTTACTTTAAACTCTGGAAACACTGAACAGTTACTTTAAACCCCTTTCATCCTGTATGGGCCTTACTGTGTTCAGTGGTGTTGTGTCTAGGTCCAGCCCAAACAGCTGCAGGGTGGAGAGGGCTCTGTGTTCACCGTCTGACCCCCCTGTGGATATCACCTCTGGGTCTCCAACGTGATCAGAGAGCACCAACGCCACCCTTCAAAACTTCCACCCATCCACTCATCACAGCACAAGGATTGCAGACCGTCGCCAGACAGGGCCTATTACAATGACATTTGCTCCCAGAAGACGAGAAGATTGTGGAGTTCAAACCAGTGTAATGTAGAAGGTGTCTTGTTTTGCTCAGGGTTAGTGTTTGTTTGAAATAATAGGGGTGTCACCTTCATTGGTTGGAGAATGGTGCTACTGGTGTATTGACAGTGAGCTTATTCTCTGTGGAGACCATGAGACTTGTGGGGACCTTGACACAAGCCTCTGCTAGCTAAATAAATCAAATGCAATTAAAGTAGTAATGTCTTGCTTGTTTAAAAGGTTATTTGTTTGAACAAAGATAGATTGAATCCTCCCTCAAAAAATAAACCCTGGTCTTCTCATCGTGACACCTAGATTAATGTAGTATGCATTATTATCAGTACCAGGGAGGATACAGAGGGTAAGGAGAGATTTGTCTAAAGTGAATGATATGGGCTTCTCTCACTCCCTCCACTTCCGACTGGACCATGAGGAAATGACACGCACAGAGAGGAAATTAGTCGTATCTGATCTGAACGGACAGAGTTCCATAATTCATCACAATCTGAGGAATGAGTCGTGAGTTTCAGACACAAGCACAGATTGGCGTAAGTGGAGGCACAGACTCTCACTCTCGAGTAGACCGACACAAATGTGTTAGAATGGAGACTAACAAGCATATTTCATTCAGCAAACCTGTCACTCTAATTTTTCTGTCTTCCGGTTTCCTTGACATTCATGCTTTTGGAACAAGCATGACTGGTGATACGATCTTTCACTGAGTTTCCCTGTTGAGAATAAACTCAGATATACTTTAGAGTACACAATGTACAGTATTTAAATGTAAACTTACTAAGTATTCAGTTTGTCTCATAACTTATTTGTCGCCGTCTACAGTGGGTACATTGGGTAAGAACAACAACTGGACTTTGTCACCAAGATGGAGACCTGTACAGATTTAAGTGGGGTTGCTATAAGTTATAAATATATTACAGAGACCTTTTACAGCCTTACTCGCCTTGCCTTTCTTGCAGCAAACAAGTGACATAAAACGTATTATAAATAAGTATTGAACAAAAAACGAACTGTATTACAGAAACCTCAGTGCAATATGCATAATGTAGCATTGTTCTACAGCCTTACTCGCCTTGCCTTTCTTGCAGCAAAGTCATCTATGATATCATCATAAGACAGCTGTTGTGAGACCATTTGATTTATACTAATGATGGAAAGTCCACTGAGACGTTCTTGCACCGTAGTAGATCTCAGGTAATCAGTTTGAGCTTAGAGAAGCTCCTTTCAGCAGCAGCCACTGTAACAGGAAGAGTGGCAGTGATTCTCAGAGCTACCCACATATTGGGGTAAATTTCTGTCAGCTTCTTCTCGTGCAGGAAGGTCAAGAGTTTCATGTTTGTCATGTTTTTTTATGGCAAATGTGGAAAGTTTTGCATTTCCGCAGCAAGTTCCCTGCCATCTGGCTGTCTGTCATGCACCGGACCGGGGTGACGCGGCGGGCAACACAGAAAATATGGCCTAATAAGCTATGTAGTTATGTTGTTGTGGGGGCTTTCGCTTTTTTGTAATATTTCGAATTAATAGTATTAAAATAGTATTAGTAAAAAAATATTTTAATAAAAATAAATAAGAAAATAAAAAAATACTAATCTAATACTAAGCCACTATGGCCACTATGGATGGACGGCGCCCCTAGCATTTGCCTATTCCGCCTATGCCAGGGGCCGGCCCTGGGCTCACACCTCACAGACATGTTGATTCACTGAGTTCTGTGATCTGATCTGGTTCACACTCCCTTTTGAAACACATCCAACGCAAATGTTGATCTGTCCGCATCATTAAGTGTCGGAGGCACATCATTACGTGCCGGAGGGACTCTTCAACACCCAGGAGAATAACTTTTATGTGCTTTTGTGATTTGAAGTATATAATTTATCATATTTTTTACGATGACTTCTGTTCTAATCGCCGACTTGAGATGGATCACACAACCCAGCTATCCCTTCGTCTGTTTGTCTTCTGACCCATGGGAGACTGGAACTTGGCCAAATTCACATGGAGGTACGCAACTCTGTCTGCATCCCCGTCTGGGATTGTCCTGAAAACACACCCAGGCAAAAAAACTCCCCATTACACACCCTTAAATAACATCTTGATTTTTCCCTCTCTCTCTTTCTCTACTCTCCTTTCTTTCTCTATTTAACTTTTTCCATCTCTCTCTCTTCATTTCTCCCTTATCCTTCTCTTTCTTTCTTTCTTTCTCTCCTTTTCCATCTCTATCCCTTCATCTCCCCATCTTCCTCTTTCTCTCTACCCCTCATTCTCTCTCTTTCCCACTACACATCTATCTCTCCCACTCTCTCTCACCAACCATGACATATTTACCTCCCCTGCACCTCTTCTGAAGAGATCTATTTCTTGGCGTGAGACAACAGTGATCTTTGAGATCAAAGACGTGATACAAACACGTGATACAAACGTGTTTCCAGATCTTATATGAGGAAACACTGGTTCTTCGAAAGCCAAGAATATGAATTTAAAAGCCATCCAAGTATGAAAAGACAGGGATTCAATTATAGCAGTAATAATTTTAATAATTTTAATAATTTAGCATGGTAGGCTAATAGACCAATCAATGACTTGTTCCGTGGTGACTCGCTTAATTGTTTGCATACAGACCGCTTACCTTAGACATGAAAGCACTCATTACACTATAAGACAGGTCATCAGTGTTTGGACATATCTAGTTGTTCTAAGTTTGGTCTTTCACCTGCACCTCTCAAACTAATATGTGTACATCATCATTGAAATGTGCACATTTTCATAGAAAGACATCTCTATTAGACTAATGTGAATGAAACCAGTCTCGGCTCATCATCGCGTGACAGCGACTCAGTGAGGGACTATAGAAACACAAAGACCTGTTAGCAAACTCATCACTGACATCATCATCTTCTCACAATGTCCCTCTCCTTGGCTGACCTTCCAGTACAATTCTGATAACTCCATGAAAGACATAACTCTTACCATTCCAATTTACAATATAATTTAAAAACAAAATACCCTTTTCAAACATCTTTCCCATAAATACAGGTATTTTATCAACCAGCACATTTGTTGTAATATTTGTTATATCTTTGCAGTGGGATGAAATTGTAGCCAGCTCTGCAATGCTTGTTTGAAAAAGAGAGACATTTTCTTAGTAATCTTCTTGAGATCAATTTCGGGTTCAAGTAAAGCTTTTGGATAAGTGAAGTTTTTTCTCATATGATTTGAAAAACAAATCATCAGGAGTAGGCAGTGCTATAAGTAAGTGAGTAAACTGAGATATGACTAAGGAGTTAATCAAGGCATTTTTTCCATAAATAGACAGGTATTTACCTCTCCATGGTTGCAGGATCATGTCTAAGTTTTCTATTGAAATTCATAGTGGAGAGCTCATTTATATCTTTTGTGATATAAATACCAAGTATGTCTACTTCACCGTCAGCACATTTTTTCAGTAAACTGCAGGGTAATGAAAAGTTGTATTTTTAGGTTTTAGTCCAGAGAGTCCGGAAAAGTTATCTAGCTCTTCAATGAGACATTGCAAGGATATAGCTTGCGGACTTAATATAGAACCTGAGTCATCGGCATACATGGACACTTTTGTTTTTAAGCCTTGGATTTCTATTCCTCTAATGTTGTTATTTGATCTGATTTTAACAGCTAGCATTTCGATGGCCATAGCAAATAGATATGGTGACAGCAGACACCCTTGTTTAACTCTTCTTGACAATTCAAAACTCTCTGAGAAGTAGCTGCTATTTACTAATTTACACCTGGGGTTGCTATACATTACTTTTACCCATTTTATAAGAGAATCACCGAACTTGAAAAATAAATAAAATCAAATCCAGCCTTACTTTATTAAAGGCCTTTTCAAAATCTGCTATAAATACCAGGCCTGGCTTCTTAGACGTTTCATGATGTTCTATTATTTCTAGTAGTTGTCATATATTATCTCCAATGTATCGTCCATGTAAATAGCCTCAAAAAGATGTTCCTTTATTATTTGGAAAGAATTCCATACAGTAATCATCATTCAGTGGGTGAGGATGAGATGTAAAAGAGAACATCTGCTTAAAATATTTAGCTTCCTCTTTTAAAATATCATTAGGAGAATCATAGATGACTCCATCTTCAGTAACAAGAAGAATTTGGTGCGTTTTTCTCCATATTCCACCCAGTTTGCTTTATTTTTGTGATAGATTACATTAGGTCGTTCTTGAATAAGTTCCTCCAGTTCTTTTGTTTTTCCTCTAACTTATTGTATCGTTTTTATTGCTATGTACCTGTATTATTAGTTAATGTATTTCCCTTGTCAGTCTTGTCTCTTCAGCAAGAAACAGATTTTTTATTATTGATGAATATTGAATTGAATGATCTCTGAAGGTACATTTAAAGATATCCCAAATAATAAGGGGATTTGCTAAATCTATATTATACTGGAAAAATGTAGTTATAAATGATTTTGTCTTAGTTAAAAATTATCTTTCCACGATGGAGTATATTGTTCCTCCAGCATAAAGCTGTTGATACTTTTAGGATCTCCTTAGTTTCCAGGTTTCTCTACTGCAACCAGTTGTTTACAAATGTTTTTAACGATGCGTCGTTCCGACGACGACCGAAGATGTAATCATGAATTTAAAAAAAGTTACTTTCAAGGTTTTCTTTGTAATTGACAGGCTGCTCCATTAACTCTCGCGTCAGATGATTGTGTCTTGAATTGTTTACCATGTGCGTGTTTCCTGATAAAAGGGTTGAATACTTTTGACTCAAGATATTTCAGCTTTTCATTTTATATTAATTTGTACAACTTTTTAGTAGAACCATAATTTAATATTGACATTATGGAGTACTGTGTGTAGGCCAATGACACTGCATTTTAAATTCAGGCTGTAACAAAGTGTGAATACTTTCTGAAGGCACTGCATCTTTCTGAAGGCACTGTATCTTTCAGAAGGCACTGCATCTTTATGAAGGCACTGCATCTTTCTGAAGGCACTGCATCTTTCTGAAGGCACTGCATCTTTCTGAAGGCACTGCATCTTTCTGAAGGCACTGTATCTTTCTGAAGGCACTGTATCTTTCTGAAGGCACTGCATCTTTCTGAAGGCACTGCATCTTTCTGAAGGCACTGCATCTTTCTGAAGGCACTGTATCTTTCTGAAGGCACTGCATCTTTCTGAAGGCACTGCATCTTTCTGAAGGCACTGCATCTTTCTGAAGGCACTGTATCTTTCTGAAGGCACTGCATCTTTCTGAAGGCACTGCATCTTTCTGAAGGCACTGTATCTTTCTGAAGGCACTGTATCTCTAAATCTGTCTCTCTATATGTTCCTTTCTCCTTTCTATCCTTCATTCAGCTACTGCTGACCTTTAGGGGGAGAGGATGCGCCTTTAACGCCATCGTTCTCACACACACACACACATACAAGTGGAAGTGTGAAAGGTCAAGGACACAAAGCATTTTAAAGTGGACTGGCAAAGGGTGGACCGGCTTAGGCAGGAAAGGAAGGATAGGGTGCTTACGTTCTCATGTGATAATATTGTGTGTGCCAAGACTCAGTGATTGACTGACATAAGGTTTGTTGTGGTGGGTTCTACTGATGTTTATTCATATTTGTCAGGAACCAACCAAAGTTATTATTGATGATCTCTGGGGTTAGTGTTGATGTTGGTCACATAGGTAGGTACTTTATTGATCCCCGAGGGGAAATTTCTTTGTCAAGCAGCTACGAAAAAACACAGGGCAGGTGCAAAATGCCAGAACGAAAATACACAAAAGACAGATACATGGTACATGTGCGGCAGTATGAAAAAGTATAGAAATATAAGTCTGGAGTGCAAAAAAGCTATAAAAAGACATTGCATAGTATGGGTGGTTGGCTGAACATGTACACTATACATTGTTACAGAGTGTTAGGTGAAAAAAAATGATACAAATATTGCAAGTTGATATAGATAAATAAGGAGTATTTGCATGGTTAACTATACTATACAGGTCGATGGCAGAGAAATACTTAAATAGCTAAATGTGCGTATGATATAAGTGAGGGTAATAATAGTTTACTTAATATACAGTCTGGTTAAATGAACAGGTAAGTGAATATTTTGCATGGTTAAATTACTGTACAGGTAAATATACAGTTAAATTTACAGGTAAGTGAATACTTGCATGTTTACATTAACTGTACAGGTAAATTACAGGAAGAGATACTTAAATAGCTAAATGTGTGTATGATATAATTTAGGGTAATAATAGTAATTCCCTTAAAATACAGTCCTTAGTGCGCAGGGTTTAATTACAGACAACTGCACGTATTGCACATTCGATATACTAAAAGCAATGAAAAAAGATACAACTGACAGTATACTAATATGCATTCCTGAGTGAATGACTACGTAAGTTAAGTCCAAGAATTACTTACAATATTGCATGTGATATGATATGACAACTGTACATGAATATGTATATACAGTCCTGAATGAATAAATAAATAAGTGAATGAATGATTGCAGACTAGAGTTACTCACGGATGGATGCATAATTGTTAAACTAGGTCCTAACACCCCAACAAGTCCAGGTTCTATGTTGCCGACGGCACGGCACCCTGGTGAGGCATTAAATAGTCTAATAGCCGCTGGCAGGAAGGACCTCCTGTAGCGCTCTCTGGCACACCGTGGTGGGATCAGTCTGTGACTGAAGGTGCTCCTCTGCATCATAACCATGGCATGCAGAGGGTGGGTGACGTTGTCCATGATGGCCAGCAAATTGGCCAGGATCCATCTCTCCGCCACCTCCTCTAGAGTGTCAAGGCTAATCCCCAGAACAGAGCTAGCCTTCCTGATCAGCTTATTTCCCCGAGAAGCATCACTGGCCTATATGTTGGCGCCCCAGCACACCACTGCAAAAAAGATGGCACTGGCCACCACAGACTGGTAGAAGGTATGCAGTATTTACTGCACACTTTGAAGGACCTGAGCCTCCTCAGAAAGTAGAGTCGGCTCTGGCCCTTTTAAAACAGAGTCCCAGTGTTGCCAGCCCATTCCAGCCTGTTGTCCATATGAACTCCCAGGAAAGTCCACCACCATCTCCTTTGTTTTGCTGATGTTGAGCTGAAGGTAGTTCTGCTCACATCACAACACAACGTAATTGATTGTGCTCCTGTACTCCTCCTCCTGCCCACCGCTAATGCTCCCTACAATTGCGGAGTTAACCCGAGAACTTCTGTAGGTGGCATGTTTCAGAGTTATATCTGAAGTCCAAGGTGTAGAGGGTGAACAGGAAGGGGGACAGGACCATTCCCTGGGGGGCCCCTGTGTTGCTCACTGCCCGTTCTGACACACAGCTCTGTAGTCGTACAAATTGTGTCCTACCGGTCAGTAGTCCGTAACCCAGGAGACTAAGGGTGCTTCCACTTTCATCTTCTTCATTTTCTCACCCAGTAGCAGGGGCTGAATGGTGTTGAAGGCACTGGAGAAGTAAAAAAACCTAACCCTCACAGTGCAACCTGCGTTGTCCAGGTGAGAGTAGGCCGAAGGTAGATGATTGCATCATCCACCCCGATGTTGCGCTGATATGCGAACTGCAGGGGGTCCAGTGATGTACACACCAGGGGTCTGAGGTGAGGACTAACCTTTCCAAGGTCTTCATGATGTGGGATGTTAGCGCTACAGGTCTGAAGTCATTCAGGACAGTGGGGTGAGCCTTCTTGGGCACTGGGACCAGGCAGGATGTTTCCCACAGCACAGGGACCCTTTCCAGGCTCAGGCTAAGGTTGAAGCGTCACTGGAGTATTCCACACATTTGGTCAGCACAGACCCTAAGCACCCTTGGGCTGATGCCATCAGGGCCCGCCGCTTTCCACTGATGTAGTCTCTCCAGCTCTCTCTTCACTTGGTTGGTGGTGATAGCCAGCCCAGGTGGGGAGGTGGGGGGGAAAGTGGGTGTTGAGGATCAGTCCAGAGGGAGCAGGGGCGGAGGTGGGGAGGGGGTCGCTAATTGTCTCAACAGAGGTGTTGTGAGCAGAGTGGGGGTGGGACAGCCGTGAGGGTGTGTGGCCTGGGGAGCTGGAGGGGAGGTGGACAGGGCCAGTATCAAACCTGTTAAGAAATTGGTTCAGCTCATTGGCTCGGTCCTGGGTCCCATCCATCTGCCCACTGTTTGAAGCCAGTGATATTTCTCATACCCTTCCACACCTCTCTCACCTGGCTCTGCCTCAGCTTGTCCTCCATCTTCTCCTTATACACTCTCTTCCCCTCAGCAATCCGCAACTTCAGCTCACTCTGGACGCATTTCAATTTGTCCCTGTCCCCCTCCTTGAAGGCCCTCTTCTTCTCATTCAGCAGGGCCTTCAGGTCACTGGTGACCCAGGGTTTATTATTTGGAAAACAGCAAACCTTCCTGGTGGGTACAGTGTTTTCTACACAAAAATGTATATAGTCAGTCAGTAAGTCCATCAATGTCATCCCCATGAGCCTCACAGAGCACATCCCAGTCTGTTTCAAAGCAGTCCTGTAGGGCCTCATTCGCCTCCGGAAACCATCTCCTAGTGGTCCTAGTGGTCGCTGGCTGCTGTTGGACCATAGGTCTGTAGAGTGGGGTGAGGTGGACAAGGTTGTGATCCGATCTACCGAGGGGAGGGAGTGCAGTGGAGTTGTATGCATCCTTCACATTAGCATATAACAAGTCCAGAGTTGTATTATTCCTGGTTGGGCACTTCATGAACTGTTTGAACGTGGGCAGCGTTGAAGAGAGAGATGCATGGTTAAAATCCCCCGAAATGGCAAAGAAGGCACTGGGATGCGCTGTCTGTAACCTGGCGATAGCAGAGCGGATGACGTCACACGCTGTGTTTGTGTCCACGGAAGGCGGGATGTAAACAATAACAGCAATGGCCGCCGTGAATTCCCTCTGCAAATAGTAGGGTCTCAGGCTAACGGCTAACAGCTCAATGTCCGGGCTACAAAACTGTTCCTTAAGAGTAATATGTTTCAGATTACACCATCTGTTGTTAACTAACACATCTGAGTCCCAATGTAGATCCTGCTATGATGTGCATGTTTGTTATATTTTGACCTGAAGAATACAGCATTTATACACTGAGTGTAAAAAACATTAGGTGTCAAAATTGTTCCATAGGGATAATGGCCCATGTTGACTCTAATGCTTCCCACAGTTCAAACCAAATACAATGTTTTTGGTCACATACACATATTTAGCAGATGTTATTGCTTGTGTAGCGAATGTCACAAAGTGCTATACAGAAACCCAGCCTAAAACCCCAAACAGCAAGCAATGCAGATATAGAAGCACGGTGGCTGGAAAAACTCCCTAGAAAGGCAAAACCTAGGAAGAACCCTAGAGAGGAACCAGGCTCTGAGGGGTGGCCAGTCCTCTTCTGGCTGTGCCGGGTGGAGATTATAACAATTCATGGACATTAAGGCCAGTTCTTTCTCCAAGATGTTCAAATGTTCATAGATGACCAGCAGGGTCAAATAATAATAATAGTAGTTGTAGAGGTTGCAACAGGTAAATACATCAGGAGTGAATGTCACTTGGCTTTTCATAGCCAGGCATTTAGATGCGGTAGAGAGCGCAGGTACGGTGCGATAGAGCGCAGGTGCGGTAGAGAGAGAGCGAGATGAAAACAGCAGGTCTGTGACAAGGTGGGACGTCCAATGAACAGGTCAGGGTTCCATAATCGCAGGCAGAAGAGTTGAAACCGGTGCAGCAGCACAACCAGGTGGACTGGGGACAGTTAGGAGTCAGAAGCACAAATATCACACCTAACATGAGCCAGATGCAGACACAGGAGACGGAAGGTTCAATATACAGAGCAGTATATTAAACCACAGGAGGCAGGCAAAAGGCAGGTCGAGGACAGGCAGAGGTTCGTAAACCAGGTCAGAGTCTGATAGGTACAGGGCAGCAGGCAGGCTCCGGTTCAGGGCAGGCAGAGGTTTGTAAACCAGGTCAGAGTCTGATAGGTACAGGACTGCATACAGGCTCAGGGTCAGAACAGGCAGGAAAAAGGTTGGAACCGGGAGAACTGGAAAACAGAGACTAGCGCGAACATTAGTATGGAGAAACCCACACTGGTAGGCTTGACGAAACAAGGCGAACTGGTAACAGACAAACAGAAAACACAGGTATAAATACACTGGGGATGATGAGGAAGATAGAGACACCTGGAGGAGGTGGAGACAATCACACAGACAGGTGAAACAGATCAGGGTGTGACACCTGGAGGAGGTGGAGACAATCACACAGACAGGTGAAACAGATCAGGGTGTGACAATTTCAATTGGACACAAAATAATCTGAAACAAAACAAACACGTGTAGAGTCACCAGCTTGATGTCGTCATAGTGTGATAGGAGTATGGGACCAAATACAAGAAGAAGTGAATTTGTACCAATACTTTCGTTTCCCTAAAAGGGGGTAAGTTCTAAAATGTTCACTCGATATGGATCAAACTACCCTCAAATTAAAGGTGACAGTCTGCACTTTAACCATCAAATCCCAACTTTTGGAGTATAGAGCCATTCAAGAAATGTCCCCCTCGGGGATCAATAAAGTACCCATCTAAAAGAAGAAACAGTGCTTCACTCTCCCAATAATTACGGAGGTATTATGTATACATATGTGTATTAAAGATGTCAACAGTTTAGTATTTGGTCCCATATCACACAATGACGACATCAAGCTGGTGACTCTACAAACATGTTTGATGTATTTACTGTTTGTTTTGGTTGTGTTTCACATTACTTTGTGGCCAATATAAATGAACGGTAAATAATGTATCATAATAAGTATTGTCCCAATACTTTTGGAGCTCACTGTATGTTCAAATACTTTCAAACACTTCAGCTGTGCTTGAGTTGGTATGTTCGGTACAATGGAACCAATGGAATAGTCCCAAAAGTGCAAACTGCATGTACTTGACTCAGGTCTAGATACTGTTCTATATACGGTACAGGAAGACACCCTTGTTTGTGACTTCAGCATTCTTCCATAACTGCAGAATCTGGGGGAAGGCAGTCAGAGGAATGTTCTTTTTATTGTCATGGTGATTTTGGAGTTGAAATTCAGCGTTGTGGAATGGAGTGAAGGGTTATTTCACTTCTGGCATCTCTCTCTTTTTCTTGCTCTCTGCTGTCTCTCTTTCTCTTGCTCTCTGCTCTCTCTCTTTCTCTTGATCTCTGCTCTCTCTCTTTCTCTTGCTCTGTCTCTTGCTAATTCTTTCTCTCTCCCTCTCTCTCTCACACACAAAGACAGACACACTATATCCCCCACTTTCTCGCTTGCTATTTCCACACTCTTTAGATTCCGCGTCAGTGCTTCTTTGGCGAGGGCAGCCAAGGATGTTTGTGTTGGGGGGCTGAAAGCAGAGCTGGTAAGCCTCCTTAACCTCAACCCTTTAGCAACAGGGGCCAGGGGCAAGACAGAGAAACAGTCAAGCCTCTAATCGAGCGATCCAAGTCTTCAGAACACACAGTATATAACAGCATCAGACAAAACAAACAGGGATCAGGTAAAATAGGTGCTTAGTGCTCACACACATGACTATCGCATAAACATGCTTCCAATTGTATGTACGTTTTGTAAAGGAAGTTAGGACATGACAGGGGTTAAGATGTGATTTTTATTTACAGTCAATCTGTTTAAAAACAAAGAGAAGATGCAACTCCGTATTGACTAGAGCGTACGTCACCTGGACTAAAGATTATTTTGAGATTAGGTAACGGCCTGGCCTTTCACAAGAGACCACTCCTTTACTTGTATAACTCTTGGATTGTCTCACTAGGAGTTATCTTAAGATTTTACTTGTCTTTTCAATTTAAGTAAACACCCAAGAGAGTACACAACGACCAAAAACAAAAAAAAATCCAGACAGTTGTGTGATTTGTTGCAGGATGGTTTGACTGCACCAATAACCAGTCTCCCCAGTCAGCAACCCTTCACTCCTCACTCAGCTCCAGCCACTGCTTCCATCTTCCATGCAGATGTGGGAAAAACTTCAAAGACTCAACAAAATAATCAGCAAAATAGCGTGCAAACATGCCAATGACTGCGTCCTAATCACGTCTTCTTCATCAAAGCTTTAGGAGGCTCTGACACCTGAGGCTCTGCTCGATGTTGCATTGACACTCAGTCATGACAGGCAACAATGTTCTGATGACTAACACATCTTGAGAGATATTATACACAATACAGTCACATAGTCATATTACCATGATCAAAAGATTTAGGCAGTTGGTTTTGGGCAGTATGATGGAAAACAATGATGACTGAGTACACAGGCCCAACTTCCCAGTACTTGAATGCATAGTATGCTGTAGAAAACTCCATAAATGAGGTATGTGGTCTGTCTTTAAGCTTTACGTCTGTATCTATGTTTCTCCGTACCCGCTGTGTCTATCTGTCAGGCTCTGGCCATAGGGAGTACCTTTTGGCCACGGTCAGAGCCTGACAGATCTAGATATCTAGATCTATGTGTTTTTCATTTTGTGTTGAATCCCCAATTGGAGACAGCTGCGAGAGGTTGTCTCTGATTGGGGATTCTATTTAAGTTGCCCAGCCCCTCATGCTTTGGATGTGCCTCAATGTCAGCGGGGATAAGTAAGTGTATTTACGTTTGTTTGTATCGTGTTTTCTTGTGTATAGTTCGGCATGAAGTATAGTTAAACTTGAATAAAAGTATGTCGAACTATCGCTGCGCTGTTCCTTGGTCCGTCAATACACCCACTCGTGACACTCATGCGTATCAGCAGAGTCATTTGTCCTCACGTTTGGACAGGAAGACACTATTTAGAGGGAGAGGCTGCCAAGGCTTTCTCACATCTCTCTTTAAAAGCCTAACCATTGTTTTTCTTCACTCAAAACTAATGCTGAATTGAAATCCCATTCATTCTTTTAAACAACTTTTTTTGTCTTTGCGGCAACCCCAGTCTCTTGGATGGTGAGTGTCGAGTTGAATTGACAGCATGCTGTCCTAACACGTTTCCTTTTTGAACTACATGCCCATGTGTATGTTTCTGCACTTTCCATGTCACTGAAATAAAGCCACAAAGTCCTTAGTAATGACCGCGTCACAGCCTTTGTGTCCTGTGTGCACGCTGATGCTGTCAGTGACTCATAGCAGGTGAGTGACTGTGTGTTAGGAATTGAAACTGGTCAAGGTGTGGAGAAATGCTGAATGCAAGAGATAAGACGTAAACTTCTATATTTAAGAGTTTTATTAAACAACAATGTGCACAGGGAGACCAAAATGACTCTTCAGCAAGGTTCGTAATAAACTGCCACCTCCAGAGGAGAGAGCAGACCTAAATACTCATCTGTTTGTTGTTTCATCCTTCCGTGCCTAGTTCCAAAGCTGAGACCTTGGGGTTGAATAAACTATACATTTGAAACATCTTAATCGCTTAAGGACACCCATGGACGATTTTTATGGTTTAAGGGCCCAGATATCAGTTTCTAAGACCTGCTTTATGGTGACCTCTGACCCTAGAGAGGGTACCTGGAGGCCAAAATTCCAAAAGGGAATAATGACCAGAAAACTATTCTTAACAGTGTGTGAGGGGGTCGAGTTCACACAGGTTATAACCAGGAGGTGGTGAGAAGGTTTCAGGGACGACTGGTGTTGACAGGACCACTGAAGACCTCCTGAGTAACTGGTGCTATAGATGTCTGTTAGACAGGTGTGTTATGGAGGTGAGTTAAGCCCTGTTCACATTAGCAGTTTGAAGTGAATCCTATTTTTTGCATATCCGATTAGGATCTGTTATTTTTCCTGCAGTCTGAACATTTGAAGCCACATTTAAAACTACCTTCGTAGGTGGTTTGAATTCAGATACAAATCTACATCCTGGCCAAACGAGAGTTAAATCTGATTAATTTCACCTCAAGTGTTTTTTAGACTGTTATTTTGAATATTTAGTTGCTTATTAGCTACTCTGTTGGCAGCTAAACCGCTACATAGCTAGCTAGTTGATTGCTGTGACTAGCCAAAGTTGAAAGATCTTATCCTTTGAGGCTTAAAGTATTATTACACTACGATTTTGAACATTCAAAAGCAACTGGGAAACATCCGTGGCAGGCATTGTTGTCACCTTAGCTTGCTACATAACTTCTGAGTGACAGAACTAGCACCACCAATCAGTCGACACCACAGCGCACACACCCACCATTACTATGACAACTAGCGTAGCCATGTCAGCAAATGACTGCTGTCTGAACACACACAAATCCAATTTGGTCACTTGTAACTTGATGTTTGGACAGTCAGTATTCCAAAACAGATTTGAAAAACCAAACTGGTTTGAGCATTAAGGCCTGCAGTGTGAACAAGGCTTAAGAGAAAGAAAGTGGTAGGTCACATTACTGTGACTTCACTTCTGAAGGGGTGACTGATGGTTAAACCATTCATTTGGATAAAGGAGATATATATGTTTAAGAATCTATATTTGACTTTTGACTAGACTAGATTGAGAATAGAATGGAATCTAGAAACCAAAAATAAAATCTTAATAATTTGTTTGCTGTGAAAAGTGAGATCTCCTGTGATTGGTCAGACTTTGTGGTACACACTGGCCTTTTGATTTCCCCACTGCAATTCAGGGAGGTACTCTCTTCACAGCTATTACCCATATGCCTCTCTGTCATCATTAGAAACAGAGAGAATCTGTCAAAGGAAAATAGTACAGGGGGGGGGGGGGATTAATGTCTATATGACATTAATCATTAATGTTGAAGGTTTTCCCAATCCAATGAAGAGTCAACATGCTGATAATGAGGAGCGCGTTCTGAATCGGTCCAAGCTATCCGGGATCCTTGGGACGTCCCTACCCCATTGAAGTTGACATTTTAAAATGGTTAAGGTAAGGTTTATGGTTTAATTGAACTTTTATTTAACTAGGCAAGTCAGTTAAGAACAAATTCCTATTTACAATGACAGCCTACCGGGGAACAGTGGGTTAAATGCCTTGTTCAGGGGCAGAACAGATTATTTTACCTTGTCAGCTCAGGGATTCAATCCAGCAACCTTTCGGTTACTGACCCAACACCCTAACCACTAGGCTACCTGGTTATCTATCTATCTATTTAAGGTTAGGGAAGGAGTTCAAGTTAGGCTTTAAGGTAGGGACGTCCCAAGGATCCCAGAAAGCGCTTACCATTCTGAATCCCATCGAGGTTTTACGCTAACATGGAGATGTTACAACCTTCAATAATAATACAGCAGAGAGCTGGGACTGGCTGTATCTACACTACAGAATCATCTCAATCACTGTTCTGGGTGCAAAGTGAAGAGTACTGTCTGGAAACTATTACCTCCATGAGTGTCATTTTAACTGGAGTTCACTGCTCCAAGTACAAGCCAAAAAAAGATTTGGACTTAGATTTTGTTTCAAAGAAAAGCAGATACTAGGGGTACGCTCGCTGAGGGAATTATCACCTGTCAAGGTGTAAGGCTGATGAATTTACATCTCAGAAATGAACTTTTCACCTTTTAGCCCCAGGCCAGCCCTATCTTGGTTTGTGGGTTGCTTGTGTGGGAGAGGGAGTGTGTGAGGTTGGTATGGGGGCGTTGAAACAGTGAAAAACAGCAGATTGAATTTATCTTGGAGTAAATCGTACTTTAGACAGGCTGCGGTGGGTTTCGTCGCCTGAAAAATAAAGACGTCATGACCGAGTGAAAGGGGGTCTCCACCACCTAAAGGTGACCCTGTGCCAGAGGTCACCGCAGCCATTCCAATTCTACGTACACTTACAGCCGCAACACCATCCGTGATATGTGAGCATGGTCGATTGGAGGAGAGCCTGTAATGGCTTCCACATTGATAGGCTCCATTTCTAAAAATCAGTAGCGCCTTTCATTGCACATAAAGCTCCCACCGGCAAAACAACTATGGGCCATGATACTGCATATGTTTACAGCATAATTGTTTGCACAGTTCTATTTTTCATATGGTCTACTTAAAAGCATGACCCAGAGAAAAGGATTTAGTGTCGAGGTGCTGACTAACGGTGAATTAACTGTAAGCTATAAAAATAAAGAGTCGCACACTTTATATGTATAAACTCCCAGTAATGTATTGGGTGAAACACCACCGTTGTGGCATCACCATGACTTCTTCAGGATATTTTGCATATGGAACACTGTATAGGCTATTGGACATTATATGAAATGTTTATCGTTTACGTATGTTTCTCCTCAGGGCTGCTTTAAACAAGTGTGTTTTTTCCTTGTTGTTTTACACACTGGCAGAGTTAGTTCTGCATGGTAGATGAGGGGGTCCAAGGCTGGATCCAGAGAGGGGGGACTGTGGCTCACGGCATCCAGTCGTCCTAGCCTCCCGTTCAGATTGCTGAGCCCGGGTTTGTACCAGAACACCAGGGCGCATGTGAAATGCATTATGGTCAAATCACCCGCATCCTACACGTTCTCTAGCTTTTCTCTCCCAGTCTCCGAGTTCTGATAACAAACATGTGTGTTTAACATGGAAGAAAAGCATTTGCTTCATGTCAGGGTTTTTTGGGGTTGAAATATGTATTTCATTAACTCCTTATCGGATAGTAGTTAAACATTGAGAATTCACTATATTCATATTGAACTTTATCCTTTGATTTCTTGAATTCAGGGGTTGGGTTTAATGAGAAGGACACATTTCAGTTGAATGCATTCAGTTGTACAACTGACCAGTATCCCCCTTTCCCTTACCTTTCTAACATACACTACATGACCAAAGGTATGTGGACACCTGCTCGGCAAACAACTCATTCCAAAATCATGGGCATTAATATGGAGTTGGTCCCCCCTTTGCTGCTATAACAGCCTCCACTCTTCTGGGAAGGCTTTCCACTAGATGTTAGAACATTGCTGCGGGGACTTGCTTCCATTCAGCTACAAGAGCATTAGTGATGTCTGGCACTGATGTTGGGCGATTAGGCCTGGCTCGCAGTCGGCGTTCCAATTTTTCAAAGGTATTTGATGGGGTTGAGGTCAGGGCTCTGTGCATGCCAGCAAAGTTCTTCCACACCGATCTTGACAAACCATTTCTTTAAGGACCTTGCTTTGCACGGGGACATTGTCATGCTGAAACAGGAAAGGGCCTTCCCCAAACTGCCACAAAGTTGAAAGCACAGAATCGTCTAGAATGTCATTGTATGTTGTAGCGTTAAGATTTCCCTTCACTGGAACTAAGGGGCCTGAACCATGGAAAACAGCCCAAGACCATTATTCCTCCTCCACCAAACTTTACAGTTGGCACTATGCATTGGGGCAGGTAGCGTTCTCCTGGCATCCGCCAAACCCAGATTTGTCTGTCGGACTGGCAGATGGTAAAGTGTGATTCATCACTCCAGAAAATGCGTTTCCACTGGTCCAGAGTCCAATGGTGGCGACCTTTACACCACTCCAGCCAACGCTTGGTATTGCGCATGGTGATCTTGGGCTTGTGTGCGGCTGCTCGGCCATGGAAACCCAATAAAAGGAGCTCCAGATGAACAGTTTTTGTGCTGACGTTGCTTCCAGAGGCAGTTTGGAACTTGGTAGTGAATGTTGCAAACAAGGACAGATGATTTTTACGCGCTTCAGCACTCAGAGGTCCCGTTCTGTGAGCTTGTGTGGCCTACCACTTCACGCCTGAGCCGTTGTTGCTCCTAGACGTTTCCACACCACAATAACAGAGCTTGACCGGGGTAAGCTCTCGCAGGGCAGAAATTTTACAAACTGACTTGTTGGAAAGGTGCCATCCTATGACGGTGCCACGTTGAAAGTCACTCTTCAGTAAGGCCATTCTACTGCCAATGTGTGTCAATGGAGATTGCATGGCTGTGTGCTCGATTTTATAAACCTTTCAGAAACAGGTGTCTGAAATAACCAAATCCACTAATTTAAAGGGGTGTACACGTACCTTTTGTGATGTAGTGTATTAAAGTTAACATAATAAGTAGTTATATGACCATACATAGAGTATGTCTAAAGAGAACATGCAGGGTCACAAGATTCTATTGTAATACTCAGGGCCCAGTTTTAAAAAAGTAATCAATTTGGAGTTCGCCTATTGGATAGGATTAAATAGAACGAGTCAGGATAATGAGTCGTCCGTTCTATTCATTCTATTTCTATGTATTTAATCCAATCCGATAGGCAAAATCCAGATAACCATTGACTGTTCAAACAGCTAGTTGTGGAGCCCACTACCCCCAGGCTTCATGCACACTCAACTCGTACCCCTGCACAATGATCTGGTACTCCCTGTATATAGCTCCATTCTGGTACATTTAAACTCAGTTTTTCACAATTCCTGACATTTAATCCTAGTAAAAATTCCCTGTCTTAGGTCAGTTAGGATCACCACTTTATTTTAAGAATGTGAAATGTCAGAATAATACTAGAGTGATTTATTTCAGCTATTATTTCTTTCATCACATTCCCAGTGGGTCAGAAGTTTACACACACTCAATTAGTATTTGGTAACATTGCCTTTAAATTGTTTAACTTGGGTCAAACGTTTTGGGTAGCCTTCCACAAGTTGGGTGAATCTTGGCCCATTCCTTCTGACAGAACTTGTGTAACTGAGTCAGGTTTGTAGGCCTCCTTGCTCGCACACGCTTTTTCAGTTCTGCCCACACATTTTTTATAGGAATGAGGTCAGGGCTTTGTGATGGCCACTCCAATACCTTGACTTTGTTTCCTCCAGCATCTTCACAAGGTCCTTTGATGTTGTTCTGGGATTGATTTGCACTTTTCGCACCAAAGTACATTAATCTCTAGCAGACAGAACACATCTCCTTCCTGAGCGGTATGACGGCTGCGTGGTCCCATGGTTTATACTTGCGTACTATTGTTTGTACAGATGAACGTGGTACCTTAAGGCGTTTGGAAATGACTCCCAAGGATGAACCAGACTCTGGTATACAAGAGTTAGCCTTCCTGATCAGTTTATTTACCCGAGAAGCATCACTGGCCTTGGCTGATTTCTTTTGATTTTCCCATGATGTCAAGCAAAGAGGCACTGAGTTTGAAGGTAGGCCTTGAAATACATCCACAGGTACACCTCCAATTGACTCAAAGTATGTCAATTAGCCTATCAGAAGCTTCTAAAGCCATGACATCATTTTCTGGAATTTTCCAAGCTGTTTAAAGGCACAGTCAACTTAGTGTATATAAACTTCTGACCCACTGGAATTGTGAAATAGTGACTCATAAGTGAAATAATCTGTCTGTGAACAATTGTTGGAAGAATTACTTGTGTCATGCACAAAGTAGATGTCCTAACCGACTTGCCAAAACTATAGTTTGTTAACATGAAATCTGTGGAGTGGTTGAAAAATGAGTTTTAATGACTTCAACCTAAGTGTATGTAAACTTCCGACTTCAACTGTAGGTAGATAGGTAGGTACTTTATTGATCCCCGAGGGGAAATTTCTTTGTCAAGCAGCTACAAAAAAACACAGGACAGGTGCAAAATGCCACAACAAAAATACACAAAAGACAGATACACGATACATGATACATAGAGCGGCAGTATGAAAAAGTATAGAAATACAAGAAGTCTGGAGTGCAAAAAAGCTATAAAAAGGCATTGCATATTATGGGTGAATGGCTGAATATGTACACTATACATTGTTACAGAGTGTTATGTGAAAAAATGAAAAAAATATTTTAAGTTGATATAAATAAATAAGGAATATTTGCATGGTTAACTATACTATACAGGTGGATGACAGAGAAATACTTACATTTTTTCACCTTTATTTAACCAAATGTGCGTATGATATAAGTAAAGGTAATAATAGTTGACTTAATATACACTATGGTTAAATAAACAGGTAAGTGAATATTTGCATGGTTAAATTAACTGTACAGGTAAATGACAGGAAGAGATACTTAAATAGCTAAATGTGTGTATGATATAATTTGGGGTAATAATAATAATTCCCTTAAAATACAGTCCTTAGTACAGGGTTTAAATCTGAAAAAAGATACAACTGACAGGATACTAATTTGCATTCCTGAGTGAATGACTACGTAAGTTCAGTCCAAGAATTACTTACAATATTGCATGTGATATGACAACTGTACATGAATATGTACATACAGACCTGAATGAATGAGTGCTGAATGAATAAGTCCTGAGTGAATGAGTGATTACAGACCAGAGAGTTACTCACGGATGGATGCCTAATTGTTAAACTAGGTCCTAGCACCCCAACAGTTCCAGGTTCTATGTTGCCGACGGCACGGCACCCTGGTGAGGCATTAAATAGTCTAATAGCCGCCGGCAGGAAGGACCTCCTGTAGCGCTCTCTGGCACACCGTGGTGGGATCAGTCTGTGACTGAAGGTGCTCCTCCCTGTATATAGCTCCACATTGATCTGGTACTGGTACTCCCTGTATATAGCTTCACATTGATCTGGTACTGGTACTCCCTGTATATAGCTTCACATTGATCTGGTACTGGTACTCCCTGTATATAGCCCCACATTGATCTGGTACTGGTACTCCCTGTATATAGCTCCACATTGATCTGGTACTGGTACTTCCTGTATATAGCTCCACATTGATCTGGTACTGGTACTCCCTGTATATAGCCCCACATTGATCTTGTACTCCCTGTATATAGCTCCACATTGATCTGACACACCACACACACATTTTAAACTCCTATATAGCCTGAGATGACAGTGCCAAAGACAAACCCTCCGGAAGAGATACCTTCAGAGAAACTTCTCGACCCAAGAGAGAGGGCTTATTTTCGTTATATATTCAACATCTTCTCTATAACTTCTGTGCGTAACTGCACAGGGTTTCTATATAATTATTTGTATATTTTGAATGGACATGGCATCGAGTACATGTAAACAAGACCTTTCACACAAGTCCATATTTTCTTCTCAACACTATTTTAATTTTGTTGGGGAATGTTTTTGCATCCATCCACGTCCCTGGAGTGAAGAGCTGGGGTTTTATAGAGTCTGTAAACTGTGAGTACGAAACATACTCTAATTTCTTCATCTGAAAATGATTGCATGGAACGAATCATATCCAGCATAACTGTGCCATGATTATACATGATGTTTTAACTGGAACAATAACGACATAGTTGAGCCCAGAGGGCCGATGTGACTCAGGTAAACATTTTAAAACGTACAATCAATATGCAAACAATTACACCACCGTTCAAAAGTCTGGGGTCACTTAGAAATGTCCTTGTTTTGAAAGAAAACATTAAAATAACATCAAATTGATCAGAAATACAGTGTAGATATTGTTAATGGTGTAAATGACTATTGTAGCTGGAAACGGTTGATTCTTAATGGAATATCTACATAGGCGTACAGAGGCCCATTATCAGCAACCATCACTCCTGTGTTCCAATGGCACGTTGTGTTAGCTAATCCAAGTTTATCATTTTAAAAGGCTAATTGATCATTAGAAAACTATTTTGCAATTATGTTAGCACAGCTGAAAACTGTTGTGCTGATTAAAGAAGCAATAAAACTGGCCGCCTTTAGACTAGTTGAGTATCTGGAGCATCAGCATTTGTGGGTTCGATTTCAGGCTCAAAATGGCCAGAAACAAAACTTTCTTCTGAATCTCGTCAGTCTATTCTTGTTCTGAGAAATGAAGGCTATTCCATGTGAGACATTGCCAAGAAACTGAAGATCTCGTACAACGCTGTGTACTACTCCCTTCACAGAACAGTGCAAACTGGCTCTAACCAGAGTAGAAAGAGGAGTGGGAGGCCCCGGTGCACAAAAAAAGGCAACCAGTACCAAAAAGTGCCATTGAACACATCCATAGGGAGGGAGGGAGGGAGAGAGAGACACAGCAACAGGAGTCTGTATTATAGCTGAACAGGATTAAGACTGACCAGAAACACATGCAGAGAAGGTCTTGTAATGGTTTACATGGTGTGTACAGCAGTTTGTAATTTGGGATAGGAAATGGGGCTAATATGTAAGATAACAGGCGTACGTGTGGGAAGGGGGAGGAAGACACACATGTTTTAGGGTGGATGCCATTCTCCTTCCTGTATTTATCAGAGCTTAAGAGCCCTATCCAATACAAACGGAGAAAAGAAAGACAACAGTTTCTTTTTTGCACTGATGGACTGAGAGCATGAATGTATAATTTCATATAGATTAAGTTACTGTTTTGTTTTCACACATTTTCAAATCAGCCCGGAAACCCAGTTACTGTTTTTTGAGTTGGTTCCTAACATTACTGGATTCCAAAAGCCCAAATCTAAAAAGTGTCACAACTGAAGATATTCCAACATTCTTGATTACGACAACGTTGGTCCCTTTGCTGTGGCGTCCAGTGCAGACGACATCTCATTCATTATTCTGACAAATAATAGAGAATCATCTCAAATCTCATCTTGAGGAAGTGAGAACCATCTGATGAAGGGACTGTAAGCGTGTGACATCATCCACTCTGCTATCGCCAGGTTACAGACAGCGCATCCCAGTGCCTTCTTTGCCATTTTGGGGGATTTTAACCATGCATCTCTCTCTTCAACGCTGCCCACGTTCTAACAGTTTGTGAAGTGCCCAACCAGGAATAATACAACTCTGGACTTGTTATATGCTAATGTGAAGGATGCATACAACTCCACTGCACTCCCTCCCCTTGGTAGATCGGATCACAACCTTGTCCACCTCACCCCACTCTACAGGCCTATGGTCCAACAGCAGCCTGCGACCACTAGCACCATTAGGAGATGGTCCCCGGAGGCGAATGAGGCCCTACAGGACTGCTTTGAAACAACAGACTGGGATGTGCTCTGTGAGGCTCATGGGCAGGACATTGATGGACTTACATACTGCACAACGGACTATATACATTTTTGTGTAGAAAACACTGTACCCACCAGGAAGGTTTGCTGTTTTCCAAATAATGAACCCTAGGTCACCAGTGACCTGAAGGCCCTGCTGAATGAGAAGAAGAGGGCCTTCAAGGAGGGGGACAGGGACAAATTGAAATGCGTCCAGAGGGAGATGAATTTGCAGATTGCTGAGGGGAAGAGAGGGTATAAGGAGAAGATGGAGAACAAGCTGAGGCAGAGCCAGGTGAGAGAGGTGTGGAAGGGTATGAGCAATATCACTGGCTTCAAAAAGTCAAACAGTGGGCAGACGGAGGGGACCCAGGACCGAGCCAATGAGCTGAACCAATTTTTTAACAGGTTCGATAATGGCCCTGTCCAGCTCCCCAGGCAACACACCATCACGGCTTTCCCACCCCCACTTTGCTCAAAACACCTCTGCTGAGACAATCAGCGACCCCCTCCCCACCTCCGCTCCCTCTCGACTGATTTGCAACACCTCCCTTCCACCCACCTCTGGATTGATCCTCAACACCCACCTTCCCCCCACCTCCCCACCTCGGCTGGCTATCACCACCAACCAAGTGAAGAGAGAGCTGGAGAGACTACATCAGTGGAAAGCGGCGGGCCCTGATGGCATCAGGGTGCTTAGGGTCTGTGCTGACCAACTGTGTGGAATATTCCAGCGACGCGTCAACCTTAGCCTGAGCCTGGAAAGGGTCCCTGTGCTTTCGAAAACATCCTGCCTGGTCCCAGTGCCCAAGAAGGCGAACCCCACTGTCCTGAATGACTTCAGACCTGTAGCGCTAACATCCCACATCATGAAGACCCTGGAAAGGTTAGTCCTCGCTCACCTCAGACCCCTGGTGTGTACATCACTGGACCCCCTGCAGTTTGCATACCAGCGCATCATCAGGGTGGATGATGCAATTATCTACCTTCTGCAGAGGGCCTACTCTCACCTGGACAACGCAGGTTGCACTGTGAATGTTTTTTTACTTCTCCAGTGCCTTCAACACCATTTAGCCCCTGCTACTGGGTGAGAAGATGAAGAGGTTGAAAGTGGAAGCACCCTTAGTCTCCTGGGTTACGGACTACCTGACCGATAGGCCACAATTTGTGCAGCTACAGTGCTGTGTGTCAGAACTGGCAGTGAGCAACACAGGGGCCCCCCAGGGAACGGTCCTGTCCCCCTTCCTGTTCACCCTCTACACCACGGACTTCAGATATAACTCTATTGTAGGGTGCATCAGGGGTGGGCAGGAGGAGGAGTACAGGAGCACAATCAATGACTTTGTGGTGTGGTGTGAGCAGAACCACCTTCAGCAAAACAAAGGAGATGGTAGTGGACTTCAGGAGAACCAAGGCCCAACTGACTGCAGTCGCTATACAGGGGATTGATGTGGAAATGGTTGGGTCATTCAAGTTCCTGGGAGTCCATAAGGACAACAGGCTGGAATGGGCTGGTAACACCAGGGCTCTGTACAAAAAGGGCCAGAGACGACTCTACTTTCTGAGGAGGCTCAGGTCCTTCAACGTGTGCAGTAAACTACTGCATACTTTCTACCAGTCTGTGGCCATCTTTTTTGCAGTGGTGTGCTGGGGAGCCAACATAAAGGCCATTGATGCTTCTCTGGTAAATAAGCTAATCAGGAAGGCTAGCTCTGTTCTGGGGATTAGCCTTGACACTCTTGAGGAGGTGGCGGAGAGACGGATCTTGGCCAAACTGCTGGCCATCATGGACAACGTCACCCACCCTCTGCATGCCATGGTTATGATGCAGAGGAGCACCTTCAGTCACAGACTGATCCCACCACGGTGTGCCAGAGAGCGTTACAGGAGGTCCTTCCTTCCGACGGCTATTAGACTATTTAATGCCTCACCGGGGTGCCGTGCCGTCGGCAACATAGATCTGGAACTGTTGGTGTTAGGACCTAGTTTAACAATTATGCATCCATCCGTGAGTAACTCTGGTCTGTAATCACTAATTCATTCAGGACTGTATATACATATTCATGTACAGTTGTTATATTATATCACGTGCAATATTGTAAGTAATTCTTGGACTGAACTTACGTAGTCATTCACTCAGGAATGCATTTTAGTATCCTGTCAGTTGTATCTTTTTTCAATGCTTTTTAGAATATCGAATGTAATTATCTGTAATTAAACCCTGCACTAAGGACTGTATTTTTAGGGAATTATTATTATTACCCTAAATTATGACATATGCACGTTTAGCTATTTAAGTATCTCTTCCTGTCATTTACCTGTACAGCTAATTTAACCATGCAAAATATTCACTTACCTGTACATTTAACTGTACATTTACCTGTACAGTAATTTAACCATGCAAAATATTCACTTGCCTGTTCATTTAACCAGACTGTATATTAAGTAAACTATTATTACCCTCATTTATATCATACGCACATTTAGCTATTTAAGTATTTCTCTGCCATCGACCTGTATAGTATAGTTAACCATGCAATTACTCCTTATTTATCTATATCAACTTGCAATATTTGTATCATTTTTTTTCACCTAACACTCTGTAACAATGTATAGTGTACATGTTCAGCCAACCACCCATACTATGCAATGTCTTTTTATAGCTTTTTTGCACTCCAGACTTCTTATATTTCTATACTTTTTCATACTGCCGCACATGTATCGTGTATCTGTCTTTTGTGTATTTTTGTTCTTGCATTTTGCACCTGCCCTGTGCAAATGCAAACACGCACAGAAAAGAGGGAGGGGAAAAAGAGAAGAAATGAGAGACCTCCCCCAAAGCTCACCAGACAGAACATCAGGTGACCAGCAGAGGTCACATATTGTGAGAACTGAGGTTAATCATAGTGATTTACACATTCAGCATGGTCTGGACATGTAGGTCATCTCTCTAAGATAATATATATATAAATAATTCATCACTGTGGTATGAGTATCAAAAAATCCAAGAAGTTGAGAAAGGGAACGTTTGTGGGCAAGTAAGGTGAACAATGACTAATCCTCATGTGAATATGTCTGTTCAGGGTCACTAATTACCAGGGGCGCAACCCCCCCCCCTCCCCCCTACCCCCCCTCACCCCCACCCACATTCTGAAATTGCATTTTTCCCCCACACTTTTATAATTGGAATGTGATACAAAACGAGGCAATGGTGTGCTTTAGGACTATGCAGACGTCTCCGGGTAAGCTGTTTGGAGTGTTTATAGAACTGGATAAAACCAAAGTTGTGCCCCTGCTAATTCCTATGAGTCAGAAGAATGTTTAATAGTTAAACCTTAGCAGGGTATTTCACTACAGGCAAACACACCATGATAGGCTACTTTTATTCACAATAATCATAGCAGACAGACTGGGAAACCAACCGCCTAAATTGACCTCTTTATTCCATCTCTTTATGCATTGACAACGGCCTTGTGACTGAGACATGGAATGTGGCTGGCTGTATGTATCGTTTTTTTCTCCTGGTCACTCATAATTAGGACAGGTAGTTGTCACATTGTGACATGTGGTGGGTCTGTCGCCTGGCCAAAGGTTCCAGCGGAATGTAAGGCATAGTTGTGGAGGGGATATGAATGCGACATTGTGTTATAGGGAAAGGAACGAAGGCTCACGCAGAGAAAGACTCACTGTTCTTCGGTTGATTGAGTTGACTCAATGTGTTTGTTGGTGGTGGTAGATACGCCCAGTATGCAAGGTGTTTCAGGATCGCATGAGAGCGTTCCGCGTTTCTGTTTCAACGCCCACCTTTGTTCATTATAGAGCTCACTCGCTGGTCGGACTTAAGACAGCGTTCACAGCAGTACATTTTAGTTTTCATTTAGAACCTATTATCTATTAATGTTACTTCCACGGATGCTATCTCTATATCTCTGACACACGCGCTCTCTCTTTCAGAACTCTCCCTCCCTCCCTAGTAGATTGATAGCCTGTATCTGCATGCCCAAAGAGATAATACCGGTGTGTTAGAGGTATAGTGGGGATGTCATGCCGGTGGGTGAGCTATAGAGCTGAAAGGGCGCTCAGACATGTTTGATTGATTTACATTGTTGATAATAGGCATACAGAACCCTCTACACAGAACCCTCTACACAGAACCCTCTACACAGAACCCTCTACACAGAACCCTCTAAACACAACCCTCTATACACAAGTCCCCACTCCTTTCTGGTGTAGTAGCAGCGAAGAGCTCGAAGGTGCGCACTGCAGGTGAGCGCTGTCCTTTCAGCACCACACTGCAGTGACATTGAACCTGTGCGTTGCCTTTATCTGAAGACACCAGATGTCGTGTTCATTGTCGTTATATAGGCCTGCTATACTTGAACATCCGATAAAATGAGGAGTCTTGGCAACATTTGTTACTGGTTGTCATGAAGACTCCATAAACACAAATAAAGAGACGCATGGGAAAAGTTTCAAAAAGGTGAAGGTTTTGCAACAGGTTGAAGTAGGCTATTGGTCATCATCTAACAGATCTCAAATTTCATCCAAGAGATTGACACCGATTATGAGCGTTTAGGGGGAGGCAGGTCAGCGAAACTAAAAAAATAACACATGAGACTTTAGTTGGGGAGTTGTACAAACGAAACTTAACAAACCCAATGTTAAACGGGGCGAATACTTCACTTCATGTGTTCCTCTCAGTCCGTTGGTACCTATTAATTAATCGATGTTGGAATTACGCTAATAATATAATAATGACGCAAGCTTGTATTATGGTGGGTAATAGTATTGTCTTTCGGTTGATTTGCTATTGATTTGTAAAGTGCACGAGAAACATTAAACAAGTGAGGCAGCGTCCACCCTTGGAGGTTATTATGAGTATATTCAAGACGAGATGCGGTTCTCTGTGAACGTTCACATCGGTCATTTGGAATTTCAGTTCAAGGAAACACGAAAAAAGCTTCCTGGTAAGCGCGTATTGCAGATAGGCTATAAGTGGAGTGACGAAAAAGGGAGAGCGCAAAGAAATTCACAAGGCAGAGAGCGGATGATCGGGAAATTTGAGTGATCTTTTCTATTTACTAGGAGTGTTCATTACGCCATTCTAATTAAAGACATGGTGATCCTCGAGGGACAGCTCCTTACGTATGAGAGCGAGAATAAAAAGTGAGTGGCACCCTGGCAAACAATCTGAGACTTCATCAAGGCGCACACAGAAGTTAGCCTATAGGCTATATGGAGCAGACCTTTTAATTGCTTTTCCATTCTCTCCCATCAAGACGGTCAAGGAAGGATCAGAAGATGACCGCACTTACACTTCTTATAAAAACAGATGATTCTCTCCGTTCCTCTGCGGTCGTGTTTTAAATAGTGGAATGATATGGGGCAGAACGGTGCCGAAGACTGAGTTATCCGAAGCGATTAAATTGCTTTGCCATTAAAACACCGTCGGATTTACTGGAGGATATTGGAAACGGAGACAAGACAGGTAATTTCACAACTATAGCATTTTAGTGTCCAACATAAGCAGAACTATTGAAGTTGCTATAAGGAATTGTAAGAAAAAGTTAACTTGTTTGGAACTATCCTACAAAAGTTGATAGTCTATGTATTAATAAACAAATATGGATCAATTTGATCTATGAAGGTTGGGTAGTACCCTGTTAATCTCCTATAGAAAGTAGATATCATATTTGCTTGAACGGGTGTGAATAGGCTGTATCAAATCAAATCAAATGGTATGTCACATGCTTCTTAAACAACAGGTGTAGACTAACAGTGAAACATATACTCTGTTTAAGAGGACAGGATATATGTACATGATAGATATGGGGTTATATAATTAATGTTGGGAAAGGCTGAAGATAAGACAAGAATGTAATGGTTCTGTGCGTCGGAGGGTTAATTTGTGACCCCCAAGTCTTAACTCTTGCAGGGGTCTCGTGAAACTCACGGCAGCGTCAGAGAGGGAGATCACTTTCCTCAGCCTGCGGTAGCAATGAGCGGACTGTGCAAGCCTGTAGTTATGGGACTCGTGTTGCTGATCTGCACTACTACTAGCCGCTGTGAGGAGAGCGCGCCCGCCGCGGCTCCCACGGTCGCGAGGAACGACAAGAGCCTACTCAGGCGGATAGTGGACATAGTGAAGCACGTGGAGGAGAGCCGCGGTGAGAACAGCACGAACGCAGTATCGCAATCGACGTCTAGGAGAGAATCCCCGGTTGAGACACAAAGGGATTTACGGAACCTCAAAACAGATAGTGGCGATCAAATTATTGGTGAGTTCGCACATTGACAGCTGGGCGTTGCCATGAACTCCAAAATATGTTGTATAACAGTCTTAAGTGGTGGTGTAAAAAGACCACCAAAGAATGTAAAGCGCTATGAGGGTGCTGGATGCACATCTTCCAAATATGTTATGGCTTGGTAATTTTAAAGTCGCTTAATCTTAAGAAAGTGATTTACATTTGACATTTTAGCAGATGCTCTTATCCTTATTTTATTTTAACCTTTATTTAACTGGGAAAGTCAGTTATATACAATGATGGCCTACACCGGCCAAACGTGGACGAAGCTGGGCCAATTGTGCGCCGCCCTATGTGACTCGCAATCACGGCCGATTGTGATACAGCCTGGATTCGAACCAGGTTGTCTGTGGTGACGCCTCTAGCACCAAGATGCAGTATCTTAGACCACTGTGCCACTTGGGAGTGACTTACAGCTAGTAACACACTTTGATCTCCTGTTCTGACCCCTTGCCTACTTTTTTTGTATTTCAGAAATATTTCCTAGAGATCTCAGAAAGAAAGAAAAGTTTTTAAAACACTTAACAGGTGAGATATACATCACACGGAGATTGTGTGTGTGTGTGAGAGAGAGAGATTTGAGTGCTGTGGGTCAGGATGTGAAGGATAAGAAAGGAAGTAAAAGGTGATAGTAGTTGGTCTGCTCTGCTTTAATTCAAAGGTGTTGAATCCGTCCCTCAGGTCCTCTGTATTTCAGTCCCAAATGCAGGAAGCATGTATACAGACTATATCACAACACCAGAGACTGCACAATACCTGCATGTAAGTTCCTCAACCTCTTTTTTTTTTTTTTACCTTTATTTTACTAGGCAAGTCAGTTAAGAACTAATTCTTATTTTCAATGACGGCCTAGGAACTGTGGGTTAACTGCCTTGTTCAGGGGCAGAACGACAGACTTTACCTTGTCAGCTCAGGGATTCAATCCAGCAACTTTTCAGTTACGGGCCCAACACTCTAACCACTGGGCTACCTGCCGCCCCATCTCTTCATATGACAAATCATACATTTTCCATGGATCTAAAGCAGTGTTTAAAGGCACAACACATAGGTTATGTATAAGGCGAGGTATAGTACTGTCTCCCAGGCATTCATCCTTCCTCTGTTTCTCTTCTGTGCTTTTAAGACTTCAAAAGATGTGCGCGACTTCTCACACGCTTAGCGGGGAGCCCACGATGTACAGAAGGGTAGCAGAAATCAAGTAAGTGTTCGTATAATTTTTTAAAGAGTTTTTCCTAGTCAGGTCACATGGTCTGGAAAAGCGCAGGGCCCTCAGTATTGTGCATGTTTGTTTATGGCTGAGGTCCTTGTCTATTCAGTGAAACATTGCAAGAATACAGTTGTAAAGTACTAATGGGCTTTACACATGTCAAACAGAAAGTGTTCATCAAATACACCTGTTACATGTATAATAATATGCATTGTTAAACCTGACACAAATCAATTGTACTTTTCCCACATAAAAAAATACATGTTGCAAAAGTGAAATGTGGCCTACTATACCTGGTAAACTGCACCTCACATGGTTCCAATTTACTGCTTACAGTCAGAGTTAACTGAAAGTAAGAAGTTAAGTAATGTTAAAATGTCATTCACAGCCTTACAGGTAGATCTAATCAGTGCCATGCACGTTGTGTCCACACAGTTTTTGGAGCACAGCATGAAATGCAGATCTGTAACAAATCATGTTTCTTTCTCCATTTTTCATGGTACTTTTGGAGAGGAAAGAATTTCCGGGCGCTGCCAAGTACGAGAGAGCACTAAATTTCACTTCCTCTCTCTCGCAGGTTGAAGCCAAACCAGAGCTGTCCAGAAGAGAGAGCCCTGAAAAAAAGTGCCTTGGACAATAACAGGGAAACCAAACAAACTCAAACCAGTCACGTCCGCCATTACGCACAGTGTCCGTCAGCAGAGTTCACTATTTTACAAAGGCATGGATTACCAGCCACAGGTGTCCCTGGCTCCTCCACAGTCTGTTATCACTGCCAGTCTTGAAAAGAGACTATACAGAAGATACAGAAGGTGAAGAAAAAAGAAATGTCTCCAACCACAGATTTAGGGGTTATTATTGTCCTGCTGGAAAAAAGGGATTGCTTTGGTTTGTTTTTAAATCCCACCCCCAAAAAAAAGATTGAGATCAAACCAATATTCTGGATGGGTTGCGACATTCCTTTTTAGGTTGTATTTATGTTGTGGTTCGGCGTCATATCTTTGTCAGCAGCACTACCTATTAGTGGACAAACGGCAGGCATTCTCTCACTTACCTGTGACCACACTGAAACGTATGACTAAATTATTAACTGCATGACAATTTCCTTGCCTTTTTAATGTCTTTGTAAGACGTGTTAAAACAAGAGACTCTAAATATTAGGCACTGGTTGCAGTCAAAAGTTATGTGTAAGAAGAAACCCTCTTGTGAATCTCGGTTGAGAGTGGTACATAGTATATTTATATATTCAAGTTGTCACGTGATTTCCTCTGTATACAGTATGTATAAACATTCTAACCTGAGTGTAATATGTACATATTGTAAAAAAAAAAAATATGAAAAAAAAAAAAGATTTTGCATAAAAGGAATCCACATAACCATAAATTAAAGTCTTAGACGTATATGAACTTGGTGTTAAAAAAATATATATAAAAAACATTAAATATATTTAAATAAATTATAAGATTGGTACAAATATGAGCGGCCTATCTCTGTTGGTTCTTAAAGTACGTGGTGTTGTACATCAATGACTATAACAGGCAATATGATTCAACTGGAAAATATAGGAATCGAGCAAGTTGCACAGGTCTCTGACTTCCTTACAGGTCTGGATTTATACACTGAACACAAATATAAACGCAACATGTAAAGAGTTGGTCCCATGTCTCATGAGCTGAAATAAAAGATCCCAGAAATTGTACTTACTCACAAAAAGCTTAATTATCTCAAATGTCGTGCACACATTTGTTTACATCCCTGTTAGTGAACATTTCTCCTTTACCAAGATAATCCATCCACCTGACAGGTGTGGCAGATCAAGAAGCTGATTAAACAGCATGATCATTACACAGGTCCACCTTGTGCTGGGGACAAAAGGCCACTCTAAAATGTGCAGTTTTGTGACACAACACAACGCAACAGATGTCTCAAGTTTGAGGGAGTGTGCAATTGGCATGCTGACTGCAGGAATGTCCACCAGAGTTCTTGCCAGAGAATTGAATGTTCATTTTTCGACCATAAAGCCGAATCCAACGTCGATTTAGAGAATTTGTCAGTACGTCCAGCCGGCCTCACAAACGCAGACCACGTGTAACTACGCCAGTCCAGGACTTCCACATCCCATTTCTTCACCTGCGGGATCGTCTGAGACCAGCCACCCGGACAGCTGATGAAACTGAGTTTGCACAAACAAAAGATTTCTGCACAAACTGTCAGAATCCGTCTCAGGGAAGCTCATCTGCGTGCACGTCGTCCTCACCAGTGTTTTGAAGAGACTGCAGTTCGGCGTCGTAATGGACTTCAGTGGGCAAATGCTCACCTTTGATGGCTACTGGCACTCTGGAGAAGTGTGCTCTTCATGGATGAATCCCAGTTTCAACTGTACCGGGCAGATGGCCGACAGCATGTATGGCGTTGTGTGTGTGAGCAGTTTTCTGATGTCAGCTTTTGAACAGAGTGCCCCATGGGGGCGGTGGGGTTATGGTATGGGCAGGCATAAGCTAAGGACAACGAACATAATTGCATTTTATCGATGGCAGTTTGAATGCACCGTGACGAGATCCTGAGGCCCATTGTCTTGTCATTCATCCGCCACCATCACCTCATGTTTCAGCATGATAATGCACAGCCCAATGCTGCAAGGATCTGGACACAATTCCTGGAAGCTGAAAATGTATTCCCAGTCATGTGAAATCCATAGATTAGGGCCTAATGAATTGATTTCAATTGACTGGTTTCCTTATATGAACTGTAACTCATTAAAATCTTTGAAATATTTGAAATGTTGCGTTTATATTTTTGTTCAGTGAGCATTAAAGGGATACTTTGAGATTTAAAGGGATACTATTTTTGTCTCTGTGTCCAGTATGAAGGAAATTGGAGGTAGTTTCACAAGCCAATGCTAACTAGCGTTAGCATGCAAGTTCATCTGACTCTGGGGAAGTAAAGGGCCTCATTGCCAAAATATCCCTTTAAAGCCAAGTCCTTTTTGCTTAATGAGCATTGAGTGAGCTGTATTCTGTCAATGGGAGTTCTCTTTACCTCAGAGAGAGAGTAAATATTTGTCTGAAAATGTCTATTTGCTTAAGTTCAAATGACTAAGTAACCAAACAGTCAACCGTTTGTTGTCCTGTAGCATGTTTGTGTTGTGGAGCCCATTTCCCTGTGCCAACATGTATGTGTTGTGGAGCCCATTTCCCTGTGCCAACATGTATGTGTTGTGGAGCCCATTTCCCTGTGCCAACATGTATGTGTTGTGGAGCCCATTTCAATCAAAATCAGCTTTAAATTACTTCAAATACTCTTGTGCAATGCTGAAGAAATAATTCACCATGCTTTGGCTTTACCCTAGTACTACAAACTTCTGCTTGCTGGTTTGGATTGAACACAGTCCTAAGAGGATTGACTGGACCACACTAGCAGGGAACAGTGTGTGGAGGGACATTCCTTTGGTCATTCCACTCAAACGCGATATATCAATGCCTTCCTCATCTACATCATCTGGTTAATTATGCTTTACCTCTCCCAATTTATGTCAATCACAGCCTATGAAGTAAATTCAGTGATATACACCTGAAGACTTACAATTCAGGGTTGATTTTCATGGGCAGCATTCTGCACTACCTTGGGCTGCCATGGTTTGGGATTTTAATCATCTTTGACATAAGGAGGAATAATATGCAGGTCCAAGTCAGACAAGAAAGCTTTCACTTTAAGTCTTCCATAATAATTATGTATTTTTGTTCACCTTTATTTAACCAGGTAGGTCAGTTGAGAACAAGTTCTCATTTACAACTGTGACCTGGCCAAGACAAAGCAAAGCAGTGCGACAAAAACAACAACACAGATTTACACAGTAAACAAACATAGTCAAAAACACAATAGAAAATCTATATACAGAGTGCAAATGTAGTGCAAAATGTAGTAAGGTAGGACAATAAATAGACCATAGTGGTGAAATAAATGACAGATTATCATCATTAACACAGGAATGAAGGATGTGCAAATTATGATGTGCATATAGAGATACTGGAGTGCAAGATTAGCGAAAATAATAAAAATAAATATGGGGATGAGGTAGTAGTGTGGGCTACTTATAGAAGGGCTATATACAGGTGCAGTGATCGATAAGCAGCTTTGATAACTGATGCTTAAAGTTAGTGAGGGAGATAGGAACCTCTAGCTTCAAGGATTTTTGCAATTCGTTCCAGTCATTGGCAGCAGAGAACTGGAAGGAATGGCGGCCAAAGGAGGTGTTGGCTTTGGGGGTGACCAGTGAGATATACCTGCTGGAGCGCATGCTACGGGTGGGTGTTGCTATGGTGACCAGTGAGCTGAGATAAGGCGGGGATTTACCTAATAAAGACTTATATGACTATATGATTACACTCATATATATATATATATATATATATATATAATGGAGCTACAGTAATTACACTCATATATATAGAATGGAGCTACAGTAATTACACTCATATATATATACAGTGGGGAGAACAAGTATTTGATACACTGACGATTTTGCAGGTTTTCCAACTTACAAAGCATGTAGAAGTCTGTAATTTTTATCATAGGTACTCTTCAACTGTGAGTGACGGAATCTAAAACAAAAATCCAGAAAATCACATTGTATGATTTTTAAGTAATTAATTTGCATTTTATTGCATGACATAAGTATTTGATACATCAGAAAAGCAGAACTTAATATTTGGTACAGAAACCTTTGTTTGCAATTACAGAGATCATACGTTTCCTGTAGTTCTTGACCAGGTTTGCACACACTGCAGCAGGGATTTTGGCCCACTCCTCCATACAGATCCTTCAGGTTTCGGGGCTGTCGCTGGGCAATACGGACTTTCAGCTCCCTCCAAAGATTTTCTATTGGGTTCAGGTCTGGAGACTGGCTAGGCCACTCCAGGACCTTGAGATGCTTCTTACGGAGCCACTCCATAGTTGCCCTGGCTTTGTGTTTCGGGTCGTTGTCATGCTGGAAGACCCAGCCACGACCCATCTTCAATGCTCTTACTGAGGGAAGGAGGTTGTTGGCCAAGATCTCGCGATACATGGCCCCATCCATCCTCCCCTCAATACGGTGCAGTCGTCTTGTCCCCTTTGCAGAAAAGCATCCCCAAAGAATGATGTTTCCACCTCCATGCTTCACGGTTGGGATGGTGTTCTTGGGGTTGTACTCATCCTTCTTCTTCCTCCAAACACGGCGAGTGGAGTTTAGACCAAAAAGCTCTATTTTTGTCTCATCAGACCACATGACCTTCTCCCATTCCTCCTCTGGATCATCCAGATGGTCATTGGCAAACTTCAGACGGGCCTGGACATGCGCTGGCTTGAGCAGGGGGACCTTGCGTGCGCTGCAGGATTTTAATCCATGATGGCGTAGTGTGTTACTAATGGTTTTCTTTGAGACTGTGGTCCCAGCTCTCTTCAGGTCATTGACCAGGTCCTGCCGTGTAGTTCTGGGCTGATCCCTCACCTTCCTCATGATCATTGATGCCCCACGAGGTGAGATCTTGCATGGTGCCCCAGACCGAGGGAGATTGACCGTCATCTTGAACTTCTTCCATTTTCTAATAATTGCGCCAACAGTTGTTGCCTTCTCACAAAGTTGCTTGCCTATTGTCCTGTAGCCCATCCCAGCCTTGTGCAGGTCTACAATTTTATCCCTGATGTCCTTACACAGCTCTCTGGTCTTGGCCATTGTGGAGAGGTTGGAGTCTGTTTGATTGAGTGTGTGGACAGGTGTCTTTTATACAGGTAACGAGTTCAAACAGGTGCAGTTAATACAGGTAATGAGTGGAGAACAGGAGGGCTTCTTAAAGAAAAACTAACAGGTCTGTGAGAGCCGGAATTCTTACTGGTTGGTAGGTGATCAAATACTTATGTCATGCAATAAAATGCAAACTAATTATTTAAAAATCATACAATGTGATTTTCTGGATTTTTGTTTTAGATTCCGTCTCTCACAGTTGAAGTGTACCTATGATAAAAATTACAGATCTCTACATACTTTGTAAGTAGGAAAACCTGCAAAATCAGCAGTGTATCAAATACTTGTTCTCCCCACTGTATATATATATATAGAATGGAGCTACAGTAATTACACTCATATACAGTGGGGAGAACAAGTATTTGATACACTGCCAATTTTGCAGGTTTTCCCACTTACAAAGCATGTAGAGGTCTGTAATTTTTTATCATAGGTACACTTCAACTGTATATATATCTATATATATAGAATGGAGCTACAGTAATTACACTCATATATATATAGAATGGAGCTACAGTAATTACACTCATATATATATAGAATGGAGCTACAGTAATTACACTCATATATATATAAAATGGAGCTACAGTAATTACACTCATATATATATAGAATGGAGCTACAGTAATTACACTCATATATATATAAAATGGAGCTACAGTAATTACACTCATATATATATATATATAGAATGGAGCTACAGTAATTACACTCATATATATAGAATGGAGCTACAGTAATTACACTCATATATATAGAATGGAGCTACAGTAATTACACTCATATATATAGAATGGAGCTACAGTAATTACACTCATATATATAGAATGGAGCTACAGTAATTACACTCATATATATATAAAATGGAGCTACAGTAATTACACTCATATATATATAGAATGGAGCTACAGTAATTACACTCATATATATATAATGGAGCTACAGTAATTACACTCATATATATATAAAATGGAGCTACAGTAATTACACTCATAGAATGGAGCTACAGTAATTACCCTCATATATAATGGAGCTACAGTAATTACTCATATATATATAAAATGGAGCTACAGTAATTACACTCATATATAATGGAGTTACAGTAATTCCATTCATATAGAATGGAGCTACAGTAATTACACTCATATATAATGGAGCTACAGTAATTACACTCATATATAATGGAGCTACAGTAATTACACTCATATATATATAAAATGGAGCTACAGTAATTACACTCATATATAATGGAGCTACAGTAATTACACTAATATATAATGGAGCTACAGTAATTACACTCATATATATATAGAATGGAGCTACAGTAATTACACTCGTATATAATGGAGCTACAGTAATTCCATTCATATATAATGGAGCTACAGTAATTACACTCATATATAATGGAGCTACAGTAATTCCATTCATATAGAATGGAGCTACAGTAATTACACTCATATATAATGGAGCTACAGTAATTACACTCATATATAATGGAGCTACAGTAATTACACTCATATATATATAAAATGGAGCTACAGTAATTACACTCATATATAATGGAGCTACAGTAATTACACTCATATATATATAAAATGGAGCTACAGTAATTACACTCATATAGAATGGAGCTACAGTAATTACACTCATATATATATAAAATGGAGCTACAGTAATTACACTCATATATATATAGAATGGAGCTACAGTAATTACACTCATATAGAATGGAGCTACAGTAATTACACTCATATATATATATATATATAATGGAGCTACAGTAATTACACTCATATATATATATAATGGAGCTACAGTAATTACACTCATATATAATGGAGCTACAGTAATTCCATTCATATATAATGGAGCTACAGTAATTACACTCATATATAATGGAGCTACAGTAATTCCATTCATATAGAATGGAGCTACAGTAATTACACTCATATATAATGGAGCTACAGTAATTACACTCATATATAATGGAGCTACAGTAATTACACTCATATATATATAAAATGGAGCTACAGTAATTACACTCATATATAATGGAGCTACAGTAATTACACTCATATATATATAAAATGGAGCTACAGTAATTACACTCATATATATATAAAATGGAGCTACAGTAATTACACTCATATATATATAGAATGGAGCTACAGTAATTACACTCATATAGAATGGAGCTACAGTAATTACACTCATATATATATATAATGGAGCTACAGTAATTACACTCATATATATATATAATGGAGCTACAGTAATTACACTCATATATATATATAATGGAGCTACAGTAATTACACTCATATATATATATAATGGAGCTACAGTAATTACACTCATATATAATGGAGCTACAGTAATTACACTCATATATATATAGAATGGAGCTACAGTAATTACACTCATATATATATATAATGGAGCTACAGTAATTACCCTCATATATAATGGAGCTACAGTAATTACACTCATATATAATGGAGCTACAGTAATTACACTCATATATATATAGAATGGAGCTACAGTAATTACACTCATATATAATGGAGCTACAGTAATTACCCTCATATATAATGGAGCTACAGTAATTACACTCATATATATATAGAATGGAGCTACAGTAATTACACTCATATATAATGGAGCTACAGTAATTACACTCATATATATATATATAATGGAGCTACAGTAATTACACTCATATATAATGGAGCTACAGTAATTACACTCATATATAATGGAGCTACAGTAATTACCCTCATATATATATATAATGGAGCTACAGTAATTACACATATATAATGGAACTACAGTAATTACACTCATATATAATGGAGCTACAGTAATTACACTCATATATAATGGAGCTACAGTAATTACCCTCATATATATATATAATGGAGCTACAGTAATTACACATATATAATGGAGCTACAGTAATTACACTCATATATAATGGAGCTACAGTAATTACACTCATATATAATGGAGCTACAGTAATTACACTCATATATATATATATAATGGAGCTACAGTAATTACACTCATATATAATGGAGCTACAGTAATTACACTCATATATAATGGAGCTACAGTAATTCCATTCATTAAAGTAATTCTTTAGGTTTTTGTTTTACCAAAGCCATGATGTCATTGAGGACAACAAAAGGAAGAATAAATCAACATTTAAAAACATAGTGACATGAAAGTAACTGACTAAAGCCTTGACCTTTAACCCTGCCCTCTGAACCCTGGTCTCAACCTTTAACCCTGCCCTCTGAACCCTGGTCTCAACCTTTAACCCTGCCCTCTGAACCCTGGTCTCAACCTTTAACCCTGCCCTCTGAACCCTGGTCTCAACCTTTAACCCTGCCCTCTGAACCCTGGTCTCAACCTTTAACCCTGCCCTCTGAACCCTGGTCTCAACCTTTAACCCTGCCCTCTGAACCCTGGTCTCAACCTTTAACCCTGCCCTCTGAAACCTGGTCTCAACCTTTAACCCTGCCCTCTGAACCCTAATGTCTGGTCATGCCAAAATGCATCCATTAATCTCTAAAAGCGTTGACGGCTACGTTAGACTAGATTAGACTAACAATTTACAAAGTGTAAAAGAGAGAGAAATAAGAGAGAGAGAAACTGTTAGTTCTGTTGAGTATGTATTGTTTATTTGAAGAGGAAGAGACCAGACAAGCAGCAAATTCCTCAAAAAAAGCATTTTTATTAAGGACACAGTACAGTAAACAGTTTGTTTTACAGTTAAGACATGTTGTAGATTATGTGACGATCAACTGATTGCTAAACCATATTGATGGAAACTACTGTTAGTGTGACCTGGCACATGTGTGACCTGGCACACGTGTGCTGTTAGTGCACAACTATGGGCGATAAGTGAGGACCGTTTCTTTGGGTAGATGTTCAGCGGTCAGATCTTGGGTCTTGTTACGAGTTGTTTTCCAAAAACACTTTGCAGCATCTCACACATTGTTCGTACACATTTTCAAAGTCTTCCTCGTGCCCCTACAAGACAGAAAAGGAAATCAATTAGTTTTGGCATATACAAATAGTGAACATCTAAATTAAATAGCAGGAAACTGCCTTTTCATGGAGCAATGAAGCACTTTGTCTTTCTCCAAATCTGAATCAGAAAGCCTCTAGTTACTAGCTCGATGATTCCCAACCCAGTAGAATAGACATCTGGCATTGGATAGGGGGTTTCTCCCCCCCCTAAAACCCACACAATTCTGGCCAATTGGCTCTCGTGATTAAATTAGCCAATAATAGAGAAGAAAACTGCCCAAACCACTTTCCAGGCCCACCATAAGTAACGTTACACCTTTCAGAGACCTGTGAGACAGATTCAAACTGCCAGAAGGGAATATTATTTTAGAACCTCTTGTTGCCTTTAGAAATCTTAGAAAGAGCGATGCCCTTAACTTCTCTCCCTCGTGTGGCAAACTCGTTTAAAACTCAAAATTTACACTGTGTGGATAAATGTCAAGAAGAGACTCTTTCCAGAAAAATATACAAAACAGTGAGAGATGCAATAAAGAACAAAAAGCAGTAATAGATGTAATATCTATCCACGTGTATTGGTGAAACAGACAGTCCATTGTAGAGGCCAGTTGGGGCGATGATCTCATATTCAGAAACTATAATATCAGAAACAACCAGGGAAAAGGGCCGCCAACTCAGTCTATGCATGACAGCGGCGTGTAACCTCCACTTTAAAAGTTCATCCAAAACACAAAAATATGTCAAGATATTGTCTTTCCTCAGAAATGGTCTAGGAGTTGAGTGCACATGCTACAGCACCTGTTCTTTCATACGTTTTAAAGTGTTTTTTACTTGTTCAGGCCGGTGTAAAGATAAGAACAGTCGGGAAAAGTATTTTTTTTTTATAGTGGACTGCTAATTTTATACCATCCTGGAACTAAAATCAACAGCAGAAATGGTCAGAAACGAGACCCTGTACAAAATGTACTTGGACACATTTGACAGCCTTTTAATATTCTCCTCTGTTGGCAGGAGAACAGCCAACCACACCTGAAGGCTCCTAAAACACCCACCCAGTTCAACCCCTAACACAGTCTCTGATCCAAAGAAAAAGGTTCCAAACTAAGTCTTTGGAACCCTATTCAGCTACTCCCTCAGAGCTTGTCATCAGCTCTACGGTTGGACTGAGAAACTCATGTCTCCATTTATTTAAAAAAACAGAGCCGTCTGGCTCTAGTCCTTTACTGTGCTTCACTGCCATGCGTTGTGGCGACGGGTGACGGACCACAGCCCAGCGCTGTCGACGCACCAAAATATTTATTTACACGCCTCTGAAACCATGTTTAGGGCTAATCCCCCTCTGGCTACCACACACTCACAGCCGGTGTTAAAGGTCCAATGCAGAGATTTTTATCTGAAGATCAAATCATTTCTGGGTAACAATTAAGTACCTTACTGTGATTGTTTCTTTTTGACCATTTTAATTGAAAACAAAGATAACTTCTTAGCAAAGAGTAATTTCTCAAGCAAGAATTTAGCTAGGACTGTCTGGGTGTGGTCTGAGCGGGGAGGGAAAACTGAAAACTAGCTATTATTGGTAGAGAGGTTTGGAACTCTTTCTTATTGGTCGATTAACTAATTTACTGCCAAAACAGGCCGAAATCCCAAGCGTTTTCAAACAGCTCTTACACTAAAAAGGGCATTATCATTTTCACAATAATATTACAACCTCAGTGTGGAAATATATATAAAAACACAGGAAAATCACATTTTTGACTGAACTGGGGTTTTAACACAGGGACAGACAGCCAAGAAAAGGAACATATGATTGAGCCAGAGCCCACACTTTCTTTTGGTCAACCACAACCATCTCAACATTAATACTTTGCCATCATTATTCTGTCAAAAGTGATTTTTCCTGAAACCTTAATAGAAACATCTCAATTACCCACACATGACATTAGGCGATGAGTCTACCAGCAACATGCTTATCTCTAGTCGAGACCACACAACAAATTAATAAATGTATTCTTTTAACAAGAATACAGGACAGGCGATATGATTTATGTAGCATTCCTCATCAAACCAAACATGCAGCTTGACTGCATTTTCACATTCCTCCTTTTTTCAAATTATCTTCCTCCGCAACAAACTGAGACTGTCCAAAAAAACAACAACCAGCCTCCACTTCCGGTGCCATTTGGCAGGACTTACGAATGCATAGGAAGCATTTAAAGCCGGGAAGAGTTAACTAAGCCATTAAACATGTTGTGAGATGGTAAAGGAGGCACTGGAGAGACACTTGAGGACAAAAATCTGTAGTTACATATCGGGTTATTATATCGTATCATTGACAATATTGCAATATTATTTTTGGACTAGTTGGCTGTACCTGCACCAAAACTCCAGTACTTTTCCTTCATAGCTTGTTTGCCATTTTCTTTTTAAAAAGGGAGCCAATTTGTTTTCAACACTTATTTCTATGACTGATCAAGACTTGTTTTTATCTCATTGGCTTGCTTGTCCCTCTGCAGCAGACATAAGCTGAGCAATATGTTTGGAACATCGAATCGCAATAAAAATCTAATTATTGAATCGCAAAACATATCGTATCAGCACCAATGTATTGTGATAATATTGTATCGTAAGGTCCTTGGCAATTCCCACCCTACAGGACATGAGGAATACAAGACCTTGCTACTGTTTCCCATCAGAAACCAACTGTTCCATACGGGGGTTTTAACTGGGGATGACATGAGGCTTAGGCATAGATAGTCCTGGTGTGAGGACACAAGGACTCTTTGAATTGTGGGCGTTAACATGGACACTTACCCTGTAGGGAACAGGACATTGTTCTACTGAATGAACGTTACCTTATCTCTCTAAGTGTATGGAGTCATGTAGCCTAAAGTTCTGGCTGGCGGGGTAAGCCATATGCAGCCATGTTTCTTTTTGATTCACAGTACGAGCACTAAGCCTAGTAAGCCAGTTGTGACCGGATAGGGCCCCTTAGTACTGGTGGGAAAGCACTAAGTGTTTCACACTGTCAGTGCAATAGACTTACGTAGTATGGGTCTTTGATTATCAGTTGTTTCTCTGGGTCGTACGAGCCCAGCAGCTCGATCTTGGCTTTGCTGTTTTTCACTGAGTTTGCCTTCTTTTTCAGGTCACTGTACAGAGAGAGAAAAGTCAGAGACTGTTAGGATTTGTTCCTGTAACAATACTAAAATCAATGTTATTTTGAAACAAATATTTTACAGATTTACAAAATTTAACCACCCATTTACTAGAACAATTTTTATAACTTTTATTGTGGTATAAATGGCCATCTGTCCATTACAAATGGAATCAAATAAAAATGTGTAAAATATAAAAATATTTTACAAACCTATCAATTTAAATGAGTCTTAAGCACCTATTTTGTTGGTTTGGTGTTTCTGAGACATGGCAAAAGCCTGTGGAAAAGTACTTCCGTCACATAGGACAATTACATCTATTCTATTCCAAGGCTTCTAAATGGCTTATTGTGATATATGCTATCAGTACATAACAAGTAGAATTCTGAAACAAAATGTCAAATTATCAGAGGTTATTTGTGACTAAATAATTTTGACAGTTACTAGAAGTTACTTAAAAGCTACACAACTTTTTCAAACAAGTTCTCACAACCCAACTGTGGAAAGGACTATTTTACTGACTTCATTGGTTTCTTTTATTTTGGTAACTGGGCTTATAAATACAACAATACACTCAGACAGTAATAAAAGCAGCTCAGAACCATCCTTGCACCATGCCTGGCTGTAAACCAGACCAAAGGGGTTTGGAAATGCAACGGATGAATATTAAAATACAATTACTAACCCAGGCACTAAAACAAAGCTGTTGCCAGGTCCTTCCCATTGTAAGTAGTGTAATGGTCCAAAAGAGACGGCCAGACGTACCGCTTGGACCGAGAGGGGACTGATAGATAGATAGTAACCCCGTCGCTTTGGGGGGGGGGGGGGGGGGTTAAGGTGATTAGTATACCAGCGGCCCCCTGTCGCTGGGGGGGGGGTGGGGGGTTAAGGTGATTAGTATACCAGCGGCCCCCTGTCGCTTTCATCATTTGGGGGGGGTTAAGGTGATTAGTATACCAGCGGCCCCCTGTCGCTTTCATCATATGGGGGGGGTTAAGGTGATTAGTATACCAGCGGCCCCCTGTCGCTGGGGGTGGGGGGGGGGGTGGTTAAGGTGATTAGTATTATCACTACATTGTAAATGTAGAATGTAGGTTCCCAATGACTGAACTGAAATGTAAGTGCATCCCTATAATCCCCCAAAATATAAATCAAGTTGGGACGATTAATTAGGTCATTGGTAATAATTGGCGGGGAGTTAAGGTTAATCTCTTCCTCTCGCTAGCCAACCAGAGAAACAGAAAGGAGGAGGAAGAAGGCAAAGAAGTCAGTAAGCGGCTTACTGAGCCAATCCACCAGAGGCATGTGATCTCTAAATGATCCCTTAAATATCCCTCCCCCTGCCCAGGCTTCACATGCAAACAGCTTAGGGACACTCATTTGTTAGACAGACTTTACCCCTACACTTTACATAGACCTTGAGGTGTACATGTCTGCCTGTATGTCACGTCTGCATCAGTGTGTGTGCGTGTACACAATGCATTTCTATACAATCGCCAAGACGTCCCCCTAACTGACACATTGCAGGGAAAGCCAAACTTTTTAACATACAGAGAATGACATTTTGAATGGACGACAGCCATAACCAATTTCCTGATATAAAGTTTGGATCTGACAATCACCTCATTCCTATTGTACTTTCATTGGTCGGTCTGTTCTCAACGTCCCGGGCCATTTCTATACTCCGCATAAGCTCTTCTCTGCCTTGGTTTGTGACCCCGGTAATCATGCGTGGGTAGATGTGCCATAGATCAAGTAAACCCCAGGGATGTTAGTCAGTTTTTCTATTGTTTTTTTACTCCAGTAAATAATTTTGAATAGAATAGACTAGTGATGTCATCGCACATAACACCGTTCTGAGAGTCAGAGTATCCGTGCAAATTGTGTTCACCCCCCCGTCCCCCCGTCTTGAACAAAGGAAGAAGACAGAACACACACTGGGTTAAGATGCACATACCTCAAATTGCTATCATCCATGCACAGAATGAAGTCAAAAGTCATAAAATCCTCCTTTGTCACCTAGAAGAAAAAAAACACAGAAGACAAAATGTTAACATTAGCACTGGTGTGTGTTGACAACATTGCATGCTGTGCTTTCTCTATAAAGTTGAACTGTCAGGCACCAGATAACTAGATAATACGTTCCATCTCAGTGGTAAAGACCTCTCCCTGGTTTCGTTGAGTCAAATTGAGACTCATTAATACATTTGAGAGGTTCCAGAGAACTGAGAGAGGAGAGGGAGAGAGTTGGAGAGAGAAGGAGAGGTGCTGTGTCTGGGTCCCTCCATGTTCAGGGTTTTGAAAGGGATCAAAGCAGTACATCTGTAAGTACAGTGCATTCGGAAAGAATTCAGACCCCTTGACTTTTTCTATATTTTGTTACGTTACAGACTTATTATAAAATTGATTAAATGACATTGTTTCCTCATCAATCTACAATAAAAAACCCATAATGACAAAGGGAAAACAAGTTTTCAGAAATTTTAGCAAATGTATAAAAAATCTAACAGAAATACCTTAATTACATCAGTATTCAGACTCTTTACTATGAGACTCTAAATTGAGCTCAGGTGCATCCTGTTTCCATTGATCATCCTTGAGATGTTTCAACAACTTGATTGGAGTCCACCTGTGGTAAATTCAATTGATTGGATATGATTTGGAAAGGCACACACCTGTCTATATAAAAGGTCCAGTTGACAGTGCAGCAAAAACCAAACCATGAGGTCGAAGGAATTGTCAGTAGAGCTCCGAGACAGGATTTTGTCGAGGCACAGATCTGGGGAAGGGTACAAAATAAATTCTGCAGCATTGAAGGTCCCAAAGAACACAGTGGCCTTCATCATTCATAAACTTTGGAAGTTTGGAACCACCAAGACTCTTCCTAGAGATGGCCGACCGGCCAAACTGAGCAATCGGGGGAGAAGGGCCTTGGTCAGGGAGGTGACCAAGAACCTGATGATCACTCTGACAGAGTTCCAGAGTTCCTCTGTGGAGATGGGATTACCTTCCAGAAGGATAACCATCTCTGCAGCACTCCATCAATCAGGCCTTTATGGTAGAGTGGCCAGTTGGAAGCCACACCTCAGTAAAAGGCACATGACAGTCTGCTTGGAGTTTGCCAAAAGGCACCTAAAGGACTCTCAGACCATGTGAAACAAGATTATCTGGTCTGATGAAACCAAGATTTAACTTTTTGGCCTGAATGCCAAGCGTCACATCTGGAGGAAACCTGGCATCAGGATGCTTTTCGGTGGCAGGGATTGTGAAACTAGTAAGGATCGAGGGAAAGATGTACAGAGAGATCCTTGATGAAAACCAGCTCTAGAGCACTCAGGGCCTTAGACTGGGGGCGAAGGTTCACCTTCTAACAGGACAACGACCCTAAGCACACAGCCAAGACAACACAGGAGTGGCTTCGGGACAAGCCTCTGAATGTCCTTGAGTGGCCCAGCAAAAGCCCGGACTTGAACCCAATCAAAGATCTCTGGAGAGACCTGAAAATAGCTGTGCAGCAACACTCCCCATCCAACCTGACAGAGCTTGATAGGATCTACAGAGAAGAATGTGAGAAACTCCCCAAATACAGGTGTGCCGAGCTTGTAGTGTCATACCCAAGAAGACTCTAGGCTGTAATCGCTGCCAAAGGTGCTTCAACAAAGTACTGAGTAAAGGGTCTGAATACTTATGTAAAATGTACATTTATAAAAGTTCTAAAAACCTGCAGTTAGCCTAGCGGTTAGAGCGTTGGGCCAGTAACCGAAAGGTCGCTGGTTCGAATACCCAAGCCGATAAAGTGAAAAACCTGTTGATGTGTCCTTGAGCAACCCTAATTTGCTCCAGGGGCTGACCCTGTAGGTAGGCCGTCATTGTAAAGAAGAATTTGTTCTTAACTGATTTGCCTAGTTAAATAAAGGTTAAATAAAAAATATATAATTAATTATTATAATTATTGTGTGTAGACTGATGAGGGGAAATAAAATGTTTCTAGGGTGGGACTTGGGAATAGAGAGGTGAAAGGGTTTCTAGGGTCGGACTTGGGAATAGAGAGGTGAAAGGGTTTCTAGGGTCGGACTTGGGAATAGAGAGATGAAAGGGTTTCTAGGGTGGGACTTGGGAATAGAGAGGTGAAAGGGTTTCTAGGGTCGGACTTGGGAATAGAGAGATGAAAGGGTTTCTAGGGTGGGACTTGGGAATAGAGAGGTGAAAGGGTTTCTAGGGTCGGACTTGGGAATAGAGAGGTGAAAGGGTTTCTAGGGTCGGACTTGGGAATAGAGAGATGAAAGGGTTTCTAGGGTCGGACTTGGGAATAGAGAGATGAAAGGGTTTCTAGGGTGGGACTTGGGAATAGAGGTGAAAGGGTTTCTAGGGTCAGACTTGGGAATAGAGAGATGAAAGGGTTTCTACGGTGGGACTTGGGAATAGAGAGGTGAAAGGGTTTCTAGGGTGGGACTTGGGAATGGAGAGGTGAAAGGGTTTCTTGTGTGGGACTTGGGAATAGAGAGGTGAAAGGGTTTCTAGGGTGGGACTTGGGAATAGAGAGGTGAAAGGGTTTCTAGGGTGGGACTTGGGAATAGAGAGATGAAAGGGTTTCTAGGGTGGGACTTGGGAATAGAGAGGTGAAAGAGTGAAGAGAAAGAAGTAGAGGGCGTAAAGACAGAGAGAAAGAGCAATTTACATTAAATCTGTTGTCAAAACCTGACTATTCCAGATGGCAAATGTGTATAAGAGTATATAATAACTAGGTGTTGTGTATGGATGTTGGAAGAGACTATTTGTATTGATCCTAAAACCCTTGCTAAATCAAAGTTTAAGTTGGCAAAATATCAAATTCCATCCACTACTATTTCAACACTGTAGTTCCCCCGCTTGGGCAAACACACACACACACACACTCGAGAAAAAAACATACAATATTTGTCTTCTCCCTCCGCAATAATCTCTGGATAAATCCTCCTGTGAACCCCCTCCACAATGCAGCGATAGAGCTTGGTTTGATTATTGGAATATTTGACTGACATTCGGGGAGGCTGTTATAAGAGGAACGGGTAGGAGGGGCGAGATAAGGGAGAATGAGGACCTGGTCTGAGGTCAGATAGATAAAAAGTTGGGGAGGCTGTTATAAGAGGAACGGGTAGGAGGGAAGAGATAAGGGAGCATGAGGACCTGGTCTGAGGTCAGATAGATAAAAAGTTCAGAAACCATGTGGAGTTGATGAGTTATTGTATGACTCTTGGTGAGCAGCGAACTATCTGCTTACAAAAACCAAACAGTCCTAGCAAGAGCTCAGTCTAAAACTACAGTAAGTCTAAGTCTCTTTGACGATGCACTTCTGGATTAATTAACTCAATAAAACAAACAAAACTCCAGTTTTTGATTAAACAGAGCACCCTCCCAAACAATATTTTCTGACCTCATGGTCGAGACATTACATTAGTGGCAAGAGACTGAGTTAAAGTTCACTGAAATTAGCAGTAATCAGGGGGAATAGAGAAAGAGAAACTCAGAGCTTGTCAAAGTTCATTGCGTGGAGACATGGGTGGCTCCGAGCCAGGGCAGCGTCGAGCTCCCATCCCTCATTTGTGGAGATTAGAAAGGGGTTGGCTCTGTCCGTAATGAGAGACAAACCAACATGACAGCAGCTCCCCTTCCCAGCACTGGGTCAGGGAGGGCACCAGAGAGCTGGCAGGAGAGACAAGGTGAGCTGGAAATACTTTGAAGAGAACAAGACCAGCAAAACATGAGGCCCACTAACACAGTTGGCAACCAGGGTTGGGGTGAATTCCATTTCAATTCCAGTCAATTAAGAAAGTAAACCAAATTACAAATATTCCACAATGAAAAGCGTTGACGAGAATTAGAATTTCACTGTACTTCCTGAATTGACTGGAATATAAATGGAATTAACCCCAAGCTGATCTCTTTCAATAGACTGAGTACATTTGGAGAGTTTAGATGTGAAGATACCAGACTTCAGAACATCTTGGTGGAATTTAACAGCAACTTTCAGGATGTAATACTACTTGGCAATAAAAGTTAGGAAAGTCATTGTGCGCGAGTGTTTCATACATAGGATTTAGGCTAATACAGCTCTCTCTCTCTCTCACACACACACACATTTTTATACAGTCTCCAGTGACCCAGTAAGGACCCCAAGATGACTGATGTATCATATACCTGTCGGGCCCTGTGTTTTGTCTCAATGCCATGTGTCCTCAGGCAGGCCAGACCACGGGCGTCCGGGGAGCTGCCTGTGTTCCAGTCAGTCGTGGCACCACTGTCTATGACCCACTGCAACAACAGAGAACACAAGAGCTAGCTAACTAATGCTAACAGGAAGGAGAAAGGGGTTGGTCGTACCTGCCTGGCTACATGCCTCATGGGCACCCCGTGTTTCTTCATGCAGGCTTGACCACGGTGGTCTGGAGGGTTGCCTATCTCATAGGTGGAGGTGGCTGCACTGTCTATCCTCCACTATGCAGAGCAGGAAAACAGCAACAACACAGCAAAATGTATTCATATGCACATACACACGGTGACTCAGCACATGCAGCACATTAGAGCAATCTAATAATAGCTTAATAATAGGTTGATATAATTTGTTTGTTTCGTTTTAAAATCAGTGCCCTCTTGATAATTACCTTGACTCAGCATTAGCCTATACTGTTAAAGGACATGGAAAGCAAAATCTATGCATCCCCATCTCTAGAAGCAGAATACGGCAGAGTTTGGAATATGATGCAATAGGGGGCACATCTTTTTATCAATCAGAAGAGTACAGTAACTCAACATATGTGAAGGGCGGGCTACACAAAAGAAGCTATCAAATATTTATTCTACATATTACTTCCATGTAACAGAGCAGTCAAGATGTTCCTGTGAAGATCTACCCTCGCGTATACATTTAAGCCTTTACCTTGTCAACAACACCAGCATCTGTCGCCATTTTCCTGAAGACAGCTTCGGCGATGGGGGACCTGCAGATGTTCCCTGTTGAAAAGAATGATGAATAATAAGATTACTATCATTAGAGTGCTTGGTCACACCGCTTCCTACTGATTCAGTTCATACCGAGGCTCGAACCTAGGACCTCTGCCTCGCAAACACATATGACCTCCCTCCTGAAGTGTCTTACCCAGTCACGCCACGAAAAGCTATTTGGCAGCGCTAGTGGAGATAAAGGCCAAGGAGTGAGTTTCACAGATACCCATCTGCTGCACTTGCATCAGGAAAAACTGATGATCTCACAATATTCCTGGATTCTTTGCTAATATCTTACCATATCTACCCTATATTTCTGAATGACAATAATTAAACTTGTTGAGACCCAAGTGAGTCAACTACAGTTGTTTGATTGGCTGTATTAGAGGGAAATGTGGTCATGTTTTACATTATGCAATTTGAACAATGGAATGACGTTGAAATGAAATCTCCAATTCACAGTTCAAAATAACATATTGGAAACATGGGACAAGTTTGATGGAGTAATTTGATGACAAGTCACTAGTTCTTCAGAAGATGTGAAATAAATGTGTGGCAACTGCATGGGCTTAAATGGACATATTCCAAACTAAAGCATCATGGCAGTGAATGTAAGGTTTTGGTATTGCAAGTCGGATACAGAAATTGATGTGCAATTTAGTTAGCTGGCTAACTACAATAGCGGTTGCAATAGCTATTGTACCAATGCGTTCAATGGTTTAGCTAGATAGCTACAGAAACTTAACTACTGTAGCTAGCTAGGTTAGCATAGCACCCGTTAGCATCACTTGGCATTCACGTACAAACGGCAAGACAGTTCCAAGTGTATAGCAATTTTTAAATTGCATTATCACCTTGACACACCGTTCATTCATTATGTGTATGAAACCACAGATACTGTGGGGTTTTTGTTGGCCGTTTCTTACCCAGACACACGAACAGAACCGATTTTCCACTGCTGGCTGCCATTTTGCTTTTAGGGTCTTACGTCAGTGTTACTGGATTTTGGCTAGAAGGGATACAGTTTATGTCAGAATTGACATTTCGTAGCAGGTAAGGATAATTTACGCAGCAGGTTAGGATCATTTACGTAGCATGTTTGGAGAACTGGGTTAACCTTAGACAATTTGTTAGGGTTAGGTCAAATGCTAAAAATAAATCAACTTTTGATGTCAATTTGACGTAAAATGTATCTCATCTAGCGATGATTCCATCACTGGCACGTTCCTCTTCCTCTTCTTTTTCTTCGTGTGGTTTTCAGGCAGGCTAGACGCTTTGTTGTATATTGCTGGCTTTTACAGGTCGGAGTGTGAATTTCACATTTGATCACAAAAAAAGGGAATGGGAAAAAATGTATTGCACCAGGGTCGCAACTGTCACTGGGGACGGGGACATGTCCCCCCCACGTTCTGAAATTGCATGTTTGTCCCCCCCCCCAGTTTTATCGTTGGAATGTGATACAATGTGCTTTAGGACCACGCGGATGCCCCTGAATTCCACCACCATCTAATCCTACATATACCCCACTATCCCCAACAAACCCACCACCCCTTCCCACTACTTTTGCAAACTTTTGGACTCCCTTCTCTCAAAACCCCCTGTAGTTATTCTGCATTAAAATCTCTGACACCCAAAAACATCTCTGCTGCTGCCACCAAATCAATCTTATGGGATTTCCGTTCCATCTGTGCGGTACAATTAATTAATGACCGTAGCAATAAACACCAAGCAGACGACCTCACTAAAACACAAACTGTTCTGGTCACTCTGTACTGGCCTACTACTACTCATAGGGATCCCCTCAGACTCTCTCATCCTCTGCCCATCATCCTCTACTTTCCTCACTGCCTAGCATATCAAACTGTTTCTCTTGCACTGGACATTTCTGATCCCCATCAACATACCAGCTAACAACAAATGTTCCAACAACTATATAACGTTCCCATATGCGTCTCATTCATTCAGTAGCTAATGTTTTTATAGGCATGTTCCCATGATGTGCAAGGAATGTTTCCTAGAGACCATTCAATTGATGTCAAATAGAACTTACCCAGAACATGGTTACCATGTTCTCAGAACTTAGGATATTAACATTCTAGACATGTTTCATGGGAACTTCATGTTGCTGGAGCAATTCCGCGGGTTGTCTGGGAGGCAGCCTACCACGGTGGTAACCCCACAGCCCCTCAATAACTCGGCTGTTAGCTGCGTCGCCTCATCGGTCACTCCACTTTCCCGGGAGCCCCGCTTACCTCCCCCGGAACACTTCAATGGAGAGCCGAGCACCTGTCGGGCATTCCTAGCTCAGTGTGCCGTCATCTTCGAGCTTCAGCCCTCCTCCTTCCCCTTGGATCGCTACAAGATAGCCTACCTCATCAGGTTGATTGGCAGCGGAGAGTGCTTGGAACCAGGAAGCACTGTTCGACATGTTCCTGCACGGCGTCTCGGAGGAGGTCAAGGACAAGCTTGACGCTCGGGAGTTACCTATGGATCTCGATTCCCTCATCGCTTTGACCATCCGAATCGATGGGCGATTACGGGAGATTCGATTTCGCTTTGCTCAAGGGAACATGAGTGGTAGGTACCCTGTAATTCGTCCTGTGTAGCTCAGATGGTAGAGCATGGTGCATGCAACGCCAGGGTTGTGGGTTTGAATTTGTTCTTAACTGACTTGCCTAGTTAAATAAAAAAATTATAATGATTGAGCATGTTTGGGATGCTCTGGAGTACAACAGCGTTTTCCAGTTCCCACCAAAAGTACGAAAAAAGTATAAACATGTCTGCACTAACTAACTGCAAGTCACTCTGGATAAGAGCGTCTGCTAAATAACTAGAATGTAGTTGCTGGCTAACTCCTACAGTATCAAGTTGTTTAAAATCTAAACAATTGCCTAGAAAGGAGGGTTTATGGTTTCTTCTGGACAGGGCAAAATGATATTGGCCCAATAAGGCCCTTATTCGGACAATAGTTAGGACATTCATCCTTGGTGCTGGTGGCCTGGTTTCAAGACCCACTAGGGGAGTCACCTCACTCTCACTGCCAGAATGTGTTGTCACTGAAAAATACTGTGATAAAGCTGGTTAAAACAATGTACATTAAGTTTATATTTTGCATTTGTGAAATTATTTTGATGTGACATGAAAGTAAAGGGATTTATGTTTCTAGAACAGTGTGGCAATTGAGAATTGAGTCACGTTTATATTTTGAGAACATGGCAACCATGTTCTGAATATGTTTGGTGGAATGTTGATGGAATGTTCTCCTAACCCTCAGAAAACTGGACACATTAATGTTCTTGCAACGTCCTATATAACGCATATAGAGAATTCATGTTGTACATTCTGAGAACATTGTAACCACGTTCTAGATAGGTTCTACTTGAACCTATCAGGACGCTCAAACATTAGGGGAACATTATGGGTAACATTATGTTCTCTCTAACTATAACTGTTAGCTGGGCTTTTATTAGGGAGACACAGGTTTGTACAGTTTGTACTAATGCCACGTCAGCGTGATAATCCGAATTAGGAAACTCAGAAATGTCATGACGCCGTCTTCCATGCTGGCTATGGCAAAGATGTGAACACCAACCTCTTCTGTCACTCTTTTATGACTTAATAACACCTTAAAACTCATTTCAGAGACTCTCTCCCCCTGGACATGCAGAAAGAGAGAAGTCCATTTGTTAGCGCAGACATTCTTCCCGGCAAGACTCCAACATCCAAAACTTGATAAATATAACAACATCTCTATAAGAAAGGATGTGGGAAAGGGTCGGTGGAGAATCAAAAAACGACCATGTCGAATTTGTTTCATTCTGTGACATCATGAAAGACGGTAGAGACACATCACTGTTTGTATACACTTCTCAATTATAAGGTTTGCATCTGAATGTTGTATAAAATGAATGATTAAGTGTAAGAATAATTTTGAAAAGATAACAATGTGATGTTAGTCTTCTAAATGAGAGAATTGTTTTTCATAGTAACTTATGCTCACAGACACTGGGACGGAATGATGAAACGCCACTTTTCTACCCAAGTATAAAAACCCTTGTGACGAAAGTCACACTAGACCACGCAGACTGAGGTGTAAGCCGACGTTCAGATCAAAGAACGTGAGGATTTGCTCCCTATGTTGAAATTGTGAATTTCTACTTGACCAGCCAGAGTACAGCGCGAGCTGAGTATGGCAAAATGGTTCAACTCTGACAGTATCGATCGCCACAGAATAAGTGATTAAATCCTAATCATCGTGTTATCAGTCTGCAGCTGAAAACGTACATAGCCTAGGACAAGAACACTGACAACATCTGAAACGTCTATCTAACGATATCAACTCTAAGAACTACAGGGTACATCGAAGTATCCCATTCTCTGCAACACTACGACCCCAGAAACTCTACAAAGGACAATGGTGATCTCTACTGTGCAAACCAGAGGCTTACCTCCTCAACTCAACTACTGAAGGTCAGCTCAATCGTAAATATATCAATTGCATTTATTTTGTATTTTATATTTCCGTGAGCGCAGCTTCTCAATGTACGGTAGAGTAACTCCTTTGTCAGTCAATTGAAATAAATAAATTAGGCCCTAATCTATGGATTTCACATGACTGGGCAGGGGTGCAGCCATGGGGAGCCAGGCCCATCCAATCAAAATGAGTTTTTCACCACAAAAGGGCTTTATTACAGACAGAAATACTCCTCATTACCCCGGTTGGACATTTCCCAGTTTCCTAGTTCCGACTAGCACGTGAAGGCGGCATATGTTCCATTCTTTCTTCCTCTACCACCTCCCAATACCTTCTGGCTCCTTATTTCACTGTCACTTTCACTGGGTTGGCCAATATTATGCCTGATTCAAAATCTAGGAAATACTGCACGCTCTTTTCCAGTTGAATTGTAAAGGCCCATTAGCTTACCCTAACTCTTTCCTTATTAACCTTAACTACGTAAATGCTTTGTAAATTATCCTAACCTGTTGCATAAGTTCTTCTAACCTGCTATGAACAGTCAGTATCCCATCTAGACAAAACCGGTTTAGCCCTGGGTGGTGCTAGGTGTATATACACTGAGTGTACAAAACATTAGGAGCACCTTTCTACTATTGAGACTCTACAAGGTGTTGAAAGAGTTTCACAGGGATGCTGACCCATGTTGACTCCAATGCTTCCCACAGTTGTGTCAAGTTGGCTGGATGTCCTTTGGCTGGTGGACCATTCTTGATACACACAGGAAACTGTTGCACGTGAAAAACCCACCAGCGTTGCAGTTCTTGACACAAACCGATGCGCCTGGCGCTTACTACCATACTCGTTCAACAACGCTTAAAACTTTTGTCTTGCCCATTCACCCTCTGAATGGCACACATTCTCAATCCATGTCTCAATTGTCTCAAGGCTTAAACATCCTTCTTTAACCTGTCTCCTCCCCTTCATCTGATTGGTGTGGATTTAACAAGTGACATCAATAAGGGATCGTTGCTTTCACCTGGATTCACCTGGTCAGTCTATGTCATGGAAAGAGCAGGTCTTCTTAATGTTTTGTATACTCAGTGTATACCTGTGCAATTACATTATTCTGTCATCTGCAATTTATCCATTTTGTTTGAGACCATCTATGTAGGTAGGCAGCCCGTTGACCACAGTGCCTGCAGCCTGATTGCAGGGCAGAACCACTTTGAGTTCATTTGAAGATTTGATTTAGATTTTTGATCCTGTTTGTCTGTCTTGTGGGTCAATTTTCGTCATTTTTGACAGCCATGTATTTATTACATGCCCCTCCTACCACTACTTCTAGCCTACCTAATAAGTAATACCATTTTTGCACTTGTGGTGAACGAGATGGTGAACGAGATGATCTTTTCATACCCATATTAAATTCATCAGCGTTTTGTAGGTAAATAAAGTAAATGTAATGTGATGCTCAGAAAAGAGAGAATGTTGCTGCACATGTTGTGGTTCTGAGTGCCGAGATTACACCTGTTGCACCTTCCAGTGGGCAGGGTATCAACTCGGTGAAATAAGAGGATATTACAGATGTAGGATCTTAATTTGATCACCCTGTTGCAGGAGATTTTAAAAACTTGTACTGTATTTGAGGTTTAAAAAGGCTTCTGAAGTCTGTGATTTTAAACTTGATTTTCGATTACGAAAAATGTATCATCCCCTACAGAAATGTCCATTAATTAGAATCCACATAATAATTCACATGTCCTGTTGCTGCAGGATTATTTTCCTGCTGTAGCAAACTGGCTCAAATTAAGATCCTACATCTGTAAGTAGCCTTTTTGTATTCAAGTACAATATATTTACAAACTAACCCAAACATTTTCAGTATGACTCAATTAAAAGTCACAGTGTTAAATGTTGATAGTGATAACAGGTGTGACTGAATTTGGTCAGTGGTAAAGAATGTGTTCAATAATGCATTTCCTGTGGCTGACTTTGACTCGGTTCTATCCCAAAAATGTACTGTGAAGGAGTTTAGGCGAGTCTACCGTTACTCCTTAACGTCCAAGGACCTTATATATTATGTTCAGAGGTAGACTTGCTCTGGCTGCCAAAACAGCCAAATACTCCATCTAAACGTGAATCGATTCTCAATTGCAATACGGTTTAATCAAGTAAGTACACTTACTGTACTTACTGTTTTAACCGGTTTTGACGCAGTTGCAGTCAACAGTATTTTTCAGTTACAAAACGTTGGCAGACATGTTTGTGAATAGACTGTGAATGGGCGAACTTGGTTCATGACCAAATACTGAGAGTGAATCAATAAGTGATTATTTATGTTCTATTGATAGATTATATCCCACTTCTCAAGAAAAAAAGAAAATGTTGCCAATGTAGTCTAAATGCTTTACATGTTCACATGGAAAGAAACGTGTATAGGCCCACAGTAGGGTCAGAAAGGTCAGCGAGAACAAACCATCTTTTGTCACCTCCTGTGAGTCTCGTTCGGCCAGCCTGGATACGCCTTGTAAGCCAGTCAGGCTCCTTTCCTCTAAAAATCCATGTATGCAAATGTGAACCCAGTTTAAACACATTCCAGATCGGTACGTGACGTCTGGCTCAAGCACTGACTAATCCAACACTTTTTCTCAGGTTCACCCCAGATTGAAATACCCTTTAGCATACATTTTACTGTCCTATTTTTAACGCAGCAATATTTCCCTGAAAAGTTATGCTTGCTTGAGGTACAGTATGAACTATGAACTCAGTAGAACCACCTGCAGTGTCCGCGGACCACAGGTTGAAAACCACTGCCCTAGGCTGTACTTTGCCTGCCATCCCAGCGAGATGAGCTTTTCACTCTTTTATTGAATTCATCAATGTCTTGTAGATAATGTAAATGTAACGTGATGTTCAGAAAAGAGAGGATGTTGCTCTGGGGTACAGTAGGAACTAGGCAGGTCACAAGAAAATCCTGAGAAAGTCCTGACTGAATAAGGAGTTTATTTCCACAGGCTGTTGTTCTGGCTGTTGTACAACATGTTTACCATGAGCTTTCCTCTCACATACAGATTAGACCTATAGGCCTAGTCTGTGTTATTCCCCACACACTTATAGCTGTCAGATCAAAAACTAAGAGCTCTGATACTCCACCAGGGAGTGTGACTGATTCTGAGTACAATGATCAGAATGTTTTTCAAGTCTTGTAACTGGTTGTCATGAGGTTCTACTAGACAAATGGACTATCTTTAGAGCTCTGTGATTGGTTGAGGCCATTGGGGATCTCACATCACCTCATTTCTACCAGGCAGTCTTGTTCTGTTCGGAGAGAGAGATACAGCATCAGAGCCAGGGTGAGTCAACCATTTTCTGAGGCTGTGCAGAAAACCAATGCACAGTGATTCATGTAATTGGATTCATGCTGCTTTGGAGAGCCACAAATGCAAGAATCTTAATGGATAAAAGTAAATATGTCCAGATTTTTAAAGGGATGTTTGGCTCTTGTCGAGAATTGGGTTCACAGCTTCTCTCCCTGACAGGATTTGTCTGACTTGTGAATGGTTTGGTTTTCATTTGGTCTCTCTCTTGCTTTATCTCTCTCACAGGTCATAATATTTTCAACACGGTTATACATTTAATTAACTTTGATTCAAACAAGGGAAAAAATAAAACAGGAATTAGACCCATAACTCAAGTTGGTCGTTTTTATCCCAGAAAATACACTGTAATCCCCATTTATACTGGTTCACATAGATCAGCATTATCTTGTTCAAGTTGTTTCAGATGTTCATGTGGGAGAATATATTAAATCTACAAAGGTATTAATAAAACTCTAGAAACATAAATCTAAATTATCACAATTAGACATTTTATCATTTTTTAAAAATAAATTGACCAGTTGTTCATCCATCCTTTTGTCTATTAAAGTGGAATAAAGACAAGATTTGTTCTTTCCACATCTCTATCTTCCAATGGTCTTTGCCAGCCATGCAAAGACTATTATAGTTGGCACTGATCTGTAGACTTCCTCAGCACGTTCAAGTAATTATTGTTCAAGTGCGTGATAATGATAGCTACCTCACTAAAGTAGCTGTCTCCGGGATGTGGGCTAATTTACTGCATATGTTTTTTTATGTGTACTCTTGTCTGCCTGAAACTATTTACATTTGCTTAAGCAGCAAAAGCCAAACTAAATAAAAAAAACCTGTCCTCTGATACAGTGGACTACAATGATTGGAGTGCAACAGGTAGAAAGTCAGAAGTCAGAATTTACATTGTGCAATTGTCCTGGGGCATTTTTTTCTGTGTGAAAATGCTTTGTAAAGCCAAAAATAAATGTTAAAAGGTATGTTTTGCAACTTCTTACTTTGTTTTGGACCAGTTTTTTGGACTATTGTGTTGTTTTGCGTACATTCACTTAAAATATTCCACTGATGATGTTATGTGTTGACAATTAGTGTAAGAAGATAAGCAGTGTTTATCAGCTGCTCAATGACAAGGAAGTGACCTTAGGCCTGTTAATTAGCGCTGTATGCACAATGGCTCATTAAAGATGGGTTACACGCAAAGATGCCTGTAGCAATTAAATCTTATAATTTGTGAGACGGTTTTAATTAATGACTCAGAGGGGTTAATCTATCTATCTATCTCCACCTGTATCTTTGTACATTATATAACCGTCTTGCCTCTATTTCTCCCTCAGTCTCTCTCTCTCCATTAAGCTATTCCTGCTCATAATCACAAGCAGAACTCACAAATGTATTTTTCATGCAACAGAGATTACAATGTGAGCCAGTCTACGGCTATTATAGTGGGCTCCCATGCTGACAGGGCTTATGGAGGAGGAGTGGTTGGCCCAGGCTGTGTGCCTGGGTCGTCTCTCGGCGTGCCCCTTTTACCAATACAACACACTAATGAAAAAAATTAAAAAATATTTAACCTTTATTTAACTAGGCAAGTCAGTTAAGGACAAATTCTTATTTACAATTATGGCCAAACTCAGACGAAACTGTTCCTTATGGGACTCCCAATCACAGCCGGTTCTGATACAGTCTGGTTGTCTGTAGTGACGCCTCTAGCACTGAGATGCAGTGTCTTAGACCACTGTGCCACTTGGGAGCCCACAGCTAATGAGGTTGTGTGTCTGAATCTGTTGAATTCTTTGGACCCCTGTCCCCGAACCAGTATGAGATCCAGAATGGAGGAAGTGAATGAGAAAGAGACGGAAAGAGAGGAAGAGAGAGCTGGTGTAAAAGGGAAGATGGACAGGCGTATAACCGGTTTGAATAAATACTTGTCATCTACTCATCTGAGCCAAGGATCTGCTCCGGGTTCAGCAGACTGTTTCATTTCAGTCACCCAACAAAGTGGGACCATCAGACATGAGGTTCAATCCCCTTTATTTAATTAGGATACACTCACGTCCCTCATATGTTGTATTCAGCCCTAAAAGTATTTTCTGTATATATCGATTGGCCTTAAGACAGTGCTAATGACTGATGAATGAGATCTTGTTATTTCGCCTTGCCTTTCTTGTGAGATTTGTCAAATATATTAACTGGGAGGATCTTCAGGAAAATATTGCCACGCACTGAACTTTACTGGCTGTTGTGCAACAACAAGAGTTATTTCCAAAGAGATGAATCCCTATGAGCCTGAATAAAACACTTCTCAATTTTCCTTTGTGTTCCATATGCCCCCCTATTGTGTCCAAGATCCTCTATCATGTGAAACACATGTAAATCTATCGGCTTATGTCTCCTCGTGGCTGGATAAACGGTTGACATACCAAGCCTAACAAAAATCTTCTGGGGGGGAAGGATACGTTTGATTGATTGGTTATCATTTCCACTGACAGCACATCTGTGTGAGGAGGCAAGTTTAACTATATACAGCCCATTATTATAGGGTGGTCTTATTACCACTTTTTAGATTGTCAAGGAGGATGATGCTGTGGTTTGAGCTGCCTCCATGCAACACACTCAATATCCCTTTCTGGGCATCTTCTCTCCAGTGGCACGCGCTCATGTGGAATGTGCTTGGTTCCGCCAGTGCTAGCCGAGTGGCTAACCTCTAGATTTACAGTATGTTTTTAATGTTTTACAGCACATTGTTAAAAAGCAGTAGATTAAGGACAGTGTTCGCTCACTGCAGCTTTGTTTTTCTCCAGTGGTTGTTTGGAATTTGTGCTGGGCTTGTGGTTTGGTCCAGAACCAAGCCTGTTAAATTATGTTGGGAGAGAAAATGAAACGTTCATTTAGTTTTGCAAAAATAAATAGGAATGATTACTACAGTAATTACCAACCAAAATATCTGTGCAACTGAGTTTCCTGTGAAATCTCGTTTAAGTAAATTGGGAGCCTGATGTGGATCCATGGGCTTATCCAGGAGGGGGATAACATTATATATAAAGTATTCAAATATTTAAATGACAGTAAAAACAGGAAAGGCTCGGATCAAAGTCAATACTGCATTCTAACATTTTGAAGAAACTGAAGCTCTATAATTTTTTAAAAAGGACAAGGTACTGTGTGTGTATGTGTGTGTGTGTGTGTGTGTGTGTGTGTGTGTGTGTGTGTGTGTGTGTGCGTGTGTGTGTGTGTGTGTGTGTGTGTGTCATATGGAGTCCCTGGACATCTAATTCCACAGTTAACCACTAAAACACCATTCAAAGAGTAATAGATCAAAGCCTGGTAATGAGTGGGCCCCTGTGAGAAATCACACACTTCTCCTTGCTGTACATAGTCCTTGCCAAGGACTACATGTTCTTGGGGATGTCTTCAGAACAAGGTCATTATTCATTGGGAAAGTGAGGATACAGTACAGGGAAAAACAAAAACACCAAATGAATAGTGAGAGTGAGGCTCTACAAGACAGCCAATCAAGGGAAAGGGTGACTGTAATTGTAACCAATCAATTGCTAGCTAGAACATGTAGTACAAGTCAATAGACCTTTTGAGAAAACAATGATTTTAAATACATTTTCTAATTGAATGAGTTGAATAAAATAACACCTTTGCTTTTTTTGATTGATTCCTCTCAATGACCCTGTGTGCAAACTGAGCAGGCAGCTATTCTGTAACAGGCTGTTACAACAATGACCTAATGCAAAACATACAGTCATGTGTTGTAAGCAGTTTATTATCTAAAGAAAATAGGAAAAATGTGTCCTCCCTGATGTTGCTGTTGGGAGGGTATTCAGTCAGGTGTACAGCAAACGAACATTACAGTCTGGCCATCATCAGATAATGTACAGCAACTAATCACAATGCAACAACACATTAATGGTTTTAAAACTACACTAACCATGAACATGCTGCCATCTACTGTTTTCACTGTTAAGTCAAAGTCTGACAGCCTGTATCTTCAGCTTGACTCACACATACACATGTTAGTGGTTAAACTGATTGGATCCATGTTTTCAATTACAGAAAGGTGAAAGAGTTTTTGTCTCCTTAACATAACGGATGTATTAGTGGATGTGAATGCCAATTTCCTTTTTGAATTTCCTTTTATTAAATGTTCAGTCTACATTTAGAGGGTGAAATCAGGATTTATCACTCAGAGTATCTGCGTACAATTCTTCACTAGGCCTGCTAGTTCACCCACATAGGTCAGAGGTTATACGAGCAGGGAAATCAAAACGTAACAGTGATTCCTTGAATACTTACTATACACTACAAAATGGGTGAATCATGTTCAGTTTTGATTCCATTTTACGGCCAGGTTCTGGTTCAACACACACACACACACACACACACACACACACACACAGAGTTTCCAGTTCTCCATAGGGAGTGCTTGAAGGTTTACTGTTATCACACAGGCATTCACTGGAATGGGTCAACGCCCAGTGAAAGAGAGCCAGAAAGAAGAACTCAATCTTGTCTAACAAGGGAGTGTTGATATTCATCAGAGGGTTAGTCAGTATTTTAGGTGGCTCCCTCCTGGACTGCTTTGTTTTGACCTTAACAACGTTCCCATCATACCATGGTGAGGTTATGACCTAGAAGAGGGATGTGCTGGGATGAGAAGTGACCGATGTTGTGATAATTGGGTTGTTTTCCCTGTAACCCATTAGTTCATATTCCACCGTGATATACAATAAGGCTGTGATAACAAAAAGACAACAGTTAAACAGTGGGGGAATAAATTCAACATACATTTGTTTAATCAGAAAACAGTAGAGCAACACAACATCTGTCTGGTGAAGACCACAAATACTCAATGTAACAAACAGTCATATGACCTGCAGCACGGTCAAGCAAGTTCATGTTTTCAACAGCTTACTAAACAACTACTGATTCAGAACCACGGAGTTACTGCAAGTCAGCACAAAGAGAACAGGAGCTGCCTCCGCTATTCCAGCACCATTTACACTTTAACATTTATACATCAAACCAACAGGGCTTATATACGCTTAGTTTAATACACTGAAAACAAACTAAAAGGTACCCAAACGGTCTATGGCTCTGTCATACAGTACACTTTTAGTATTTGTTGTCATAGGCTACCTAGCTAAAATGCTTGCTAGCCTGACTTCCTCACATGGGCAACAATGAACCAGCTAAGTTATCTAGCTAGCTCGCTAATTAATGTGAGCCCACTAGGCTACCGTACATCTAGGCTACATATTGAACTTCAATCGTCTCAGGCCAGTGGCACAACATATACATTTATGGTTAGATCAGAATCGGCGTCCAAATCATTGGCCTGTACAGAGAATTAAGTCCAAGTTGACATGGAATTGTTTTAAGACGGTCATACAGTATTATGACGAGATAATGGTTTAGTTCTACGACATTTGAACTTTGTGTTCATCTAGAAAACATTGACTACAATAGAAATGTACCTGTCAGTAAATGTAGGCCTTCACTACTTACTAGTGAACACTGACTTCACTATAGTATCAAAGAGAGACCATACAACCTGTCAAAGTCCCAAGCTGTGATCTTGTCAACCAATCACAACAGATTAAGGAAAATTCCAGAGAAAGTTAGAAATCATCACCCCTTGACTCCCGGTTTTGGGTGTGGGGGATGGGTAGTGTGGATGGGTAGTGTGGATGGGTAGTGTGGATGGGTAGTGGGGATGGTTAGTGGGGATGGTTAGTGGGGATGGGTAGTGTGGATGGGTAGTGTGGATGGGTAGTGGGGTGAGCTGTTGAGTGTGCTGTGAGATGGTGAAGTCACCAGCAGGGGACTTCCTAACATAGGCTTCCTTGTGTTTTGTTACAAATAGAGATTTGTACAACGCAGATCCGTGGACAACGCTGCTCGGGGAGCTTCAGAGATGTGTCTGTGTTTCACCCCCAGGAGTTCAGACTAATCAAGCTTACAAGCTAAAACAACATGTATTCTCCTTTTTGGATTTACTGACATTAGATACCATGCTCTAGTGTTGCCTCTGTATTCCCCCCGTTATATTTTAAGCAGGTCTCTAGAAGTGGACCTGGTGGGCCAGCACCTACAGCTCTGACAGCGCCTGCATATGCATCATTTTGTAGGCTAACCTGTCAAAAGCTTGTTTTTATAACTGTATAACCTTAAATAATCTTAATGCAACTACATATTTTTTACAGACACAACATGTCCGTAGCCAACATGTCCGGACACAACATGTCCCTACAACCTCTGTGAGGGCCTCAACCTGTCCTCTGGCATTATACCTACTACATAATGCACTGTTGTCATTTTAGAACTGACAACTAGAACTTACATCATTCAAAATATGGAGTGTGACATGTGGAGTGTGCCATGTTTGTTTTAAATATGGAGTGTGACATGTGGAGTGTGCCGTGTTTTAAATATGGAGTGTGACATGTGGAGTGTGTCGTGTTTGTTTTAAATATGGAGTGTGACATGTGGAGTGTGTCGTGTTTGTTTTAAATATGGAGTGTGACATGTGGAGTGTGTCGTGTTTGTTTTAAATATGGAGTGTGACATGTGGAGTGTGCCGTGTTTTACATTTCACATGACTGTATTGTCGGTATTCATGTAAATCTTTGTTTTTACTTCCTCATCATGATATGCCTAGAAAGCCTGTTCGGGGTAAATATTATATAGCTTAACCTGTCAATAGCTTGTTTGATTACATATATTTGTTTGTTTTGTTTTTAATACTATTTACTCTTAAATAATTGATATATTGGGTTATATAATAATCAACCATTTCCCCTTTCTAACGGCCCCCCACCAGCCCTGCTACGGGCCTCTGAAGACCACCCCGCCTTTCTCCCAGACCCCCTCTGCTCTAGCCTTGATGAAGACCACCACTGCCTTTGCTGTCGCTCAGGGCACCGCCAGCTCTGCAAGAGCCTCTGTAAGTGCTTGTCTCTGCTATAGCCTTGAAGAGGAACCTCAGTACAAATATACAGTATATCATAATATCATTACATCCATTACAACATGGCAGAAACCAAACTATGTGTCCGTGTTTTGATGAAGAAGAGTGTAATCAAACTGTCAGTGTTTTGATGAAGAGAGTGTAATCAAACTGTGTCAGTGTTTTGATGAAGAAGAGTGTAATCAAACTGTGTCAGTGTTTTGATGAAGAGAGTGTAATCAAACTGTGTCAGTGTTTTGATGAAGAAGAGTGTAATCAAACTGTGTCAGTGTTTTGATGAAGAAGAGTGTAATCAAACTGTGTCAGTGTTTTGATGAAGAGAGTGTAATCAAACTGTGTCAGTGTTTTGATGAAGAAGAGTGTAATCAAACTGTGTCAGTGTTTTGATGAAGAAGAGTGTAATCAAACTGTGTCAGTGTTTTGATGAAGAAGAGTGTAATCAAACTGTGTCAGTGTTTTGATGAAGAGAGTGTAATCAAACTGTGTCAGTGTTTTGATGAAGAGAGTGTAATCAAACTGTGTCAGTGTTTTGATGAAGAAGAGTGTAATCAAACTGTGTCAGTGTTTTGATGAAGAGAGTGTAATCAAACTATTTTTTGCATTCTGTTGTCTTTTTCGTTTTCAGGAGAGCTGATTGGCTGTGTGACCAGTGGTATAAAGTACTTCAGTTAAAATACTACTCAGGTTGTTTTTTTTGGTATCTGTACTTTACTTTACTGTTTATATTTTTGACAACTTTTACTTTTACTTCACTACATTTTTAATGAAAATAATGTACTTTTTACTCCATACATTTTCCCTGACACACAAAAGTACTTGTTACGTTGTGAATGTTTAGCAGGACAGTAAAATTGTCCAATTCAACATCCCTGGTTGTCTACTGCCTCTGATCTGGAGGACTCACTAAATGTATAAATGATGTCTGAGTGTGGGCGTGTTCCCTGGCTATCCGTCAATTAAAAAACAAGAACATGGTGCCGTCTGGTTTGCTTAATATAAGGAATTTGAAATGATTTATACTTTTACTTGTACTTTTGATACTTAAGTATATTTCAAACCAAATACTTTTAGACTTTTACTCAAGTAGTATTTTACTGGGTGACTTTTACTTTTACTTGAGTCGTTTTCTATTACGGTATCTTTACTTTGACTCAAGTATGACAATTGAGTACTTTTTCCACCGCTACTGGTTGGTGTGTGGACTATATGCTCAGGCAAACTGGGAAGGCCATGCAGGACATGGACCCTGACTCGGAGGAGACTGATGGACCCCACAGTTGGTAGTCTTCTGGATGACTTCTGCCAGCCCCACCCAAGCTACTCCCACTATAGTCCAACCTGCTGCCACCAGTACCTGTCCTACTTCATCCACAGCCCAGTCTGCTACCAGCCAACTGCACAAACCTGGATTGGTTTGATCAGTGGCAACGCGTCACTAGTTTCCATACAGACTCTGCTGTACTCCAGCCCTTTTGATCTTTCTAAAATTAGGGTCTCTATTCAATAAGATCGAGCGTTACCCCGCGGTTGCTCTTGTGGGTCACAAACCACTCCCTTCTCACTGGGCACACACTGGTTGAATAGTGGGTTAATATTCCTACCGAGTTAGAAGTTCAAAATGACGATCGAAAGTGTAGGGGTAAAAAAAAAGTGCATTGCATAGCGGTGGGGGCAATAAAGCAGAGGCAGGCTATTAGAAGAGTTGGAGGCGTGGCTTTTATTGTGTTATTTTTGGACACCCGCGAGAGTGAATGTCATTAGAGTTAAAGTGTTCTGTTTGAATGTTATCAAGCTTATACCTGTACTCTGCCAGCACTTAATCCCAAATGATATTTGTATAGGTGCATGTGATGATAAAGACCATGGAAAGGTTTCCATTGTCCATTTGGTTACAATATTGTAGCCAGTAAGTGTGAAGATCTTATGTAAAGAATATATTTGGTAAATGGTGAAATTTGTACACGTTATGGAACCAACTTAATATCGTGATTTACAGGAAATGTATCTAATTGCTTGAAACCCAATTAAAGACATTTGGACAGGTAAATCCAAAGTGAATAATCAACTTTAAAAAATTGTATTTATATTATTTGTTAGGTTTAACCAAAGTGGAAGCAAGTTGAGTGTTGAAAGAAATCGGTTGCAATGTCGGTTTGTTAATAACAAAAAATAACAGTTGGCATCTAATCATATATTTGGTTTCAACAAATGTAGTTTTTTGGGGGAGTTGAGAAAACCTAACTTATTTACTTGTAACCAGTTGAATATATTTTTGGGTTAGACATTAAAAACTCAGGTGATGTCATCAGGTGTTTGCATACCACTTGCTTGGTTCAACCTGGCCTTGTTCAGGATGGGTGGGGTTGGGTAAGCAGAAAGGTGAACACTCCTGCATTTTGTGCGTGCTTGGACAAGGCACGAGCTTGTTTTTGTGCAGTAGAACATTGAATTGTTCTCACTTCGAGCTTCTGGACATCTGGGCACTGCGCGTAGATGGATTGGCAACGCGGGACCCTTTTACATTCTGAGTAGAGTTTTGGAATGCCAGCTAGCGTAGTGTTTTGAAAGCAAAAACCAACAATATGACTAACAAAAGTGTAGATGCCACTAGAATTCTAGAGAAGGGTCCAGAATACCTTCGGAAACAGATGGAACTGGAGAGCGAGGCGACGGGACGCATGAGCGCAGTGGAGATGCTTGCCGCAAGTAAAAAACAGTACGTCAAAAGTCAACAGGTGGTCAACTCGATACAGGAGCCCGTGGTTAGTTTTGGATCTGCCTCTGTTAGTAGTAACGGATCGTCTAATCGGAGCTCCAACTGGAGCGGTAGGAACACTGGGAGGAATTCTCCTACCGGTACAAGCAGTGTACAAGGAGGGCGCTCGCCACCGGAGGACAAACATGTGGTGCATCGGACGAGCTATAAAAGAAGAGACTCACTTTTAATGTACCGACAGAAATGTGAACTTCTGAAAGGATCGACGGGTGAGAGAAACAAACTGAATTTGGGGCGCAAGTTGTTGCTCAGCTCTCTGGATAAGGCAAGTTTACTACCTGAGGCATCAGGTAAGGAATGCGAGGCAGAGGAAATGTATAGCAGATTTACGACACCCGAAGGACTTGCCAAGGAATGTGATTCAACTATTGGCCATTCTAAACCCATACCGCCAAAAACACAATCTCTAACCAAAGATGAAGAATGGGCGGACATAAGAAGCCCGGTGCCAAAATTGGCCCCAGGTGTGAGGCAGAGACCCACTCATAAAATAGTCGCTGAAGTTCAGAGGAGGGCTTGTAAAGGGGTCGGCCGTTCTCACTCTGACATCAGCTCAAGATATTCAAAAAACTTTGCCGACTTTGATGCATTCTTCAAATACTGCGGACTGGATGGCGAGGTCATTGAGTCCATGGGAAAAGACAACTTTTACGCATGTTCGGATGAACTTGCCAATAAAATCCGAAGCGTCAGCATCTCGATGTCAGATGACGGGTTCTCACGGAATAGTGGGGAGGACATTAACGATCGATTACTGGAAGAGGAGATGCATGAAACTGTTCGACAGGGGACATCGGTCATTGAGCGGAATGCCAGGATCATAAAGTGGCTGTACAGCTGTAAAAATGCCAAAGAGTCTGGGAAGAAATTACGAGATCTAAACTGACATTTCTGTATTCAAAGACTACACATAAGTAGCTGTGTAGACCTCTTTATCAGGCCTACCTATAGGCTGCCTGTTTTGGGCCTAGGCCTACAACATAACCTAAGTTATTCCTTACCCACTAAAATGTTATGGCTATTCTGCCTCTGAAATGCATCATTATTTCAAGCCAAGCAATTGACATAAATATATCTGTTATACTGCCAAGTTGGATACAAGATGACATTCCTGGCCTTGAGGAATGGTATATCCAGTGTAGGCCCCATCACACAATGTTTTCTTGGCTATTGCACAAGAGGTTATATGTTTGTGTGTGTGTGTGTGTGTGTGTGTGTGTGTTTGGTTTTACTATCCTTGTGGGGACCAGAATTCTTCACTAAGATACTAAAACAAGGAACATTCAGAAAAGTGGGGACATTTTGCAGGTTACCACAAGGAAAAGGCTATTTTAGACTTAGAGGTTAGGGTTAGAATTAGGGTTAGGGTTAAGGTTAAGATTAGGGTTAGGGGTTAGGGAAAATAGGATTTTGAATGGGAATTAATGTTAGGTCCCCACAAGGATCGTAAAACAAACGTGTGTGTGTGTGTGTGTGTGTGTGTGTGTGTGTGTGTGTGATTTCACTGATCACTACTTCACTGATAAACACACATGTATTTGTTGTGTGTGAACACTTGTGTTACTACAAATGTTACAAGTCCAAATAGTCAACAAAGAGAATCTGTGAGGTCTATCTTGGACTATAGGTTTTATTTAGATGTTATATGTATAGACAGAGTGAGGTCTATCTTGGACTATAGGTTTTATTTAGATGTTATATGTATAGACAGTGTGAGGTCTATCTTGGACTGTAGGTTTTATTTAGATGTTATATGTATAGACAGTGTGAGGTCTATCTTGGACTATAGGTTTTATTTAGATGTTATATGTATAGACATTGTGAGGTCTATCTTGGACTATAGGTTTTATTTAGATGTTATATGTATAGACATTGTGAGGTCTATCTTGGACTATAGGTTTTATTTAGATGTTATATGTATAGACATTGTGAGGTCTATCTTGGACTATAGGTTTTATTTAGATGTTATATGTATAGACGTTACCTGTATTTCTGTATCCTGTCAGACTGGTGGAAATAGACCCTTATGCAGTATGACTGGTGGAAATAGACCCTTATACAGTATGACTGGTGGAAATAGACCCTTATACAGTATGACTGGTGGAAATAGACCCTTATACAGTATGTGTTCTTATGTTCATAAAACCGTTTACCAGTTATATTGGAATGTCAAAGCACATCTAGTCACATTGTAGAATCATTAAACAGGTCAATCAATACTGGGAATAAATATCTCTTGTACAGAATACAATGGATGGTTTCAGTGGTTTTATAGTTGTCTGAGCCCGAGGCAACCTGTACAAATGTTTCTTGTCTCAGGTAGTCATGAAGCAGCCATGAGAGAGTGCACAAGGTCATTTGAACATTTATTTAGGTTATAGGTCAATGATTGAATGAAACTGAATATCTCTCCCTTTTTTCTCTTGCACATACCATCACTACCACATGTCTCTATTTCACTCTCTCTCTGCAATTACAGCTCACAGGCAGTAACATGAAAAGAAGAAAAGTGAGGGGGAGAGAGAGAGAGAGAGAACACAGAATCACACAGTCAACTACTCATGTGTGTATATGGATTATACATTCTTCATACATGTATTTATTTTATTTTATTTCATTTGACCTTTATTTAACTAGGCAAGTCAGTTAAGAACAAATTCTTATTTACAATGACGGCCTATGCCAAACTCGGACGACGCTAGGCCAATTGTGCGCGCCCTATGGGACTCTCAATCACGGCCGGTTGTGATACATATATGTAAATCAGTTGACACACACATCCCACTGGGCACAAGCTGGTTGAATCAACGTTGTTTCAATGTAATTTGTCAACGTATTGTGATGTGCAATCTATGTGGAAAATACATTGGATTTGAAAAAAGCCATCAACATAAACTGTTGTCTTGAGGGTGAAATTTCAACATCATGGTAACCAATTTTCAAAGACAAAGAATAGGCTCTGCAGCACCTCCTAGTGGAGAATTGCTCTATCAACAGATATCCATTAGTTCTCCCCTCCAGGGATTCTAAACATGCCCTGCTTTGATATTTGTCACTGACTACTACCAATGTGCTGTCCTGAGAATGCTTATTGAGAGAGCTCTTAACTACCCCATAATGACAAAGCAAAAACGGTTTAGACTTTTTTGCAAATGTATTACAAATAAAAAACGGAAATATCACATTTACCCTTTACTCAGTACTTTGTTGAAGCACCTTTGGCAGCGATAAAAGCCTCGAGTCTTCCTGGGTTTGACCCTACAAGCTTGGCACACTTGTATTTGGGAAATTTCTCCCATTCTTCTCTGCAGATCCTTTCAAGCTCTGTCAGGTTGGATGGGGAGCGTCGCTGCACAGATATTTTCCAAACTTATTCCATTTAAGAATGATGGAGGCCACTGTGTTTTTGGGGACCTTCAATGCTGCAGAAATGTGTTGGTACTCTTCCCCAGATCTGTGCCTCGACACAATCCTGTCTCTGAGCTCTACGGACAATTCCTTTGACCTCATGGCTTGGTTTTTTGCTCTGACATGTACTGTCAACTGTGGGACCTTATATAGACAGCTGTGTGCCTTTCCAAATCATGTCCAGTCAATTGAATTTACCACAGGTGGACTCCAATCAAGTTGTAGAAACATCTCAAGGATGATCAATGGAAACAGGAAGCACCTGAGCTCAATTTAGAGTCTCATAGCAAAGGGTCTGAATACTTGTTTAAATAAGGTATTTCTGTTTTTTATTTGTAATACATTCGCTAAAATCTCTAAAAACCTGCTTTAATTTTGTCAATATGGGGTATTGATGATGTCATTATGGGGTATTGATGATGTCATTATGGGGTATTGATTATGTCATTATGGGGTATTGATGATGTCATTATAGGGTATTGTGTGTAGATTTATGAGGATTTTTATTTATTTAATCAATTTTAGAATAAGGCTGTAACAAAATGTGGAGAAAGTCAAGGGGTCTGAGTACTTTCCGAAGGCACTGTAAGGGTTTCAGGCTTTGGTTGATGTCTTAGGTCATCTCCAAGTTAATGACTATTTCTGATTCACGTCTCCATGTCAACCAAAAATCTAAGTTAAAGAATAAGGCTAAATCAAATCAAACTTTATTTAAAGTGCCTTTAAACTTTGATTTGATTTAACTTAGAATTTTGATTGAAATGGAGAATCCAACATTATTTAACTAGTAAACAAACTGGAATTAATGTCAGACTAAGTCAGTGGCACATAATATACATATTCTTAAAATGTTGATATTTGGTTGTGTTGACAACCAAACACAATTCAATATCACTTTTGCAATTCAGTAAATAGCCTTTTAACTTGTCAACAATTTAATAAATAATATGTTGGATTCATGTCACCAAAAAGTTAAATAATAGAATCAGGCCAGTGAAGCAGATGAAACTATTCAAGCATTAGATGCATCTCCTTTAAAGGTTTTTATTTGGTTGTGTTGTAAACCTAGTGATAACACATTGGGAATTCTAAAAACTTGGCTGTCTTTTTGAGTGAGTGAATAAAGGTTGAAATCTTATTGATCAACGTCTCAACCATAAATGACCCACGTATGCACATTGAAATGACGTGGTGTGCCCAGTGGGATGTTATTACACACGTTTATTTGCCAAGTGTCCTAACCAGGCCATCATTGACACCCCCTCCACTCACAAATGTGCTGTTTCCTGTCTGTGTAGACAGGTACACACTTTTCAGCCTTATTGGCACACCCACGTCTCCTCTAGAAGGGGCTGACAGCAGCAAAGGGACAAGTCTCATCCTGCCTCTACACTCCCAAGCAGTCAGAGTCCTGCAACACTACTGTAAAAAAAAACAATCCCACTTCACTCCAGTTTAGAGCAGAGGCAGCACATTGCTGCTAGTAGCAGCCTATTTGTGGGTTGATGTACATTTGAAGGTAGCCTCTAGGAGGCAGCATCAGATTGAAACTGGGCCTTGCTCTCCATAAAAAACCCAAAGGATGTATGTGGCCAATGTTCTTCTTACTGTGTGAGCTGCTTATCTTATCATGATACATCCCAGTAATATCTGATTTAAAAACATTGGACTAGAAAGAGATCACAACATTTAAAAAATAAATATATTATGTGAGTCAGGGCATGCTTGCAGTCCAATGTATAATGTTACTCACTCTGTCAAAGTGTCCTTACAACAAGGTGTCTGCTTGTGATCTGCTTCTCTCTCTCTCTCTTTCTCACACAGGGCCTTTCTTTTATGCATATAAAAGGCCCATTGTTTGTGTGTGTGTGTGCTGACACCTAAAAAAAGAGACTATGTTGATTCAACTAAATATTTAACTAAAGCTGCTTAACTACAGCTGCTTAACTACAATGGTTACTAGTTATTGTCAAATAAAAACATTAAATTCAATACATGGGTGATGTGCAGTGTATTCAGAAAGTATTCAGACCCCTGCCCCTTTTTCACATGTTGTTACTTCACAGCCTTATTCTAAAAATGAAATCTACACACAAAACCCCATAATGACAAAGCGAAAACAGGCTTTTAGAAACGTTAGCAAATGTAGATTTTAGCGAATCTAGTAAAAATAAAAAACAGAAATACCTTATTTACACAAGTATTCAGACCCTTTGCTATGTGACTGGAAATTGAGCTCAGGTGCTTCCTGTTTCCATTGACCATCCATGAGATGTTTCTACAACTTACTGTACTTACTGTATGTAAATAAATATGTTTTTTATTTTTAAAACATTTGCAAACATTTCTAAACACCTGTTTTCGCTTCGTCATTATTGAGCATTGTATTGTATAGTGTGTAGATTGATGAGGGAAAAAAACAATGTAATCAATTTTAGAATAAGGCTGTAATTAAACAACATGTGGGAAAAGGGAAGGGGTCTGAATACTTTCACCTTACATACAATTATTTTTGATTCACAACCCAGCATTGTGTGATTGGATTGCTGATAGATCCTTATAGCACCAAGTTAAAATCTGTTTGCGCAGGTAGAACTTTCTGATTTTAAATTGTTTTATTGTCAATAAAACATATATTTTTAACCAAAATGTCAGAATAAACCTTATCACGATTTGTAACTGGGATATAATGTCAGGGTTAAATAGCCTATAGTGGTATAAAAACATGTCATGTCTTAGAGCTTGGTCTTATATCCCTTCCTCCTCATCCAAACAAAGACACTCCCGCAACAACGTGCGAGCTTTCTATCACGTGTAGAAAAGGTCGAATCAAAACACAGCGCATAAAAAACATTAACGGTAACAGCCAATCAACGATGGAATTCCAGGTAGCAACAACATAAATTAAGTAAAGACGTCCAATCACAGAAAGGCAGGAGGCGTGCCACACTCCACTGTACGATATGTTTACTTCCGTCAATATTTCCTGAGGAAAGCTGCGTTTCTCAATACAATAACGGAATCGCTCTCTCAGTAAGTTTGGATTGATTGTAAATATATAATTAACTAAGAAACACACAAATCCTCTGTCACTATAGTATAGTTTTCCTGTAATCAGTTAGCGAGCTAGCTGTCATTTGCTCTGCTTTTTGTAGCTCAGCTCAGCCAGAGTCTTGACAGATATCCTCAGTATCAATATTTAACAATTACTTTTATCTGTATTGTACATTAGTTACAATGTGTAATCCCTCCTCACAGTGATTGAACGTTAATCGTGGCAATAAAACAATACACACACACAGGTAACTAGCAGCTACACAAACAGCAACTGTCTCCTTGCACACTTCCCGGGTGAAGGATGCCTTTCTTGGGCCAGGACTGGAGGTCGCCAGGGTGGACCTGGATCAAGACCGAGGATGGCTGGAAGAGGATCGAGTTCTATGGAAATGAATTGGGAGACAACAACGGAAAAGACTTGGAAGAGTAAGTGCCCTCATCGCTCTTAATAATTCACCTACAATCCCTGTAGTACTACCAAATGTTGGTATATAAAGTTATATACAGTACAACTCTGCCTGTGTCTTATGAGTTGCTGTATGTATGAGTTGATTTGTAGAACACCTTCCTTCAATGTTTGCCCCATTTTTTTTTTTTAAACTGTGATGTATAATAACAATCATACACATGTCAGTAATATAGCCATGTGATATTAATCTTTTTCATATAAAGTCCTATCATTCACTGACTCTGTTTTGATTGGTTAGTATTATATCTAATAACGTTGGCTATAGATTTTGCTTTTCGGCTACATAGCAGTCAAGTACTATACAATGAATCAACAATGATGGGGCTGCAGGTAGCCTAGTGGTTAGGGTGTTGGGGTGTTGGGCCAGTAACCAAAAGGTTGCTGGATCGAATCCCTGAGCTGACAAGATAAATAGTCTGTTGTTCTGCCCCTGAACAAGGCATTTAACCCACTGTTCCCTGGTAGGCTGTCATTGTAAATAAGAATTTGTTCTTAACTGACTTGCCTAGTTGGCGTGTGTGTGTGTGTGTGTGTGTGTGTGTGTGTGTGTGTGTGTGTGTGTGAGGTCTTTCACTGTGTGCTGTTAAACTGGAATGACATATGTTTGACCCAAGGTATAGAGGGTCATGGACCCAGGATCTCATGACCACAGAACAGAACCTAGTAGAGACTGTGCTCTCTACTATTCTGTCCCCTCAGCTGCTGCTTTTATTTAACGGTGTACTGTTCCTATTTAATGGCTCCGGGGACATGGAATATTATAAGATGAAACACAGCTGAATAATTATGAACAGTACTTTTTTTGTGTGTGTGTGTGTGTGGCTTTATTTATTTATATATTCAACATCTGTTCTATTTGATCTCCTTGCTGAAGGGAATAAGGGATTATTTTGACTAAGAAGTATTTGAAACTTATATTTCATTATTGCATGTCAGTCATTTATTTGCTCATCATTATCGAATCAAAGCTCCAACAGTGCAGTAAAACCTAGCAATAAAAAACAACACACATAATCCAGAAAAAATCCAATCAAAATATGAACATATTAAAAACTGCAGGGATATTCAATCTAAATCACCTCCATCTAGGCCTAGTAGTATTCCACTGTATAATGCAACATATTATTTACCTTGACATATCCCTATGGGTTATATGGCTATTATACTTGGTTTTATTTTTAGTTAAGTTTCCCAGAACGTTTTTCAGTGAGACTGAAATAGAACTAATGAAAATGTATGGTGGATATTGCACTCTGTCGTAGTTGCAGTTCTGGAGTCTTTCCCAGCAGGCTTTGCTCAAGGCTTTGACTCTGGTGATAAGGATCATGGGACTTGACCCTCTCCTTGGCCACCGGTACTTATCCACCATGTTAAATGCACCAGCTGTTACTCTTTTACTGGTAAACTTGACAACGTTCACATTGATGCATACCTTTATGCTCAGGATAAACAAAGAAAGGGAATTGGTGGTAGTAGTAGGTTTTTCTTGTAACAAATGGATCCAGTTAGCATTGAGATCAGTTGGACTGAGAGTAACTGTGTCAGTGACCCTAAGAGGAAGTGTTCATGTTGTCAACTCATGAAACAGGAAACATCAGTAGGAAGTGCTTTTTAGATGAAGAGGCACAGTAAACTCCTGTGAAATACTGTCCAGAGATTAGGGTAAGTCATGGTAGGACGAATTCAGTCTTCCATACCAGGAGAGACCTCAGGACATTCAGGAAGTGACCACATAATTAGCGCCTGTCATCACCAGGGCATCATAGCAACAGACTGAGGTGATTTTAATGTTCGGGTTGTTGAAGCAAGGCTCAGAGTAAAGTGGGTCAGTCACCAAATAAAACCTACCCAACTGGTTAGGATGTGCCATAGGATGAAGGTAAACTGAGAGCAGGAGGTTAGGAAAGATCTGAAGATGTGTGGGTGAAGGTCAGAGTCACGTTTAGGCTGGGTGTTTTTAAACAGACGTTAAACAAACTTTCATGCTAGGTTTAATGCTTCTTATTGTAGCTTACAAAGACCCCAACTGATGTATAAAACAGTCTTAATTTGGTCACAATGTTTTGATTTGACATGATTCATTTTGTGTATAGTTCCCTAGAAACAAGAGGAGGCTCAACTCACCCTTTGGCACGACTTGCCCCACTCTACCCTATATTGATTGACTGACTGTTTGGTTAGTTGATTTCTTGATGTCATAGTATAGTATATTTATTAGGTTAATTGACCTGAAAGGTTTGAAAGGTCACAGGGGAGAAAGGTTTGAAAGGTCACAGGGGAGAAAGGTTTGAAAGGTCACAGGGGAGAAAGGTTTGAAAGGTCACAGGGGAGAAAGGTTTGAAAGGTCACAGGGGAGAAAGGTTTGAAAGGTCACAGGGGAGAAAGGTTTGAAAGGTCACAGGGGAGAAAGGTCACAGGGGAGAAAGGTTTGAAAGGTCACAGGGGAGAAAGGTTTGAAAGGTCACAGGGGAGAAAGGTCACAGGGGATTGACTCTGCTAGTCCCCTCCTTGTTCTATTGTAAACAAGTGCACTGATGAAGGAACACAGCACTTGTCCTCCCTCTCTTTTCCACCTAGGAGAAATATGGCCGCCTCCCAATGTTTTTATGCCCTCCTTCCTCTCCCATCCCTCGATCTCCTAATCTCACATCTGTTCTGACATGTGGTTCAATTTAACATTCACTAGGAAAGCTATTTCTGTTGAATAAAGTTGCCAGGAATTTTCCTACCCTCCTCTCTGTCAGGTTTTGTAGCTGATTCATACTTATGGAATGTTATAGTTGGGTACATGGGGTTGACCCTGCATTGTATTACCATATACAGAGATGTAGAACGATGTAGGGTGGCCTTGTGTTCATCAAATCAGCATGGTGTTTTATGTAGCCAGCTTCCTCACAGCTCATGATGTTCTAGCAGTGGCTCCCAACAAGTTATTTTAATCTGTCTCTTTCACTTGTCTCTCAGCAGGAGGGCTGGGTTGGCTTGTTATCGGCAGATAACATGTTCTGTTGTGACCTTTTAGGCAAGGGGTTTTCCCGTTCAGAGCTAGCTCTGTCTAATGCCCCCATGTGGTGCTCCAGTCTAGACAAACAAACAAAACAGATTTGGAAAAATTCTAATCTTATATTTAAATCTTATTGTTATGATTTGCTACACGTTTTGTGGCGATGCAGTAGCTATTTATCTCCGATGGTTATAATAGTTTAGGCTATTAGTCGCTGAGTAGTGAGTATCTTTTTATGGTGCCATCAAATCTAAAGTTATCCATTCAGTACCTCACAATAAAGAGAAACAAACGAATACATCACACAACAACCAATGTCATCATTTCCTCTCAGTGGCATCCTGACTCTCACAATGACATCATACAGCATATAACCCACTGTAGCCATTGACTGCTAAACAAACACTCCCACAGACAGACGGACTTCATTATGACTGCTACTGTACGGATCCAAGTCCAACACAGTAGTTCAGCTTCTCTCAGCCATTTAGCTGATGCCATGTAAAAGGTGACCATTACTGTCAAAGACTCACATTGACTGTACAGAGGATATTTTGACTGTACAGAGTATATTTTGAGTAGTTGCTCTGTTCCTCCCTGTCTGAGGGTTTTGTTTTTTCCTTCTTCTCTGTCCAGACATGCTGCAGTGAGAGTCCTCTGTAAAAAGTGAGGCTATTGCATTCCTCTCATCTTAATTCCCTGTTACTGATTGGTGCATGTTCGTGCATGCATTAAGCAGTGGGCTCGATGCATAAAACAGCCTGAATTAGCCTACAGCCTAGATAAGCTGCGTGTGTTACAGGCAAACAAAAAAAAAAAAAGTTTGTCCACACCAATGCAGTGTTTAATCTCCAGCCCCCTACCTGTGGTCAGTCTGTGTGGATCTGAGACAAGCTGCATGGAGACAGTCACGTGAACAGGCTGAACACATGAATTACTCATGCATGGAGAACATCAGTGGGACCACTCACTTTGATCTAGCAGCCAGTCGTCATTAAACCTGCTGACTGTCTGTGTAGAGAGAGAACACTACACCCGTAGAGATCAGAGCAGGGGAATGGTCAATGATGTTCCAGATAACAGGAGGAACAGCATGGACTAAGGGTTATTTTTTTTTATTGTTTTATTCCACCTTTATTTAACCAGGTAGGTTTTATTTCACCGTTATTTAACCAGGTAGGTTTTATTTCACCTTTATTTAACCAGGTAGGTTTTATTCCACCTTTATTTAACCAGGTAGGTTTTATTCCACCTTTATTTAACCAGGTAGGTTTTATTTCACCTTTATTTAACCAGGTAGGTTTTATTCCACCTTTATTTAACCAGGTAGGTTTTATTCCACCTTTATTTAACCAGGTAGGTTTTATTTCACCTTTATTTAACCAGGTAGGTTTTATTCCACCTTTATTTAACCAGGTAGGTTTTATTCCACCTTTATTTAACCAGGTAGGTTTTATTTCACCTTTATTTAACCAGGTAGGTTTTATTTCACCTTTATTTAACCAGGTAGGTTTTATTCCACCTTTATTTAACCAGGTAGGTTTTATTCCACCTTTATTTAACCAGGTAGGTTTTATTCCACCTTTATTTAACCAGGTAGGTCAGTTGAGAACTAGTTCTCATTTACAACTGCGACCTGGTCAAGACAAAGCAAAGCAGTGCGACAAAAAACAACACAGAGTTACACATGAGAATAAAACGAACGTACAGTCAATAACACAATAGAAAATCTATATACCCCCAAAGGGTTAAAGGGGGTATATATAGTGTATATATACACCCAAATTACTATAAACTCATTTTATGGATAACCTGTATTGAGTATTTGATCTGGGAAATCGTTTTTAAGGTCTTTTAAAATGTATTTCAAAAACCTGACTGACTGACATAGCCAACACATTTCACTGTGTTGTTATAGACATGCTGTTGAACTGTGGATGAAAGCCTGTTGCCAAATATTTTACCTGTAATAAACTCCAGTGAAAGTAATGAAAGCCCTGCTGATACAAAGAGGGCAAACCAATCTCTGTCAGGGGCAAGAACAGAAGGGTTATTTATTTAACCTATTTATTTTCAGTTCATTCTTTGGCCTTCGTGGCGGTGCATGACGATTATCTGGAGCATATGGAAGTGCAATTATAATTTGTGGTTTTTTTATTGGAGCCCTCAAAGAGATTCTTGCCTCGAGTCATACTTTCACAAACATGTTTGAAGATGTAACCTGAAACTTGTCAGAGTACTGAAACGTCCCCTAAGAGTAGCCTCAAAATAGTTATCACCATGAACCAAGACATGCTCTGCAACTCCACCCTAAACTGTTGAACAGGACTGTAGGAAGTTGATAGTTGCTGTATAATCTGAGTTCTGAGATTATCTGCCTGTGATAGGAAGTTTATTTGCTGCTAGATATCTTATGCTTTTCTCACTGATACAATGACAGTGATGCAACCTCATGGATACAAGCTGCTATCTGTGACCTATTGGCATACAGCCATATACACTCACCCTGGCATCAATACCAGTCAGAGATTTCCGGAAGTTTGTTTGTCCCAAAGTGGTTTCCTAGATAAAGAGATTAGCAGATCTCGTCCAGCAGTCATCTGGGCATGCCCAGGCTATGGACAGTCACTTAGTTCCATAAATACACTAATGCCCACCATTCTAATAATACAAATTGCTATTGACTCACTAATTTCACGTCTTTCTGAAACAGGCTCTGCGATGAGAACCTGTTTACTGGAAATGTGTGTGAGGTAGCCGCCAAGAAGAGTAAAAAAGACTTCTACAACAACAACACCAGATCACAGTGTGAGTAGCACTGACTGCAGCCATCTTATTCAGATCACAGTGTGAGTAGCACTGACTGCAGCCATCTTATTCAGATCACAGTGTGAGTAGCACTGACTGCAGCCATCTTATTCAGATCACAGTGTGAGTAGCACTGACTGCAGCCATCTTATTCCCATTAAAGGAATGCTAGCCAGCAAGCATGAGGTTTGGCAACCGTGATTTAACAAAACAGTTATGATAAAAAGCCAAGTAAATCTCTCTTTTCACAGTTGTTTACCAGGAGAAGTGGATCTATGTTCAGAAGGAGAGCACGAGAGAGGTGAGGAGAGTTTAGGCCAACTGTGCGACACAAGACCTGGAATGTGGATACACTGTTTATGCCATGTTTAATGGACAGTAAATAAAACAGAGAATGAACACTAGATTTTGTTTACTACCCATTCCACTCTTTACCATACACGGTATGTGTTTTGGTAATTAAGTGTGTGTGTTATTATCTTACAGAGACATGGATACTGCACGCTAGGGGAAGCTTTCAACCGCCTAGATTTTTCCAGTGCCACTCAGGACATCCAGAGATTTACCTATGTGGCAAAAGTAAGATGCTGGCTAATCATCTGAATTATTATTATTATTAATGATTTAGCTTGATCACTGAAACTGTGTGTATCAATTCTACTGGTTATGTGTTGATACTAGTCCTTGGTTTGTGTCCTGTCCTCATCTCACTCTTCCTCCTCTCTTGTTCTCTCTCTCTCTCTCACCCTGTCATTCTGTGTGTGTCTCTCTCTCTCTCTTTCCCTCCGTGCAGCTCCTCCAGCTCATAGCCAGGTCTCAGCTGCCGTCCCTCAGTGGAGCAGCTCAGAAAAACTACTTCAACGTGCTGGAGAAGATCGTACGAAAGGGTGAGAGAGACAGAGAGGGATATGTCCTCATCATGCTGTACCTCCCTGGTCTGTACTCAATGGCCTGTCAGAATAACACAATGTAACCACAGCACATTGCCTAATGGCACAGCCCCTGGTTTTAACCCTGAGCCGTACTTAGTGATGGCACTGTTCCCTGGTTGGAGAAGTGAAATGCAGCCTCACGCTTTCTCTGAGAACAACACTTCTCTCTCTCCTCATTTCAATGCCCTCAAACTGACAGTCTAATACTGGGTTTCTTGTTACCGTTTGGTCTCGTCAGTGTGGCAGTAGAAGCGGTCACACTGCTGCTGTGTCAAAGTGATTGCCCTGCCACTAAACCACACAGCTGTAGTGCCCCATCATTACTGAGCTGCTGTTGCCGGGCGGATCAAAGGAGCCATCAGATTTAAGCTTTAGTTCGTACAACCACACCCCTCAGGAAGGAAAACATGAATTAGCTGCAGTATGTAAAGACTTATTTTGCTTAGGCTTCATGCATGCCTTGAGAGTACAGTACGCTCTTCAGATGGTGGCTTGCTTTGGGAGTCATGGTAAAATGCTTAGACTTTTAAGAAATATTGTTCTTTTTTTATATATATAAAAACAAAAAGCATAACATTTCCTGGTATGAATGGCCGTTAATGTTGACATAGTTATAGGGTGTTCTGGTATGAATTACTGTTAATGTTGACATAGTTATAGGGTGTTCTGGTATGAATTACTGTTAATGTTGACATAGTTATAGGGTGTTCTGGTATGAATTACCGTTAATGTTGACATAGTTATAGGGTGTTCTGGTATGGATGACCGTTAATGTTGACATAGTTATAGGGTGTTCTGGTATGAATTACCGTTAATGTTGACATAGTTATAGAGTGTTCTGGTATGAATTACCGTTAATGTTGACATAGTTATAGGGTGTTCTGGTATGGATGACCGTTAATGTTGACATAGTTATAGGGTGTTCTGGTATGAATTACCGTTAATGTTGACATAGTTATAGGGTGTTCTGGTATGAATTACCGTTAATGTTGACATAGTTATAGGGTGTTCTGGTATGGATGACCGTTAATGTTGACATAGTTATAGGGTGTTCTGGTATGAATTACCGTTAATGTTGACATAGTTATAGAGTGTTTTTTGAATACGTTTGGCATTGTTGTTTTTTTACACTGTTTTAACCTCTTTGATCTTTCTTTGTGTCCAGTTCTGGAGGACCACCATAACCCTCGCCTTGTCAAGGAGCTGCTGCAGGACCTGAGCTCCACCCTGTGCATCTTGACCCGGGGCATGGGCAAGTCTGTCCTGGTGGGCAACATCAACATCTGGGTCTGTAGGCTGGAGACCATCCTCAACTGGCAGCAGCAGCTTAACAACTTGCAGATACCCAAGGTAGAGTGTGTGTATGTGTCCTAAAAGCCCTCACACCTAATAGTTCGGCCATGGCTCTATAATGGGAGGCTACTGCTGACCTGGGTACAGTTGTCATGACGACAGACAGTGTTCAGTCATCGGGTTCTCTCAGTGTTGTGTAGTGGAATGCTGCAGCCACAGCCAGCCCGGCCTAACCTTGACAGGACACAGAGGTTATCTAGGTCTCAGTCTGGTTCTGCTCTAGCCAACTCTTATGCTGATAAATCAGACTGGCTAGGCTTCAGAGATGGACTGGTTCATGGTCTCATTATCAAGGTTGTCAAGGTATGTTTTCTTGGTAAAAAGTTGTGTACATAGACATGTGTGCCGTCGGTATAGTTTCAGGAGTCAAGAGACCTCTTGCATGGATGGAAATTGACCTGATAGTTCTGTGACAGTCTTTCCATAGTTTCAACATATGTCTATTTCTCCCCCCAGCAATTGTCCAATGGGATGACACTGCGTGACCTGCCACTAGACATGCAGAACAACATCCTGTACAAGTTCTCTGACGCCTGTGACATCATCAACCTGGGACAGGCCACGCCCACACTGCACGTGCTCAGTGAGGACCAGCACCTGTGGAAGAAGCTGTGCCAGTTTCACTTTGCAGAGAAAGAGGTAAAAGTCACTGGGTATCTAAACATGGCATCCAATGTAATCAGTGTCACAAACTGCTTAGATAGTGTCATGTTCAGTGAGAAGTGCACAATGACCACCAGGGGGCAGTGTTGCCACATTTAATGTAAAGGAGGCGTTCATAAGGTCTTTGGAGTTGAACATGAAATGGGGCTCATTTAGAAAAGAACACAGGAATTTCCATTCAGAGTTCCCTTAACGTCTCTTTCTTTCCTTTCCCCCGGTGTTGAACGTGCTTTCTCTTCATGTTGTAGTTCTGCAGGCATCTGATTCTGTCAGAGAGGGGACATGTTGACTGGAAGCTCATCTACTTCACCCTACAGAAATACTACCCCAAGAGAGAGCAGTATGGGGACACACTGCACTTCTGCAGACACTGTAGCATCCTCTTCTGGAAGGTAAGAAGAAGAAGAAGACACACTAGACAATATTGCGGCTTCTCAAATGGCACCCTGTTCCCTACAAAGTGCACTACTTCTGACCAGGGCCCATAGGATGCAGTGTCAGACGCCTTTTATGACTTCCATAATACATAGGCCTATGTATTATTATTGATATTAATAATAGATGTATTTAAGCACAATGTGCTTTGCAAGAAAGAAAAGTCAACTAAAAGTAGTGAGGTTTTGAGTCAGTCCCAGCCAGGAGAAATCTTTGGATGTGTATGTGATGTCATGGTGACCTTTTGGCTTTGATTATTGAGTTTGGGGTCAACTCAGAACTGGGATTTACATATTAATAGACGGTAACGCTAACGCATTTGTGTCTATTCACGAATGTAACTGCTGTTGGAGGGAAATGCCCCGACGCTGCCTCGACTGTGTTAATGTGATACTGTTTTGAAAACATTCATATCAGCAAGAAATTATTTTTGAAATACAAAAGATGCACTTACTGTATGCAGTTTTAGCACAGTTTCACTTTCATAAAGACACTTCCTCTGCAATGGAAATGTGGGAGGAAGTCGTACGTCGGCTGGAGGCTGTTATTGTGCTTAAACTGAGTACAGTAAGTGTTTCTATTGTATTTGAAAGATTCTTTCTTGCTGATATGAAAGTAAAGTCCAAACTGTATTGAAAGGATTATTAATGTGTCTGGGTCTTTTTTATAAACATGCATGCAGTTCCATGTGTACTTAGAGGAAAAGTGAATATATGCAAATGGCCCCATAACTCCACCTATACAACATTACAGGCCTAGGACTATACATCCAGCAGGGTTCATACAGACAACAATAGGACTATACATCCAGCAGGGTTCATACAGACAACAATAGGACTATACATCCAGCAGGGTTCATACAGACAACAATAGGACTATACATCCAGCAGGGTTCATACAGACAACAATAGGACTATACATCCAGCAGGGTTCATACAGACAACAATAGGACTATACATCCAGCAGGGTTCATACAGACAACAATAGGACTATACATCCAGCAGGGTTCATACAGACAACAATAGGACTATACATCCAGCAGGGTTCATACAGACAACAATAGGACTATACATCCAGCAGGGTTCATACAGACAACAATAGGACTATACATCCAGCAGGGTTCATACAGACAACAATAGGACTATACATCCAGCAGGGTTCATACAGACAACAATAGGACTATACATCCTTTGAGCAGGGTTCATACAGACAACAATAGGACTATACATCCTTTGAGCAGGGTTCATACAGACACAACAATAGGACTATACATCCTTTGAGCAGGGTTCATACAGACAACAATAGGACTATACATCCTTTGAGCAGGGTTCATACAGACAACAATAGGACTATACATCCTTTGAGCAGGGTTCATACAGACAACAATAGGACTATACATCCTTTGAGCAGGGTTCATACAGACATTGGCAAGTCAAATTCCAGGACTTTTTCAAGCACATAATTGTACTTTTCAAGGACCTCAATGTTATACGGTTCGATAGTGTGTGTGTATAACTGTACATGTAGGGCCTAATATAGAACCCATTACTACTTTAAGAATAAGTATTTATTTGAGTTTTTGGGCCTTGACAGTACATTTGATATTCAAATTATTTGGAGAAAAAATAGAGAAAAATTTGGACATTGCCTGACTAAACAGATTGGATGCATGCATGGCGATTTGTATGTGACCGATTCAGGCACACATAATAAAGTCATGAATAGCGGTAGCATTCATCTCACCATCACTGTTTTTATAATGAGAAAGTGACCAAAAAACAGTTCTCTTTTACATTTTAGTAAATGCTCTTATCCAGAGTGGGTTAAGTACCTTGCTCAAGGGCACATCGGCAGATATCTCACGGCTTTGGGATTCGAACCAGCAACCTTTTGGTTACTGGTCCAACGCTCTTAACCGCTAGGCAGACCTGCAACTCTCATTTATTTTATTTGTTCTTCTTCTATGGAAAGCCAAGTTGAAGCCTACATTAGATGTCCTGGTAATAGTAAGATGATGTAGGCTTCACTACTGTAAGTGGCTCTGGATGAAACCTCTGCTAAATGACTCTAATGTCAATAATAACCACGTTGTTTTACCGCAACACCCAACGGATCAAAAATGAAATCATGGGTGGTTATAAGGGGAGCAGGCAAACTTAGAAATTGGCTACAATAACTTTTCAAGGTAGGCCTATTCCAGTACTCTGAGCGCCATGTTCAAGTAGGCTCCTTCCAACCCCTTGTATTGTTTAAAATTGCAGGTCTAACATGGAAAGCAAAATGTATTTGACATGTTATATACATTATTTTGAATAAGCCCTCTAGGTTATGACTTTCGTTGTCATTATATCCAGAATAATGAATAGGAATAGTGCTGGGTATTGCAGTAGATTTGGTGTCCAAGCCGAGGCATGAAAACATTGCCTTCTCTGTTAGATCTACAACCGATGATCAACATCAATTCACTAGAGATCCAACTTGGATCCAGGCACAACTGTATTCTTTTTATTACATTTTTTATTTAACTAGGCAAGTCAGTTATTTACAATGACGGCCTACCTACAGGGTCAGCCATAGTAGTACGGTGCCCCTGGAGCAAATTAGGGCTAGTGCCTTGCTCAAGGACACACCGACAGCTTTTTGTTTGTTACTTATTTTCAAAAGCTGTGCACAGATTTGTTTACATCCCTGTTAGTGAGCATTTCTCCTTTGCCAAGATAATCCATCCACCTGAAAGGTGCGGCATATCAAGAAGCTGATTTTAAACAGCATGTCCATTACACAGGTGCACCTTGTGCTGGGGACAATAAAAGGCCACTCTAAAATGTTTTGTCACACAACACAATGCCACAGATGTCTTAAGTTTTGAGGGAACCTGCAATTGGCATGCTGACTGCAGGAATGTCCACCAGAGCTGTTGCCAGGGAATTGAATGTTAATTTCTCTACCATAAGCCGCCTCCAACGTTGTTTTAGAGAATTTGACAGTACGTCCAACTGGCCTCACCACGTCAGCCCAGGATCTCCATATCCGGCTTCTTCACCTGCGGGATCGTCTGAGGGGGAGGGTGGGGGTGCTGAGGAATATTTCTGTCTGTAATAAAGCCCTTTTTGTGGGGGAAAACTCATTCTGATTGGCTGGGCCTGGCTCCCAAGCCCACCCATGGCTGCGCACCTGCCCATTCATGTGAAATCCATAGATTAGGGCCTAATGATTTCCTTTATATGAACTGTAAATAATACAATCGTTGAAATTGTTGCATTTTATTTTTGTTAAGTATATTTTGTTCTTTCAGTAGTAAATTGAGCTTTTTCTTTCCCTCTAGTGGTTCAACTCTACCATTTAAATCGTGATGTAGCGGCACCTTGAGAAAGTTGGTGTCACAGTCCACTAAGACATCTGGCTCATAGTTTAATGGTTAGGAGATATCTTTATTATTTACAATATTCATTCCATACCCACACACTTCTAATTCTGAAAAGTGAAAGCATACCTGTGAGAGGGGTCGCCCTGGTAGCAGTTTTTTACCATCGGGAGAAATAGCTACTGCGTCAATACTGCAATGTGGGTTGGATTGAATTGAGCCCCTAATCTTCATTTTCAAGGTGATGATTGCACTTTTCTTCCCAAAACAATACCGCAATAAATGTGAGTCCACATTTCAAATATTGTTTTAACGTCCCATGGGGGATTTTATTTGAACTCTGTGCCTTACCACTGTGAGCTGTCCAGAGGCATAGTTATTTGCAATGCACATAATTTTCTTATCAGAGCGTGCCAGTGGACCGGTAAGTATGCTTTAGTGAGATGTTGGGATCAGGCACAGCTACGTTTACATATCCACCCAGAACCTGAATTCATTTTAAATGCTGAAATTGGGTTTGAGTTACCCTTCAGTTGAGCCCAGAACAGGAATAGTTTAAGTTCTACACAATAAATGGACTATTCCCTGGGGATCTACAGGTTTAGCATGTTGGTTGGGCTTTAGTTGGCTAATGCTAATGACTGTGCTAATTCAGAACATAAGGAGGAAACTGTGAAACCAGAAATTATTCACATAGGGCTCAAAGATCAATGAATGAACCGAGTTATACCCGCATTGACAGATTTGACCTATTTCTATAAGAAACCGACCACCCATTGCATGGGTTATAGCAAGGTTATTGTTCATTATTAGTCAGGAGCACTTATGGTGATCCTGAATAGAAGGACTGGCCACACCATTGCTATTAAGACTCATGTGTGTACAGACTGTGCAGCACCATGTGCAGCACCATGCCAGCTCCTGTCACCACTAACTAGTGGTGTGATGCTGCACCAGACTCTAAACAACCTCAGTATTGTTCTGGGCTCCTCCTGCAAGTACTGTAACTGCCTTCTCTTTCCCCTCTCTCCTCTGACATCGTAAACTGACTCCTCTTTCCTCTGTGCCAAGGCTTTGTTAGAACCAGACAGCCTCCCATCCTTCTGTTTCTAACCTTTTGACCTTTCTGCATCCCTCTCCATCCCTTTCTTGTTCCTTCCATCCTTCCTGCCTCTCTTCCTGACTCCCCCTGACCCTGACCCCTAAAGGACCGCCACCCGGCCTTATTATTCAAGGTACTTTCCTTCCCATCATGTCTGTCTTTCTGGCCGCCATTTTGTTTTCTGTTGTCCTGGTGATAAATCATGTTTTAGACTCGTCTTCTGGTTTGTTATGCATTTTTGCTTTGAAAATGTTGAATGTATTTTAGTCACTGTTGTACTGTCTGGTATGAATGTGTGATGCTACAGTATAGTAACAATGTCTCTCCTTCCTGTCTCCTAGGACTCTGGACATCCTTGTACAGCCAACAATCCAGACAACTACCTCATGCCTGTTTCCCCTCAGCACTTCATAGACCTCTTCAAATTCTAGACCTCCTTTTGATACTCAAGACTAGGAGAGAGGTGACCTTTACCTCCTCCTCTCCATGTGTAGTGTTTTTTTGTGGTTTTTATATATGTGTATATATTCTTTCACCCTTGAAAAAACAAAGGGCTCAGAGGAAGAAGAAGTGTTTTGTTTTATATTTTTCTGCACATTTTTGACTCTGACTGAAAACAACAATATGAGAGAGGAAAATAAGAGATGATATTAAGGATAAAAGGTGTCTGAGGCATTAAAGAGAACTGCAGTGCTCATTATTGACACCCTGTTGGGAAATAACTGATTATTAGATGTGATGGCTTGGTGGCCATTTTAGGCCAGTTTGCCTACTGTTTATTTTTGTTTGTTTCCTTGGTAACAGAATGCATGTCCAGTGTAGTTGTAGGTCTCTGTTTACATACAGTACATGTCCTTCTGTGTTTTTTTGCCGTGCTGTGCATATTTGAGGCGTCAACACTAAAAATAGATGTACAGTCGGAAGTTTACATACACCTTAGCCAAATACATTTAAACTCAGTTTTTCACAATTCCTGACATTTAATCCTAGTAATAATTCCCTGTCTTAGGTCAGTTAGGATCACCACTTTATTTTAAGAATGTGAAATGTCAGAATAATAGTAGAGAGAATTATTTATTTCAGCTTTTATTTCTTTCATCACATTCCCAGTGGGTCAGAAGTTTACATACTCAATTAGTATTTGGTAGCATTGCCTTTAAATTGTTTAACTTGGGTCAAATGTTTCAGGTAGCCTTCCACAAGCTTCCCACAATAAGTTGGGTGAATTTTGGCCCATTCCTCCTGACAGAACTGGTGTAACTGAGTCAGGTTTGTAGGCCTCCTTGCTCGCACACGCTTTTTCAGGTCTGCCCATCATTTTCTATAGGATTGAGGTCAGGGCTTTGTGATGGCCACTCCAATACCTTGACTTTGTTGTCCTTAAGCCATTTTGCCACAACTTTGGAAGTATGCTTGGGGTTATTGTTCATTTGGAAGACCCATTTGTGACCAAGCTTTAACTTCCTGACTGATGTCTTGAGATGTTGCTTCAATATATGCACATAATTTTCCTTCCTCATGATGTCATCTATTTTGTGAAGTGCTTGCAAGCCTCCCACCTGTTTCCTCAAGAATCTTCACAAGAGTCCTTTGCTGTTGTTCTGGGATTGATTTGCACTTTTCACACCAAAGTACGTTAATCTCTAGGAGACAGAACGCGTCTCCTTCCTGAGCGGTATGACGTCTGCGTGGTTCCATGGTGTTTATACTTGCATACTATTGTTTGTACAGATGAACGTGGTACCTTCAGGCGTTTGGAAATTGCTCCCAAGGATGAACCAGAATTTTTTTCTGAGGTCTTGGCTGATTTCTTTTGATTTTTCCCATGATGTCAAGCAAAGAGGGACAGAGTTTGAAGGTAGGCCTTGAAATACATCCACAGGTACACCTCCAATTGACTTAAATGATTGCCTATCAGAAGCTTCTAAAGACATGACATAATTTTCTGGAATTTTCCAAGCTGTTTAAAGGCACAGTCAACTTAGTGTATGTAAACTTCTGACCCACTGGAATTGTGATGTAGTGAATTATAAGTGAAATAATCTGTGTGTAAACAATTGTTGGAAGAATTACTTGTGTCATGCACAAAGTAGATGTCCTAACCAACTTGCCAAAAAAAGTTTGTTAACATGAAATCTGTGGAGTGGTTGAAAAATGAGTTTTAATGACTTCAACGTAAGTGTATGTAAACTTCCGACTTCAACTGTAATGTTTACAGCTGTAAAAATGACTTTTTACGATACATCTTTCAGAAGAACTGTCAAGTGGACAGTAATTGAAATGTAAAGACTATTTATGGGAGTTTTTTGGACCCATTTCTTTAGATTTTGTCATATTGCCTTTCAACTGATATGTAACTTATAGTTGGCTACTCGTTGGTATTATCATGAATCTCCTGGGACAGAAGATGACAATCTAATTAAAAATAATTAAGAAGGTGTTCATGGCTGTGGTTGCTATGGGAATCATCTGCCCTTTTTCCTTTTAAGGTATACAATAATATGACATATACCCTTAACATCCAGGCAGATCACTGCAGCACAGGAGACTGAACATGAACCCTCCGTCTGAGGTTAAGGCCATTCATAGAGCATTCATAACAGGAGTCATAAACAGTCATGACAGCCAATGTAAGCTAGTTGGCTAGCAAGCGGCTAGGCTCTATGAAGGAGAGTGTTCCTGCATGTTCCTCCACATTGTAAACTATACTGTTGAAGTCTGGCACAGTAAATCTGACCGGGCATTTACCTAGGAGTGAGCACAACGACACCGTGTTGAAATAAGCAGAGCCAGACAATCCAGGCAGGGCAGCTTTATTCTTGTGAACAAATGTGACCCTTCCTTTTAGTAAATACAGAAGTTCTAACGGCCATGGTTGTCAAGGAACCCGTATCTATGCACAAACTTGGCTGTGGAAGAAGAGACTTGAGTAGATTTGAAAATAAAGACAAAAGGCACAGATTTAATTGAAAGGATTGTCCAAGTCAGGCACATACAACAGCAGATCTCATGTTAACAATGTCTGTAGAATTAGTTTCTGTCCCAGTCCTAAAAGCACCTCAGCTGCTGGCAAAGTTGTTGGAAAACTGGGATACAGGCTAGATGGTATAGAGCTACGGTAAAAAAAAAGTTGTTCTAGTCACGCTGGGATCATTTTAGCATTTTAGTTGACGCTAAGCTTTATCCTAACCTTAACCTAATTCTTCTAACCTGCTACAACCTTTTTATTCTGTCCGTAGCTGAAAACCATTGTCAAAACCAGGGAGGGGTGCAGCAGTGATGCTGGGATTGCCCATCACATCATTTGATCCTCATGGTGAGCTTGGTCTAGTAGTAGTCTATGGTGAGCTCGGTCTAGTAGTAGTCTATGGTGAGCTCGGTCTAGTAGTAGTCTATGGTGAGCTCGGTCTAGTAGTAGTCTATGGTGAGCTCGGGTCTAGTAGTAGTCTATGGTGAGCTCGGTCTAGTAGTAGTCTATGGTGAGCTCGGTCTAGTAGTAGTCTATGGTGAGCTCGGTCTAGTAGTAGTCTATTCCAATATGGTGAGCAGAGAATCATGCCACAACACATACTGTATGGAAAGGCACATCATGACTTTTTGTCTAATCAGGGACAGCACACAGACTGCATGCAGAAAATAGAGCTCAGTCCTCTTATTGCATAGAAAATGTTTCATATCATCATTAGTTTTGACTGTACAGTATTCATGACACTCCAGTGGTCTGCCATTTGCTGGGTTTGTAACAAGAACATTTGGCTCATATCATTCATTATCAAGACTCCAGATTCAGCAGCCTATATTCGCTCACACACATACGCACTTATGGTTCAGAGCCTGGAAGGCTTATTCAACGTTATTGGACAAAGCATTTGAAGCCGTTTAGCCATGCTTATTATGAGCTCTGACACATTCCTCTCCAAGTAGACATTTACTGCAGGGCTGAAAACCTCTCTTTAAATAAGGCCTACAGTAGCATAGCTGGTCTTGTTCTCAAACTACTGTCTTGCATAAAACATTGTTACAATACAAAGTATCTCTTTTAGAAATCATTCTCTTGGCTTGATAATATAAAATGTTCAAAGACCAGTGGATAGCACAGTTTAAAGGTAATGTAAGGCTTTTATGTGTTTTTGTTATTGTTGACACAAAGTCACCAATAATAGATTTGAGTGACCTTGTCTGCTTTGTATGTTAATCTGCTATGTTGCTGAGTGAACAGTCATAGGGATATATGGACTGTGTTCATCTCTGCTGTACAGAAAAGTCTGGACTGCACTCAGAATGTCAAATGAAGGAATACAAAATCAGTTCTTTAAGCAGCACAGAGACTTTCCCTCCTCTTGATTTGAGGAAAGAAGTGGGGAGGAGGGATTGCTGGAAGGTAAGGGGTACAGCTTTTATTTAAACCCCTCCCATGTCTCCGACACACTCCCTCGGCTCCGCCTTCTGATTCCGGCCAGCTTGCCTTTGGCGCGGGCCGTCCACCTGACGGCTGTGGATTCCTGCGATTCTGACAGGTTGGTGTAGTGCGACGAGTCTTCCTCAAAACCCAGACCTGCCCAGGAGGGCAGCCCCAGGGCCTGGGGGAAGGACACAGGCGAGTCCCTGGTCCCACTCTGAGCCTCCATTGCCTCCTCGGTGGGTGTCTCGTTTGGGTCAGCCAACTGCGGCGGCTCCCAGCCCTCCATCTTGTCAAGTTTCCTTGTGGGCGTGATCTGCCTCATCGTCATAGTGACGCTGTCCCAGAAGCAGTGGCCCTTCTCTGGGATTGGCTTGTTCTTCTCCTTCCCTTCCTCCTTGTTCTTCTTGTTGGACCTTCATCAAAGACAGAGTGGGGAGGATGAAGAGGACTAGGAGTACAAAAGCAATAAGAACATCCTCAAATACATGTATCATTGTTCCTTGAAGCCTGATGTAGTTGTGTACATGTACACATTGGTACTCCCCTGCCCACATCCTAAATACACTATTAGAAAAAAAAGGTGCTATCTAGAACCTAAAAGGGTTCTTTGGCTGTCCCCATAGGAGAACCCTTTGAATAATCCTTTACACGAAAAAGGGTTCTCCCTGGAACCAAAATATGTTCTAACTGGAAATAAAAAGGGTTCTCCTATTGGGACAGCCGAAGAACCCTTTTGGAACCCTTGTGTAGAACATGCAGGATACTAGGACATGAGGGTGTGAGATGGTAAAGTAGGAGTGTTTTTACCCAGTAGACAGCGGGGCATCGTAAGCCCCACAGCTACTCCTTTATTAACTTCCCCTTCCCCTACTGCGTCTGTAGGACATTAAAGTAGCAGTGTGGTGCGTTCCCCATTGAGAGGGGCATTGTGTAGGGATCCCAGAGGTACTGTACTTCTGCCACTGAATAATGATTTACATTCCACTACCCTGGGGAGACAGGATGTTGACGTGAGCCAGTGAACGCAGCCCTGTCTAGTATCTAACATGACAAGCTGTATAGCATCGTTGTACAGCAGTGCTTGACCTCAACCCTGTGTCATCCTCCCATGAACACTGCCTAGTGCCTACCTATAGTGGCAGTCTGCCATTCTACCATGAATGTCTGTCTGTCTGTCTGTCTGTCTGTCTGTCTGTCTGTCTGTCTGTCTGTCTGTCTGTCTGTCTCTGTCTGTCTGTCTGTCTGTCTGTCTGTGCCCTGTCTGTCTGTCTGTCTGTCTGTCTGTCTGTCTGTCTGTCTGTGCCCTGTCTGTCTGTCTGTCTCTCTGTGCCCTGTCTGTCTGTCTGTCTCTCTGTGCCCTGTCTGTCTGTCTGTCTCTCTGTGCCCTGTCTGTCTGTCTGTCTGTCTCTCTG
>CM042412.1:30670977-30688477 GCA_023634145.1 Thymallus thymallus | reverse complement strand
CCACTCCCACATCATCTGTCACGTTGGAATTCCAGCATTATTATTTTCAAATAATGTGGCCAAATTCAACTACTTCTATTTGAAACCATTTTCAAATACATTATAAATACCCCTAGGACCAAATATATTCCAATATTCAACTATTTGTATTTTCAAAGAAAATGTGTCCAAATACTTACATCGAAATGTGTAATTGAAATACTTAAAATAGTATTTGAACGCAGGTCTGCTCTGGGCGCAGGGAACACCCATCCTGATCTCGGACCTTGAGTAGTAGTCGTTGTTCTTATGTCTTTCTTCCAATGTCAAATATCAAGGCCATAACGTTTACTCACATCTGACCTGTTCTTTTCACATTAGTACACTCCTGGCATTTCTGATAAATATTCAGGATACTCGTAATAGACTTATTATTTGGACTCCAAATGATCTGTACTCTCATAACATTTGAGGTTACCTGTCAACAAGCCACTGTGTAAGAGTCTGGTAAGAGGCTGTTTCTATGGAACTAAAACACACAAACACACACACACACACACACACTTTTCCCAGTTCAGTCCTTGTTATTCCAGAACACAGGAAAACACAAACAAACAGTAGTCTGCAGACTAAAGGAGCCAACTAAAATATCAAACAAACACAAAGCGCCAAGAAAGCTCTTATCCCAGATTCACATTGTTGAACCCAGAGACCTCCATTTACTAAAGGCAGGGTCCTGTTTCTATCTTTGCAGGGAAGTAGGCAACAGACAGGCCCTCTCTGCAATGTCACACACACACACAGACATGCACCCTCTACCACTGCATAGCTGGCTGCACCCCTCCACTCTATAACCTCTACTCACTTCACACACACACACACACACACACACACACACACACACACACACACACACACACACACACACACACACACACACACACACACACACACACACACACACACACACACACACACACACACAGAGATTTGTTAAGTCTATGGTTGCACTTACACACAGTTTGATGAATGTGTCATAAAAATACCATACAGTCTACAGCCCCTAATAAAAGGGGGGGGTGGTAATAAATATAAGATTTGATTAGTGTTCTTCTCATCCACATACCAGGGGGGAGTGATGGGACAGGAAAATTAAGAGGGGTTGAGTTTGAGACATCCCAGCAAGCACATTACATTCTGAGAACCATATGTTTTTGTTAGAGCTTGGTTGTCCTATGGTTATTTTGCATAAAACCTTCCCACAACTTTCTGGGAATGGTGCAGGATAGTTGCTTGGCTTTGGAACACTCTCAGCACATTTAAGGAACTTGACATAAATAACGTTATTTTCTCGGTATTTCATTACTTTAAAAAAAAACGTTTCCTAACAGTTCTTGGTCTGAATTTCAGTACTTCAGCATAACGTTTCCTACATTTTTCATCATGGTTCCATTTAAAGTAGTGTTCTCAAATTGTTCCAAGAACGTTAAAAGAAAACGTTCCATAAAAAAAACACAAGAAAACTTTAGTAACGTTCAGAGAACATTCTAAGAATGTTATTAAAAAACATATTCCGTTATCAGCATCAACAGAACTTTAGAACGCAAGCTGTAACTGTAAATCACCATATTGGCCTGTATTAATGAGTACTATGCTGATGCTAGAATACCGGGAAGCGAGCCTATTGTGTTTTACAGGCTGAATGATTACATCCCCATAGAGAACGTAACTATCGGCGGTTTCCAGACCATCAGAGCGGACAGGGATAGCGTCTCTTCCGGTAAGAGTAAGGGAGGGGGGCTGGCTTTATTAGTTAACAACAGATGGTGTAATCCGAGCCATATTACTGTTAAGGAACAGTTTTGTAGCCCAGACATTGAGCTGTTAGCCGTTAGCCTGAGACCCTACTATTTGCCAAGGGAATTCACGGCGGCCATTGCTGTTATTGTTTACATCCCGCCCTCTGCTGACGCAAACACAGCGTGTGACGTCATCCACTCTGTTATCGCCAGGTTACAGACAGCGCATCCCAGTGCCTTCTTGGCCATTTCGGGGGATTTTAACCATGCATCTCTCTCTTCAACGCTGCCCACGTTCTAACAGTTCATGAAGTGCCCAACCAGAAATAATAAAACACTGGACTTGTTATATGCTAATGTGAAGGATGCATACAACTCCACTGCACTCCCTCCCCTTGGTAGATTGGATCACAACCTTGTCCACCTCACTCCTCTCTACAGGCCTTTGGTCCAATAGCAGCCAGCGACCACTAGGACCATTAGGAGATGAATGAGGCACCTTCAGTCACAGACTTCCAGATTTTTGTTCAGTATAGTTATGTGAACTAGTTAGCTAGCACATGATTACTGTAGCTTAACAGCAATCCTGCAGCAGCCCTCTCTTCTGCCTGGCTGGCTAGCTAGCTAGCTACATATCTAATCACTAATGTTAGCCAGTTCATTTTAGCTAGGTCTAGCTCATATCTAATAACAAATGCTCTTCAAATTGTCAATGAGCATTTTGTTTTATACAGTTATCAATGAAAACTTTTACATCAAAAATACAAGAACTAAATCAAGTAGCTAGGCTAGCTAGCTAACTTGTCTTGTTTTGTTTTGTTTGATTGTCTACTTGGCTTGTTATCAAAAATGTCATTTCACAGACTCATCAATCAGAAATAAATGTACATATTATAATTACCAACATAAAACAAATTGTATATGGTTTCTTACTTTAATATTGTTGCCCTGACAGAGTTGTCAAAGTTGTGAGAAACCTTTCAGGTCCAGTAGAGGTGAGGCGCCTCTCAGTGGCAGCATTCACTTTCAGTCTAACAATTTGCTCTCTCCTACCAATGAAGCATGGGCATCAGTTGTTACTACGGCAATTCAAGATGGCGCTACTCATACCTCTAATAAACGTTGTTCAAGATCAAAATACTAAAAATAGAGCTGTTCCATTGTTACAAGTAAATGTTTAGTATTAGTGGATTGTATACATTACTTTGTTCAGGTGTGTTGGCTGCACCCACTGGTTGGCCACACCTGATGCTAATGAGTACTTGTTTCGGTTGAAATGGGGTCTGTTTGAATAGACTAAAATGAACAGCTTCGTATGCGTAAAAAAAACATGGCATACTACCTCCATCCTGGTGGCAGTGGACTAATTACATGAATAGAGAAAAGAAGATTATAGGTTTGAATCTCACTGATGCCTTGTCACAATAAAAAATAAATGTGTTTACATTATTACTGCCTAAGGAAATTAATTTCCATGTGTCCTATCTACAAAACAAAGCCTTATTGAAACATTTTAAGGAAGTTATTCAAATGCCTCCAAATTACCTATAATTTCCTTAATCAGTGAGTTTAAAAAAAACTCCCAGGAAAACTTTAAAGGAACGAGAGTAAAATTCTCATAACTTTCCTGCAACCTAAAAATAAACGTTCCCAGAAAAGGCAACATTTTCACTTCCGTTCTCAGAAAGTTTACAATACTTTCAGTTTTACTGGTCAGGAAACTTATGGCTTTGTTTCCAGAACCAATGGGAAACCAAAAACATACGTTCCAACAACATCCAAAGAACCAAATGTGCTAGCTGGGATGTCAATTGCTGTAATTGATTTATACTGAAGGTTTAGAACGACAGTATTAACAGAACTCTCTCTCTTATTCTGCCACACGCTTTATCTTACTTTTCCTAACGCTCAGTTACAGTCTTCCTCTCTCTTCCTGACTCTCAGTTACAGTCTTCCTCTCTCTTCCTAACTCTCAGTTACAGTCTTCCTCTCTCTTCCTAACTCTCAGTTACTGTCTTCCTCTCTCTTCCTAACTCTCAGTTACAGTCTTCCTCTCTCTTCCTAACTCTCAGTTACAGTCTTCCTCTCTCTTTCTGACTCTCAGTTACAGTCTTCCTCTCTCTTTCTGACTCTCAGTTACAGTCTTCCTCTCTCTTCCTGACTCTCAGTTACAGTCTTCCTCTCTCTTCCTGACTCTCAGTTACTGTCTTCCTCTCTCTTCCTAACTCTCAGTTACAGTCTTCCTCTCTCTTCCTGACTCTCAGTTACTGTCTTCCTCTCTCTTCCTAACTCTCAGTTACAGTCTTCCTCTCTCTTCCTGACTCTCAGTTACTGTCTTCCTCTCTCTTCCTAACTCTCAGTTACTGTCTTCCTCTCTCTTCCTGACTCTCAGTTACAGTCTTCCTCTCTCTTCCTGACTCTCAGTTACAGTCTTCCTCTCTCTTCCTGACTCTCAGTTACAGTCTTCCTCTCTCTTCCTAACTCTCAGTTACAGTCTTCCTCTCTCTTTCTGACTCTCAGTTACAGTCTTCCTCTCTCTTTCTGACTCTCAGTTACAGTCTTCCTCTCTCTTCCTGACTCTCAGTTACAGTCTTCCTCTCTCTTCCTGACTCTCAGTTACTGTCTTCCTCTCTCTTCCTAACTCTCAGTTACAGTCTTCCTCTCTCTTCCTGACTCTCAGTTACTGTCTTCCTCTCTCTTCCTAACTCTCAGTTACAGTCTTCCTCTCTCTTCCTGACTCTCAGTTACTGTCTTCCTCTCTCTTCCTAACTCTCAGTTACTGTCTTCCTCTCTCTTCCTGACTCTCAGTTACTGTCTTCCTCTCTCTTCCTAACTCTCAGTTACTGTCTTCCTCTCTCTTCCTGACTCTCAGTTACAGTCTTCCTCTCTCTTCCTGACTCTCAGTTACTGTCTTCCTCTCTCTTTCCCTCCTGGCCTCTTATATCATGTTTACTTCTGAGCTACCCAGGAAAAGGCTGAAAATAGCCCATATTGATATATGTAACTTTGGAAATAAGGTTTATGAAATCAATACCTTGCTAACATGAGATAACATTCCTATTTTAGCCATTTCGTAGACTCACTTAGACAATTAATTTGATGATACAGCAGTAAAATACAAGGATAACATCTATAGAAGAGACAGGAATGATTAAGGGGGAGGTGTTACTGTATATATTCAGAATCATATCCCTCGAATGCTTAGAGAAGATTTTATGTCAAGTGTTATTGAGGTGCTGTGGTTGCAGGTTCACCTGGCACATCTAAAGCCTTTTCTTTTGGGGTGTTGCTATAGGCCACCCAAGTGCTAACAGTCAGTATCTAAATAATGAGTGAAATGCTTGATAGTGTATGTGATGTAAACAGTCTACTTTCTTGTGGACCTGAATATTGATTAGTTTTCATCAAGCTGTCAAGATCATCTACATGTATTGATCAAATTGTTACTAATACTGTAGAACTTTGTTCTAAAGTTGTATCTGTACCCATTTGATGAAGTGATCACAATATAGTGGTTATATCCAGGAAAGACAAAGTTCCAAAAGCTGGGCCTAGAATAGTGTGTAAGAGATCATACAAAATATTTTGCTGTGAGTCTTATGTGGATGATGTTATAATATGTGTTGGTCTGATGTGATTAATAAGAAGCATCCAGACACTGCACTTGGTTAATTTATGAAATTGCTTCTTCCAATTTTTTATAAACATGCACCTGTTAAGAAACTGTTAAGGCTCCATGGATTGATGAGGAATTGAAAAACTGTAAGGTTGAAAGAGATGGGGCTAAATGAGTGTCTAATAAGTCTGGCTGTACATCTGACTGGCTGACTTACTGCACATTGAGAAATTATGTGACTAAACTCAACAAAAAGAAGAAACTGTATTATGAAGCCAAGATCAATGATATTAAGAATGATGAGCAGAAAGAGAAATTCAACTCCATCTTTCATCGAATTAGATGGCTTATTCATCACACACCATTTGATGTTGCCAATTATTTTAATGATTACTTCATTGGCAAAGTGGGCAAACTTAGGCAGGAAATGCCAACAACGAACAGTGAGCCATCGTCCTTTACTGGTTCTAACTGCAGACCTATCAGCTCTTAGCAAACTGTTGTAAATTGTGTTTGAACAAATACAATGCTATTTCTCTGTAAACAAATGAACAACAGACTTTCAGCATGCTTATAGAGAAGGACACTCAACATGTACTGCACTGACACACATGACTGATGATTGGTTGAAAGACATTGATATTGAGAAGATTGTGGAGCTGTACTGTTAGATTTCAGTGCATCTTTTGATATTACTGACCATAACCTGTGTTATGGCTTTTCAACCTCTGCCATATCGTGGATTCAGAGCTATCTATCTAATAGAACTCAAAGGGGTTTCTTAAATGGAAGCTTCTCTAATGTTAAACATGTAAAGTGTGGTTTACTGCAGGGCAGCTCTCTGGGCCCTCTACTCTTTTTACCAATGACCTGCCACTGTCATTAAACAAAGCATGTGTGTCCATGTATGCTGATGATTCAACCATATACACATCAGCAACCACAGTTAATGAAGTCACTGAAACCCTTAACAAAGAGTTGCAGTCTGTTGTGGAATGGATGGCCAGTTATAAACTGGTCCTGAACATCTCTAAAACGAACAGCATTGTATTTGGTACAAATCATTCTCTAAGTTCTAGACCTCAGCTGAATCTGGTAATGAATGGTGTGGCTGTTGAACAAGTTGAGGAGATATATTGTAAACTGTCATGGTCAAAACATATAGATTCAATGGTTGTTAAGATGGGGAGAGGTCTGTCCATAACAAAGATATGCTCTGTTTTTTTGACACCACACTCCACAAAGCAAGTCCTGCAGGCTCTAGTTGTATCTTATCTTGATTATTGTCCAGTCATATGTTCAAGTCCTGCAGGCTCTAGTTGTATCTTATCTTGATTATTGTCCAGTCATATGGTCACTGGCTGCAAAGACAGACCTAGTTAAGTTGCAGCTGGCCCAGAAAAAGAGTGGCACATCTTGCTCTTCATTGTAATCAGAAGGCTAATATTAATAATATGCATGCCAGTCTCTCTTGGCTAAGAGCTAAAGAAAGACTGACTGAGTCACTTCTTGTTTTTAGAAGAAACATGAATGTGTTAGAAATTCCTAATTGTTTTCATGGTCACCTTACACACAGCACTGACACACACACACTTACCGCACCAGACATGCCACCAGGGGTCTTTTCACAGTCCCCAAATCCAGAACAAATTCAAGGAAATGTACAGTATTATACAGAGCCATGAGTGCATGGAACTCCCTTCCATCTTATACAGCGCAAGTGAACAGCAAACTTGGTTTAAAAAAAACTTGTTGTGTGTATGTACTGACATGTACACTATGTGTAACTGATAGATGCACACACACACACACACACACACACACACACTAGATGTTCATGTTTTAAATGTAGTCTTTTGTCTGTAATGTATTTGTCGTTATGTGTCGGACCCAGTAAGACTAGCTGGTGTCGGCTAATGGGTTCATTCCTAATAAATGTAAATTAAATACTCTCTTTGTGTTATTTAATGGTGTAATGGTAATGTAATGTAATGGTGTGATGGTAATGTAATGTAATGGTGTAATGGTGTAATGGTAATGTAATGGTGTAATGGTAATGGTAATGGTGTAATGGTAATGGTAATGTAATGGTGTAATGGTAATGTAATGTAATGGTGTAATGGTGTAATGGTAATGTAATGGTGTAATGGTAATGGTAATGTAATGTAATGGTGTAATGGTAATGGTGTAATGGTAATGTAATGTAATGGTGTAATGGTAATGTAATGTAATGGTGTAATGGTAATGGTAATGTAATGTAATGGTAATGGTGTAATGGTGTAATGGTAATGTAATGTAATGGTGTAATGGTAATGTAATGTAATGGTGTAATGGTAATGTAATGTAATGGTGTAATGGTAATGTAATGTAATGGTGTAATGGTAATGGTAATGTAATGGTAATGGTAATGGTGTAATGGTGTAATGGTAATGTAATGGTGTAATGGTAATGGTAATGGTGTAATGGTAATGGTGTAATGGTAATGGTAATGTAATGTAATGGTGTAATGGTAATGGTAATGGTAATGGTGTAATGGTAATGTAATGGTGTAATGGTAATGTAATGGTGTAATGGTAATGTAATGGTGTCTCGCCCTGTGTTGTCCGGTGTAAACTGTGGATCAGGTTTACAACAGTCCAAATCCATGCAGCAAGACTGAGACCAGCAGTGACGGCAAAGCTTTGACCCTGACCCAGGTATGCAGCTGTGTGTGTGTACTATAGTATACAGTAAGCTACTCAGCGTTCTCCTTAACCTTCACCTCCAGTACACCATAGCCAGTGTAGCCACAACAGCCCAGTGTAATCTCCATACATCCCAGCAAGCAGGCCGCTCACCTCACTAAGCTCTCTGTGTGTGAGATGGCAGCTTTCCCCTCCCCGCCACACAGAACAATGGACCTTATTGGGAATTATTTATTTCATTCATACCTTGGTATTACTGCAGTCTACACGATCAAAATGTTTTACAATTTAATATGTCGTTTTTTACCATACAAAGTAATTAAGGCATTATACTGTAGTCTATAACTCTGTCTCAGTACACTACTGTAAGCATAAAACTGACTCATGCTGTTAGCCATTCTAATCATGGCTTTCTATACGGGCAACTCTTGCTATTTTCAACTTTGCTTTGTTTCACACCGATTACGCCCCACCAAATCCTGACTACTCAAAAGAATGTTTGGCTTCCTTCCCCCTCGTACCAACCCAGCCGTCCCCCATCCTCACTTCCAAACAGGTTAAGAAATACCACCACATCTTGTCCGCTGATTTAAACAGCTACAGTAACAGTTAGCACACCTCCCTGGGGTATCTACAAACAAACACGACATGGTTAGGAAATAAGGTGGTTTAGCAAAATGTACACATTCCAGCAGAATCTCATCAAAACAGGTTATGAAACACAACCACACAGTCGGGGGGAGCAACAAACCATGTTGACAGAAACAACAACGACACCTGTTTATCGTACCACAACAAACAGGTGATATGAGGGGAGAAACAGGGCAGAGACACTGAGGGTGGGCTGAGGGATGATGAGGGTTGAAGGTTGAGGTGGACGGATATCAGACAGATAGAGAGAAAGATTGATAGATACAGTTGAAGTCGGAAGTTTACATACACTGAGGTTGAAGTCATTAAAACCACTCCACAGATTTCATGTTAACAAACTATAGTTTTGGCAAGTTGGTTAGGACACCTACTTTGTGCATGACACAAGTAATTCTTCCAACAATTGTTTACAGACAGATTATTTCACTTATAATTCACTACATCACAATTCCAGTGGGTCAGAAGTTTACATACACTAAGTTGACTGTGCCTTTAAACAGCTTGGAAAATTCCAGAAAATTATGTCATGGCTTTAGAAGCTTCTGTGGAGTGGTTGAAAAATGAGTTTTAATGACTTCAACGTAAGTCTATGTAAACTTCCGTCTACAACTGTACATTGTGTGGCGGTAGAGTAAAAATGAGGGTTGAACAAGAAGGGTGTGGAGTGGAGGGGAGGGTGGGGTGGAGTGGAGGGTGGAGTGGAGGGGAGGGAATGATATGAAGATAAGGTGGGTGTGATATATAGAAAAGCAGGTCGACACATAGGAGGTCTAGGACTAGATACTGGAGGTCTAGGACTAGATACTGGAGGTCTAGGACTAGATACTGGAGGTGTGTGGGTGTGAGTAACTAAATAGTTGTGGTGTTTGGAGGGACTGAGGTGTTTACCTTGGATACAGGGCTCACTGCTTCTTCCTCATCCTCCCCCTCTGGGTCCTTATCCTGAAAAGCAACAAACAGCAGGGTCACACACACACACACACACACACACACACACACACACACACACCCCGAGTTAACTAAAGAGATATTACATACACATAGTACACTGAGTGGAACATCATACAGCGTACTTAGCATTCAGTAGATCTCAGCCCTATTACTCTGGACCCTGAGGCTAACAGCCACAAACTGGAGCTGAGTCTAGAGCAGTGTGTGCAGGCCTTCCTGTAAGGCAGAGGTATTTCTGGAACAGTAACATCAACACTACTCAGAGAACAGAGAGACCACCTAGAGGAAGTTAAACACAAGAGGAGATATAAATAGGGGTCCTCTGTTCTGCTCTATAACATGTACCAACCTGGACTTATAAAGAGAGATGGTGATTTATAATAGTCATTTACATGTGAACGTTACATTATCAAAGTTGCATTGTAAATCTTGTAGATAATATCTTTTACATGGCTGCCCCTGAGGACAGCTGACTGTGCTGTGTGTGAGGTAAATGATTGGGTTTGGCAGTGGGGTGGGGGTGAGGTGGGGGTTTGACGTGTCAGGGCAGAGCCTTCTGGGACACAGCCACCTGAACAGATCAAAGACAACACAGTCACAACAGGCCTAGTCTAATTACTACTATTTATCGATGTAGAAAGCATTAACAACACACAGACAGAAGGGAGGGAGACAAATATGAGAGGTAGATGGACAGAGAGAGAGAGAGGAGGGAGGGAGGGGAGGAAGAAAGAGAGAGTGATGTAGAAAGATGACAGGGAGACAGAGAGAGAGAGAGAGAGAGAGAGAGAGAGACAGAGAGAGAGGGAGAAAGCTGTGATTAAGTAAAAATATCCCAACAGGAGGAGAGAGTTATGTTTCACACAACAGGCAGTGAGAGGTTGGTTGCTCTCTCTCTCTCTTTAGGTGTTTGAAGCTTCCATGTTTGATAAAAGCCAGAAATCCAGGCGAAGACACACAAAACTGATTTTAGCACTGTAAGTTCAGAAAGTCACCTGTTATGATTGTAGATTGCTCAGTCAAGATAAATGCTCTTACAGTCCTTCACTTCACTAAAATAATCAACATCATATTGCAATAGGGAACGACAAAGAGTTTTGAGTGTTTGTATCATGGCATGATATTATTATTATATTTGCATAGTTGTGGCCTGTCTCAACAGCAGGATCATACAACGAGTAGAGGTGAAGTCCTCTGAAGTCAGTATTTACATTCAAAATCTGGTAATCCTGCTTCACAGGGAGCAATATTACAGTAGAATTACAGTAGTATTACAGTAGTATTACAGTAGTATTAAAGCAGTATGATAGTTAATACACTCAGTACCCTGCAAACACCCTGGTGAACCTTCCTCCCACAGTAACATCAAAGAGACAGTCAGGACTAGGAGGATCCTGTTGCGAGGAGAGCAAAGAGGAAGCAAGCTGTAGCATGGGCCCGGAGCCCTAGAGCTGTAGCATGGGCCCGGAGCCCTAGAGCTGTAGCATGGGCCCGGAGCCCTAGAGCTGTAGCATGGGCCCGGAGCCCTAGAGCTGTAGCATGGGCCCGGAGCCCTAGAGCTGTAGCATGGGCCCGGTTCTCTCTCCTCCCTGTCTACAAATAGTTCTCTCCCTCTTTAATGCCTCTCTCACTTTCTCTCTACCTCCTTTCTGTCCCTTCCTGAGTGCATCCCTCCCTCCCTCTCTCTCTCCTTCCATCTGCCCTTCCCTCCCTCCCTCCCTCCCTCCCAGATCTGCCACCTGGCCCTCTCCCAACAGAACCCATTTTGCCCAGAGACCTAAACTGAAGTGAGGGCAGGGAGGGAAACAGTTCTTCTAATACAAAATAAAGAACAGAACATGTAGAGACTCTCCTGTCAGACCTGGTTCTGGTCTCTATTTTTCACTGATACGAGGGGAGAAAGCTTCTGTATGAACATTTTATGATTTGACCTCCGACCCTGAATGCACTTTACTGCCATGCATGGCTTCATGAGGAGACCTCCCTGATTACTTTCCCAGGACCCAGGGATAGGTTATACCTAAACCTGGACTGGGATCAGTTCTCTCTACTCATAACATTCACCATCTGGAATGATAACATAAAACTAACCCTGAATCAGTTCTTATGGGTAACCTTCACATATAGCCTTTCCCAGGGAAGGAGCAGGGACCACCCAGGGCAGGAGCCATAACTTACAGTATCTACAGACTAATGTGATAGTATTGGCCAACTCTGTCTCTCCACACGATCAAACCCACATTAGAGAACACCCAGATTGATGTTAGAAGAATTACTGTAAATATGCCCCTGATGATTAGAAAGCGTGGACAGTGTTTTAGAAAAGTAGAAAGGCCTGTGTCACACTGTGAATAGAAAGTCCTCTAAAGATAAGCCTTCATATAGCCAACCAGTGCAGTATGAGCCTCATCCTCACCGTAATAGGCCCGAGTGTGTGTATATGTCCTATCTGGGGCTCTCCCCCTGTCCCCAGCAGCCTGAGAAAGGCCAGCTACCTGGACGATTATGAGGGATAGAAGAAGGACCTCACAGGCCCCACACATGCTGCTGGTACTCACCTGGGAAACAGGCTAGAGGAGTGTGTGTGTGCGTGCGTCTGTGTGTGTAAGGCAGTTTTGTTTAAGGGGATCTTATCTGAGAAGCTGATGTGCTCATTTATTTTTGTGTGTGAGGATCAGCTTATCTGTTCTTATCCCTTGTTTTCCATAACAGAGGGCTGACTCCCTAGCTTCAAATTTGACCCCTAGAACACTTTTAATGCCAGTGTACAGATGTAGGATCTTAATTTGATACCCCTGTTGCAGGAGAACTGTCCTACAATGCAGGAAATTTAAAACGTGGAGTGTATTTGAGGTTTAAAAAGGCTTCTGAAGTTTGTAATGTCCACTTTGACATTTCACACTTGATTTTTCATTACAAAACATTTTGCAAATCCTTCAAAAATGTCCATTAATTATAATCCACATTTCCTGTTGCTGCAAGATAATTTTCCTGATATAGCAAACTGGCTCAAATTAAGTTCTACACCTGTATGATAATATTGAAGCTAGTGTAGGCTACAATTAAACTCCATGTAATTAATGTCAAGGAACCATATCATAAATTGAATAGGATTATGAAAAGGATTGCACTGAGGTTAATTTCTTCATGCTGGTAGAAGGACAAGCTTGACAGATGTTGCATGACGTCAATTGGACACATTTTCGCGTTCAATCAATAGGCTACACTGTAAAGGGCTTGCCATGAATTTAACAGTATCTTACAGGCAGCTCGATGGCGAGTAAAATTTGGTATTTCATATTACAGTACACATACTGTTCTATAAATACTGTATCAAAGCACGTACTGTGTAATGATACACAGTAAAATACTGTAAAATTAACTGAATTATACTGTAAAAAAATAACTATGCTACCATAATCAGAATTAATGAATGAATGAATGAAATTAATTAAGGAGAGGGGTTTGTATTTTACAGTATTTTACTGTGATTACAGGGGATTGGTCCAAGCTGCTAGGGAAATGTTTACATATTACAGCATATTAATTAATATTTGGTGTTTTATATCACTTTCACTATTATAGGCCTTAACAAAGGATTCTAACTACAGGGCCAAACAGACCAAAAGGACATGTCAAAATGCGCAACCATTTAAGGTTCAAGACTTGCTGCCACTCCAATCTGTCCCCTATACAGTTTACACTTCATGGGGCGCTACAATCACATAGAAGCTAAATAAGTACAGCCTTCTCACTTACAGGTGCAACAAATATAGCCTCTTACAAGGCAGCCTCAAAACATGTTAATACACCAGACACAACAATACCATGCACCCACTAGTGGCCAAAAGGTTTTTGGCGCTCCAAAGATACGGTATGGTACTGTATTCTATGGGGTGGAATAAAAGCACCATTCAAAATACAGCAATTTCCCCAGAATACACCATAATTTACAGTATGCTTCAATAAAACATTTTGTACAATTGGACAGATTGAGAGATGAAAATCCACACTCCCTACGTATTTATTTGGACAGTGAAGCTAAAAAGTTTTATTTGTCTCTTTGCTCCAGAATTTTGTATTTGAGATCAAATGTTTTATATGAGGTGACAGTACAGAATGTATATGTTATTATTTGAGGGTATTTTCATATATTCATACACTGTTGGGGGGGGGGTATGCTATTTATGCTTCTGTAACTTTCTCACATCATTATTCACGATGAATTCATGATCATCCGTAATCATTATCTGTAACCATGTTTAAGAAACGTTTTGCAACAGAATCAGCGGAATGAATACACCCCTGATCACTTTGCTCGATGTATAATTCCTTCTCCTCTTCTCACCGTTTCCCTTTGCTTGCATTCCTCTCAGTTTGAGTCAGGTTGTTAAGTAGGCTAAAACAGCTGCATTAGCTAAGTAAGTGAAAGGTAAACTAAGAAGAAGAAGGAAAAAAAAATGAAATATAGCTAGCTCTCCCCTGCTGCTTCTCCTTAATTTTTGGATAAAATGAATTTGTCTTTACTTGATAGCCTCGTAGGCTAAGTCTTACATTTTTGTTGCATCTAGCCATGATACCAGCTAGCTACAATAACATCATGAAATTATTTACCCAAGACTGAAATTAATTTGTTCAAAACTGTTCAACTATTGTCTTTCTCTCTCTTTGAGTCAACTACTCACAACACTTATGCGCTGCAGTGCTAGCTAGCTGTAGCTTATGCTTTCTGTTCTATATGCATACTCTGATCCTTTGATTGGATGGACAACATGTCAGTTCATGCTGCAAGAGCTCTGATAGGTTGGAGGGGACGTCCTCCAGAAGTTGTCATAATGACTGTGTAAGTCTATAGAAGGGAGTGAGAACCATCAGCCTCCAAGGTTTTGTATTGAAGTCATCGTACCCAGAGGACAGAAAATAACTGTCCTCATTTTTTTTTTACTGAAATTCACTGAGAAGGACGATCCTTCCTCCTCTGAGGAGCCTCCACTGATCCACATCAATGTAGAAGTGTTCAAAAACATGATATTCTTATTTACAATAAAAGTGACTCAAACATGGCACAATAGGTCTACTTTATTTGTCCTTCATTTCTATTGAGCACAACATAATCTTAAACACAAATCAAAACTAACCGTGTAGTCAGTCACAAGCTTGATGTAGTCATTGCGTGCTGGGAATATGGGACCAAATAATACACTTTCGACTAAATGTGATACTCTATAGGCCATAAGGCCTAAGTGAATCTGTCCAAATGTAACATTTATGTAACTAGACACCTTCAAACGGGGGACTACATACATAGTGTATTCATTTCTAAACGGTAAAACAGATATGTATGAAAATATACCCTCTAAAAGGTGACATTCTGTGTTGCCTCATTTAAAACATTTGCTCTCAAATCCAAAACGCTGGAGTATAGAGACAAATTAAAAGTTTTAGAATTAAATTGGATGTAGCCTAGCTACTATTCCGATAACAAATCCAGTATTTAGGGCTGCGCTCTGTGTGTTTCAGAGACAAGTTATTTGGACTAGGCCTACATCACACACGACACGAAAACACCGGCTAAAACTGCGTCCTACGTGCGCTAAAATCCCTGTACTTTATTTGTGTGTGCTGCTTGGCTGCTCTCCTTACCTTGTAAGTGTGTTGGTGATGCCAGGATATCTCGTCCTCCTCCGACGCATAATCCACCAACACTTTGCTTTTGCTTTTCTTGAACATCTTTCCAAATTAATGTTGAATCAATCTGGACGCGCGCACATCAAAACGCAGCGAAGAGTTTGTTCTGTCAAACGTGGCTGCGTCCGCCGCTTCCAGGGGGGATGAATTGTTCCCTTTTCTCGCTCTGGTCACTACAACAGATCTTGTAGCCTTTTCATTAAAGCAGTTTTTAGGCAAGCGACTTTATGCAGCGACAACCTCCGGTTCGAATACGTTTTGGTGTAGGCCTATTTGATGTAGCCTACGTCTGTTTGTGGAATCTCGACCACCACCTGGATCTCCTCCCACTCCGCTCCTCCCATATCCCCCCATATGAGTCCCGTTTTATGGTCGCCATGGTACTTTGAGGAGTGTTGTATTTTCCACCTTTGAAGTCGCTGGTCTGAGATTAGGCAGAGGTGTCGGAACTTTTTCTAAAGTGAAAACTTTTGTAGAAATATAGTATTGTAGTGCCTCTGAAACCTTATATTTAGATTCGAACCAAACCAACCATTATGTGCATTCGTGCAATGAGTTGGTAGCTTTAGGACTGATTTTGAAATGAATTGGGCATTTAATAAATGAGGTGACAAGACAGCAAACAATGTTTTCCAGCTCAGTGGACCATGCCTTATCATCTCTTCAACTAATTTGATTGTAAATGTATCATGCAAATACTTCTCATCATCTCAGAGATGCCATTCACATTTACATGTTAGTCATTTATCAGACGCTCTTATCCAGAGCAACTTACAGTTAGTTAGTGCAGACATGTTCATACTTTTTCCATACTGGTCCCCCTTGAGAATAGAACCCACAACCCTGGTGTTGCAAGCGCCATGCTCTGCCATCTGGAGAACCCTGAACGTGACACACCTTTATCAGGTGTAGTAGGTGGAGAGGGGGGCAGGTTGCATCACAATCACACCTATTGGAAGATCAATATATTTAAGGTAAAACTAAGTGATTTCATTACTCCTCATAATAGTCTATATGTAACTTAGAATAACAATTGGAGTTCAGATTGAAATAGGAGAAATGCAGGTCAGTAGTCTGGTAGTAATCTGATGCATGAAACCAGGCAGCTCTGATTGAAGTTAAACCTGTGGTTTAACAGAGTGGTCAAAAAGCTGGGCTCCTGCTTCTTTCACTCTCCCTCTCTCTCCCTCCTCTCTCTCTCCTTCCTTCCTTCCTTCCTTCCTTCCTTCCCTCCCTCCCTCCCTCCCTCCCTCCCTCCCTCCCTCGTCTCTGAATAAAGAAAGCCTGAGGCCTCTGGAACAAATGACACGTTATGCTGCTGACTGGTCCCTAAAATAGTCTTGCTAACACCGTTCACCTGATCCTCAGGATCTGGCTACATTTCTAAGGCTGCGACTTCACAGCTAAGTCAATTAGGATTGTAAGATTGTTAAATAACTATAACAATTAGGGTTTCTGCATCATCTAAACAGCGTCTGTTGTTGCTTTGATGGCACATTCTCTTAGATATCTGTGATGTTTTAGCATGTGGAATTCACATCTAAAGTGACTCAATTGTTGTACCACTTGTTGTGTACGTTATGCAAGAAACTTTCTGGATGTTCTGGGGTCTTTACATTGAGGTACTAAGTAGGTTGAGAAATTCCCTGAAAGTGGTGTATTGAGAGTCAATATCTGGTCATGTGTGTGTAGATTAATGGATATGCTTTCAAACCATAAATGCAATCTTAACCTCTGACCCTAACCCTAACCCTAGGTTAGGAACAGATAGCTCAGGCTCAATGCCTTAGCTCTGACGACATCCCCACTTTTGTACGTTCTGTATGGCAAGCTGGTGATGTGTTGTAAGTGAGGGTTAATGTTCGGTCAGTGCCTCGCCTACAAGGGGGCGTGTCCATAATAAGAGTGACCTATTAATGAGGTAGGTCATTTTCATTTACCTGTTACTGTGGGTCACCATAAGAGCAAGTTTGCATAAATAAACATTTCCAGGAGTTGTATACATATGTAAATGAGGGTTCAGTGTTTCCCCAGGGCATGACCCAACTGGCCACTTGTAGAACATGTGTCTATAATCCTCATCGGACAGTAGGCTAATTGTTTAATCGTCTTTGTCCACTGACGATGACAAC